>JARBWK010000004.1:189308759-189851517 GCA_030556195.1 Anolis apletophallus
GTGGCCTCTTTCGCTCTTCCTCGCCACTGTCGCCTCCTTGGCTTCCTCCGCCGCCTTCCTCATGTTAGTGGAGCCTGGTTGCGTGGGTTGTGTCCGGGAAGGTTTAGGAGGCTGGGAGATGGAGGAGGAGGTGGGTAAAGCTATTGGGCTATCAGAAAGCTCCGCCCCTGTTTCCTGGGAGCGGCGCGGAGCCTCTGGGAGGTGTCGTTCGGTGGGCTTACCCGCCTCCTCCTCCGTTTCACAGGCTTCTAAACGTTCGATCCGATGCAGGCCGGTGCGATCCGATGCAGCCCGGGTCCACGAACATGAGGAAGGCGGCGGAGGAAGGGAATGAGGCGACAGTGGCGAGGAAGAGCGATGTGGCAGCGGCCCTGCTCTCTGCCAGTCCCGGAAGAGGAGATCGGAGGGGGAGGCATCGTAGAGCAGGCGTCTTCTGCCTCATGGAGCCGGGTGGCGCAGGCGCTGCCTTGGGCTCCTTGGGCTCCTGGCCCTGTTCTCCGCCTCTTCCAGGTCGTCCCCTAACCTCCGGAGGGCATTCTGGCGGGGAGGAGGTTCCGCTCTCCCAGTGGAGAGCAGGTGAATGTGCCGGGCTGGGGATCGGGAGAAGCCGCGGCCGACGCCAGAGCCTCCTGCCATAGGTTTGAATGGGCTATTTTGGGGGGGGGGGTTCGTGGGAAGGGGTGAGTCCGGGTTTGTTTTTCTTTTGGGAAGGTTTCTTGGGAAGGGAGGGTGTCTTTGGGGCTGGTTTTCAGGCGGGTGCTTCAGTGGCGAAGCGTGTGTGTCCGGCCGGCGGCGCCATGTGCGTGGATGTATTTTGGGAAGGTTTCGTGGGAAGTGTGAGTCCGGGTTTGTTTTTCTTTTGGGAAGGTTTCTTGGGGAAGGAGGAGGGTGTCTTTGGGGCTGGTTTTCAGGCGGGTGCTTCAGTGGCGAAGCGTGTGTGTCCGGCCGGCGGCGCCATGTGCGTGGATGTATTTTGGGAAGGTTTCGTGGGAAGGGGTGAGTCCGGGTTTGTTTTTCTTTTGGGAAGGTTTCTTGGGAAGGGAGGGAGGGTGTCTTTGGGGCTGGTTTTCAGGCGGATTGCGGGGTGCGTTTCTGTTGTTTAGTCTGTTGGATCGTTCCATAGCGTTTTGGCTGCCATGTGCGAACGTTCTAAACTTTCGCGCTGGCTGCCTAGAGGCCGGGTGGGAGTTCCGTTGGCCGTTTTGAGGAGTGGTGTTTGTCGGGGTTGTGATGTATGTAGGGCCAGTTTTTTGTGCCTATTAGGTACCTTATTGTATGGTTGTGTAGGCTGTCGATTTTAGTGCTTCTACGTTGTATGGTTGCTTTGTCTATGATCGTCAATGCACGACCGTGTCTCCTTTATATATAGAGATAATATCACGATATAATTATTGTATCACATTATCATTGGCAGTATTATACTGTGTTACAATACAACACCACCAATACCAAATGCATATACCACATACCATACCGTAATCATACTATTATTATTATTATTACATTACAATTATTATACTATAACATAATACAATATATTGACATTATATTATATTATATTATATCAAATTGCAATGCAATGTAACACTATATTATATTATATATTATTATATTATATTATCTTTAAAATAATAAATAACATTATTTATTTAAACAAAATAGAATTACTTATTTAAATAAATAATTCTATAGAATCATTTTAAACAATTATTTTAAATTATAATGCTACAGTTTATACTTCAAAAGCTGAAAAGTGTTATTAAACAACATCAATCACTGCATTTTCAGTGTAGAGCCTGGAACCTTTTCCTTTCAAAAGTGATTGGAAGAAAAATGGCCACAACTCATTTATTGAAAACAGGAACAAGGATTGGCGGCCACGCATAGGTCCTGGATCAGGGGTCGGAAAGCCCACAATTGTCCGAAGGCGCTTGCAAGCCTGGGTGCCACCGGTCCAATACCTGTCCACGGAAACTCAGCACCCCAGGGGGCCAGGGCGTTATCCCCCCTTACAACCAAGGGGCAATAAGCCAGCCCGATCCAGGGCCCATGCCACACGCCAAACATGGAGTTGCAACAATGAACATAAAACAACATAACCGTAACACATGCAACGATGAATATAAATATGTAAACAAAATGGAACAGCCAACAAGCAATGAATGAAGTAGGGAAGGTAGGAGGACAAAACAGGATCTGGCCCCTTGTGAGAGGAAGTCCCGGGCAGCCGTAAATCAGCTGCCCGGGCAGAAGTAAGGGCTGGCTGGCTGACGACAGGGGGCGGGGCCAACCCCGTCATTGGCCGGCCGGCATTGGTGGCGGGAAGCCTTCCCGCCACCCAGGGGCTTCTGGGATGAAGAAGCCCCCTCCTACCCCACAAGATGGCGGCAAGGACAACCGCCGCCCCACAACCTGCTCAGCCAGTAAGTCGGCCAAGACAAATTGTAGATGCACACTAGGTTACATATGTGTGACCCTTTCAAACCTACCATAGCAGCCGGCAATCACCGGGAATGTGGCGCAGCTGGCTAAGTCAGCTGCATACGACCTCTCTGACCAGTAGGTCATGAGTTCGAGGCCTGCCCGCGTTGAGGTGGGTGCTCGACATTTAAGTGTAGCCTGCTGTCGACCTTTGCAGTCTGAAAGACAGTTGCATCTGTCAAGTAGGAGATAAAGGTGCCACATTAAGTGGGGAGGCAAATTTTGGCTGAATTATGAGGCCATTAAAGAACTCCAGGAATCACTGAGGAATGCGGAAGGAAACAACAAGGGAAGCTGGGAACGCTGAGAGATGAGGAGTGCGTCAGCTCCCCCTGGTGGCCAGAGTTTGCCTCTGTTTGTCTATATGTGTGTATGTGGAAACGGCAGGGATTGTCTGCTACGTATGTGTACCTGTAATCCGCTCTGAGTCCCCTTCAAGGTGAGAAGAGTGGAATATAAATAAAGTAAATAATAAATAAATTGAGCAAAGATCTGTCCCAGTGGTGACTGGGAAGCAATGAGGATATTTCCAATTCCATCCACTAAGTAAGGCTGCAACAAGGAATGGACACAGGAGTCTTGCATTCACTGATGGGATGGTAATCTCATCCAGATTGCCAGTTTGACAGACCACCTTCATTCAGTCTGACTATTGGTTGTGAGGCATGGGGGCATTTATGTAGTCTTCCAGTAAGACTACATATGTCTTACTGAATATGGAGAAGTTACAGATCCATAGCGCTACGTTATGAATCCATCACTGTAATACTGAAAGCCAGCCAATGACATTTTAAAAGTTAACTGATGAATCATTTTGTAGGTAGGCACTTGTTCTTTTAAATGTATCGCCATTGCCCTCTTCAGGCATTTTTCTTCTGGGGTACAGTGAACACACAATGAAGGGTGTGTGTACAACATCACAAACCCATCTTGCACATTTCCATCAGCCTCAACATATAGAAGGAAACTCCGTGAAAGGGAACCCTCCTCTGTCAGTGAGTCAGCATTCAGATTTTGCAGTTGCAGTTTTTAGGATACCAATTTTCTGTATTCATTGTCGACTCGTGATATTATTTATTCAGTGTTCAAGGAAATCACATGTAAAATGAATTTGGGAACTTTGCTAAATTGGAACAGTATTTTAAGAACAATGTCAATTTCAGCCTTAACTGTTTTAAATAAAATAAAAATATTGTTTATTATTGGACCAATATGAAATGAGTTTATGCCTTTGCCAACCTGATGTCTTTTAGGCTAGATCTGCATGCAAGTCTAGCCCAGGGCAGATGGAAGTTGAAGCCCATGACCTCTGGAAGAAGACACCACTTTGAGGAAAAATAATGTATTTAGATGGAATCGTTCAAAAATTAATGGAAATTGATATCAGTATGTAGTAGGCATGGTTTCGAACCCAAAAATGGCGATTCTAAAATCAAATGGGGGGGGGGTTTGATTAGTAAAAGAAAGACTTACAAAAAAATTTCCAAAAAATTCTAAAATGTAACTTAATTACTAACGAAATTCGTTAGTAGTTCGTATGCCAGCGCATGCACATTCCCGATGGTTTTGGCCTACAACTCCCAGAAATCCTAACAGCTGGTAAAGTGGCTTGGATTTCTGGGAGTTGTAGGCCAAAACTTGAATAAATCACACTGAATTCTAGATGGGACTCTCCAAATAGGAAGGAGGGAGGGAAGGAGGGAGGGAGGGAGGCGGGTATTCTATTCTTGGAAGCAGCAAAAGAAAAGGAGGAGGAGCCCCCTGGCTCCTCGCTGCCTCTCACCCCGATCCCGAGGAGCGAGGGCCCAAGTTTGCCCAGGCTGGTCATATACCTACATTCCATGCACATGCAATAATACAGCAGTAATAACAATGGGTATAAGAAGAGGTAAAATTCAAACCGAAGTATTCTGACTGGTCCCTCCTCATGCGGTGCAAACGGGCTCTTCTCTGTGAGCCCAGGAAAAGCCAGCGTTTTCTGCTTGGGTGCACACACATACATATTCTTTGGGAGAGATTTGCTGCAGAATCTTCTCTATGAGCCCGGATTCTGCAGCAAATCCCCCAAGAATATGTATGTGTGTGCACCCAAGCAGAAAAACGCTGGCTTTTCCCAGGCTAATAGAGAAGAGCCCATTTGCACCGCATGAGGCAGGGACCAGTCAGAATACTTCGGTTTGAATTTTACCTCTTGTTATTGTTATTACTGCTGTATTATTGCATGTGCATGGAATGTAGGTATGACCAGTTGGATTACTTATAATATTAGGCACTTACAGTAGCATTCATTCTATTATACATTAGGTTGGTTTCTCACCCCAATACTCTTTGATGCTTTAGATCTGGCAGGCAGGAGAGGCAGGGAAGCCTGGAAAAATGTAAACAGAGAGGTTTACTCAGAAGTAAATCCACAAAGGAGGGCCCTTCATCCAAAGTGCCCTCCTTTGCAGATTTACTTCTGAGTAATCCTCTCTGTTTACATTTTTTCTGGGCTTCCAGCCGAAAGAAGGAGCGAGTTTAGGGCTTGCCTTGCCATAGTACTTATTGGCAATGGAGGCGGGAGGGTGGTGAGAGAGAAGGAGGGTACCCCCCCCCCCTATGACCTAATAACGACACTTAAGAAAATCCTGGCCCCCTCCAAATATTCTGCAAGTCTCCAAATATTCAGATAATGTGAGGCTTGGATAGGCTATGTGGATGGAAACCACATAGGTCTGGCTTCATTGCTCAGCATTGAATGGCCTTGCAGTTGAAAGGTCTGGCTTCTTTCTGCATGTTTATATATCTGTGAAGTAATGTCCAGGGTGGGAGAAGAAGAGAGCAAGGGGAGAGGAGCGTGCCTTTCCCTCCTCCCTCGCCCCATGCACGGCTTTTCTGCCTCCTCCCGCCGCTGCCCCCACCCCCGCGGCCGCACATGGGACAAGGGAGAAGGAGAGCAAGGCAGTGGAAAAGCCTGCCGCTGGGGCTCCCTCCTCCTCTGTCATCGCCGCTGCCGCTGAGGAAAGCTCATGCACTGCAGTGGCGGGGGGAGACAGAAGGGACTAGATGGCCCTTGGAGTCTGTTATAACCTTCCTCATTAGTATTGTTGTTCTTATTACTACTAAGTTATTGAGACTATTATTGAGACTAGGTGGCCATCTGTCAGGGGTGCTTTAATTGTGCTTCTGCTGCATGAAGGTAGAAGGGCGTTGGACTAGATGGTCTTTAGAGGTCCCCTCCAACACTATTACTATTATTATAATTAACTAGCTGAACCCGGCACGCGTTGCTGTGCCCTATTTAGGAGATGTGAGGAAGTGTGGGTATGTAAGGGTTGGTAATGTTGTGACAATGAGTGTTGTGTGTGTATATATGTGTGTGTGTATGTATGTGTATGTATGTTTGTGTGTCTCTGTGTGTGTCTGTATGTGTCTGTGTACACATGTGTGTGTGTCTGTGTATGTATTTGTGTTTGTGTATGTATGTGTATGTTTGTTTGTATGTATTTGTGTGTGTATGTGTATGCATGTGTGTGCGTACGTTTGTGTGTGTGTGTCTGTGTATGTTTGTGTCTGTGTATGTACACTTCCACCCCTATCTTTCCCCCCTCCCTCTCTCTGTCTGATTTCCCCTTTTTCTCTCTCGCTTCCCTGTCTCTGTCTGTCTCACTCTCCCCTCTCTCTCCCCCCCATCTCTCTCTGTCTGATTCCCCCCTTATCTTTCCTTTCCCCCCTCTCTCTCTGTCTCTGGCCTCCCCCTCTGTCTCTCTCAGTCCCTCTCTCTCCCAAGAAGGGGCGGGAGGGGTACGATGCTGGGCAGGCGCGCCCGGGCGGGGGGCAGGGCCGGATGTCGGCGATCCGCCCCCCGTCCCCCAAGGATCCAGCGACCGCGCCTGAAGGAAGGTAAGCTCCCGGGCTTACCTTCTTTCAGGCGCTGTCGCTGTGACCGCGGGGGACACCGCGGAGGGCGGATCGCTGATCTCTGGCCCTGCCTCCCACCCTGGCGCATATGGGGAGGCAGGGCCGGAGGTCGGCGATCCGCCCTCGGCCATGTCCCCCGCGGTCGCAGCGACGGCGCCTGAAAGAAGGTAAGCCCGGGAGCTTACCTTCTTTCAGGCGCAGTCGCTGGATCTGTGGGGGAGACGGCGGAGGGCGGATCGCTGATCTCTGGACCTGCCTCCCGCCCTGGCGCGTATGGGGAGGCAGGGCCGGAGTTCGGCGATCTGCCCTCTGCCGTGTCCCCCGCGGTTGCAGCGGCGGCGCCAGAAAGAAGGTAAGTCCGGGAGCATACCTTCTTTGAGGCGCGGTCTCTGCAACTGCGGGGGACACGGCGGAGGACGGATCGCCGATCTTCGGCCCTGCCTCCCGCCCTGGCGCGCAAGGCCAGCGTCGTACGTGTCCCGCAACGGCCTGACGCCACCCACGGGACGCGTACGACACTGGCGCGAGGAAGCGGTTAGGGCGCTGGCGGTGTGGGTGCAAAGGTTCACGGTGAGTGGGGAGAGAGGGAGACGGGATGGGTTTGTGTGTTGGGGGGGGAGGGTGTTTCAGAGTGCACCTGCGCGGTTGCTCTCCCGTGTTCTGCGCTTGCGGCCAGCGCAGAATGGGAGGCAATGGGAGGTTTTTTGGGGGCTGTTTTTGGGGGGTTGCAAGGGAGGGCGGTGGGTTTTTGGTGTGAAGGGTATACCTCGTGGTCTGGGAGAATGTGTCTCGTTGGATTGGTGTGTCTGGGGGCATAGTTTGGCTGTGCATGAAGTCCTTTGCACGACCACTCTCTTTTTATATATATAGATTAATTTCTAGGGGGGCACTGAGTAAAAGAAATTCTGGAAAGTGGGCGGTAGGCCAAAAAGGTTTGGGAACCACTGGTGTAGCCCATGAATTGATTGCCTCTGGGCTATCTTGCTACCGGGTTTCTTTACGTAGTGATTCTCAAACTGTTTACCTGCAGTTTTTTAATACTTCATTCTTTGGTTCCCAGACACCATGCTCAATGGCTGAGGCTTCTGAGAACTGAAGCCTGAAACATCTAG
This sequence comes from Anolis apletophallus, assembly GCA_030556195.1. Lineage (NCBI taxonomy): Eukaryota > Metazoa > Chordata > Lepidosauria > Squamata > Anolidae > Anolis > Anolis apletophallus. Next base: position 189,316,253 of record JARBWK010000004.1, read on the forward strand.
AGCAGCCATTTTCAAACTCCAGCTGAGTGATCCTCCAACTTCCAGAATTCCTGATCATTGAACAAGGTGGCTAGAGCAGGGGTGCTCATTAGGTAGATCACGATTTACTGGTAGATCGCATAGGGCGTCCTGGTAGATCGCAGGCAGGGCGGGAGGAAGGCTCAGTCCCTCCCCGCAAGCTCCCGACACCACCTAGGTGCAGAAGGAGGTAGGATTGGATGGCCCTTGGAGATTTCCTTCTATTCTAGGAACCCATTGTTATTATTATTATTATTATTATCAGAGACTGAATGGTCATCTGTGAGCAGGGCCGTAGCCAGGATTTTGTTTCGGAGGGGCTGAGTTTGGTTCGGGGCTGAGACTGGGTGGAAGAGGGTCTACCCTAGCAAATCTTTTGTATTATTATCCCAATAACCCCATTAATGTGGGATATAATGAGCATGGTGATCAGATCATGATATGAATAAACATAACAGTTTAAATAATGTACCAGTAAGGCCTTTTCGCGGACCACCCTGAGAATTTGGGGGGGCTGAAGCCCCTAGCCCCCGGCTACATGCCTGTCTGTGAGGAATGCTTTGATTGTGTTTTTCCCTTATGGCAGAAGGAGGTTGGACTGGATGGCCCTTGGAGGTCTCCTTCTACTCTAGGAACCTGTTGTTGTTGTTAGTAGTAGCAGAGGCTGAATGAATATTATCATCATTATTATATGAATAAATTAAGGGGCTTATTATACTCGCATTTAGTTGAATTCAGTCTTAAAATATATTATATGGCTCTCACTGAAATAAATTTCCAAATATTTTGCTTTTATGGCTCTCTGAGTAGTGGGTAGGGAGATCATGTTGACTTGGTTCTTTTAGAAGTAGCTCGCAAGCTGAAAAAGTGTGAGCACCCCTGGGCTAGAGCATCTGGAAGTTGGAGACCCAAACAGCCAGGGCCGTAGCCAGGATTTTGATTCGGGGGCTGAGTTTGGTTTCGGGGGCTGAGACTGGGTGAAAGAGGGTCTACCCTAGCAAACCTTTTGTATTGTTATCCCAATAACCCCATTAATGTGGGATATAATGAGCATGGTGATCAGATCATGATATGAATAAACATAACAGTTTAAATAATGTACCAGTAAGGCCTTTGCGCGGACCACCCTGAAAATTTCGGGGGGGCTGAAGCCCCCTTAGCCCCCCCCCCCCGGCTACATGCTTGCAAACAGCTGAAAGGACAGAGTTTGAGGATGCCTAAATTTCAGAGGAACAAAGATTCAAGAAGCACTGCATTATACCCAGGGGCGGTCTCACCTCTCCTGGGGGACGCGAGCCTCATTTCTGCGGCCCCCATGGTTGCTGGACGCAGCAGCCCGCGCGGTGGCGTCACTGCGCATGCGCAGGCGTGCAAGACGCACCCAGCGCATGCGCGGTGATGTAACACGCAGCTGCGCGGCAACGTCACGCACACCTGCACATGCGTGGTGACGTCACGCGAAGCTGCGCGAGTGCGTCACGAACGCCTGCACATGCGCAGTGACGTCCGGCGCGGCTACATCGCCGCCTGCGCCGCCTGCGCTGCCGGCTGCATCACCGCCGGCGGCGCCGGGGGAGCACTGGCTCCCGGGCAGGAGGCACGGCGGAGGGGCGGCCAGCGTGGTGGCGCCCCTCGCAGGCGGCGACGCCCCTCCCAGGACCCGTCGCCCTACGCGGCCGCTTACATGGCGAAATGCCAAAGGCCGGCACTGATTATACCCACTGGCTATTCTGGCAACTGCCTTCTTTTGGTTAAATTTGGGGTGTTGTTATACTAAGGCACATCTTAGATTGCATTGGTCTTCTACATTAATGTGTTTGGGATTTTGGCTGCAATGCTGAGGCTACACCGCAGGAGAACAAGATGGGCAATCTGTATCTGAGCATTTGTCTTCTCAGGTGAAGAATAGCAGAATTTGCTGGCTTTTAAAAGCACCAAAAGTATTTAGTTAGTAAGAGGTATGTAGGGATTTCTGCAAATCTTTGGAAATTTGAGGAATACTTTTACTATTGATGAGACATGGAGGGATAGGAAAATGCTGGAAGCAAGAATCCTTTGATGTCCCTCCAATAAATGCAGTACAGACAGGACTTAATAAACACGGCTCACGTTGTTACATACCTCAATGTTACATTGAAGGAAACCAGACCACCCTCTAGTGGGGCAGAAGTGCATTTCCATATTTTCAAAATTAGACAATACATTTCTATGTTGGGGTAATTTTACAGTTCATTTATGCATATGCAAAGGATAACTAGAATAGTTCTAACCAAAATGTTCATTCAGGACTGTAGTAGTTTTTCCCTTGGATATAATACAATGCAGATAAGTGAGATTTTCCAGAATCTCCCAGGCTGCACGGGGCTACAACTGCTAGTATCCCATGTCACAATGGTCATGGTTAGGGATGATGAGGAATATAGTCACATCCATGCTGGAAAATATGCTCATAGCCCTGAAGCTGAAACTTTTCCAAATTACATAAATGTTTGAAATTCTCCTTCCTGTTTGCATTATTGGTTGGATTACTATTTATTTATATTTATTTATGACACTTCTATACTGCCCTTCTCAGCCCAAGGGCAATTCAGGGCAGTTTACAACTGGCAATAATTTAATGCCGTAACACAATTAACAATTAAAAATAACCATAAAATCATTAAACAATTAGCATACAATGTAAATCTAAAATTTAAAAATATTACAAAACATTTTTTTAAAAAACCTGCAAGCCTTAAAAACATTCTCGTTAGTGTTGCCATGTCGTGTTATTATTCAATTTCATCATTGAGCCATTCCGAAAGTTCATAGAGCTATGCTCGGAAAAGCCTGTTCGAAAAGCCAGGTTTTCACCTGCCTTCGGAAAGACAGCAGGAAAGGGTCCGATCTTATATCCCTAGATAGGGCATTCCACAGTCGAGGGGCCACCACCGAGAAGGCCCTGTCACTCGTCCCCACCAAACACATCTGCGAGAAAGGTGGGAGCGAGAGCAGGGCCTCCCCGGAAGATCTTAAATACATATATGGTACATAAGGAGAGATATGTTTGGATAGGTAAGTTGGACCGAAAATGTTTAGGGCTTTATAGGCTAAAGCCAACACTTTGAATTGTGCCCGGAAGCAAACTGGCAGCCAGTGGAGCTGGCGCAACAGAGGAGTTGTGTGCTCCCTGAGCGCCGCTCCTGTTAGCAACCTGGCTGCCACATGTTGGACCATTTGCAGCTTCTGAACAGTTTTCAAAGGCAACCCCATGTATTTATTTATTATTTATTTATTATTTGGTTTTATATTCCGCCCCTCCCTGCAGGCTCGGGGCGGGTTACAACATATAAAACGGGCAGCATGCAACAGCCATGCAGCCCTACAATAAAACATTAAAACATTTAAAATTACATGTCACAACGCAGTAAAGCGGAAGATACAGAAGTTGCTGTAGAGCGCGTTGCGGTAGTACTGCGGTAGGAAACACATCAGATAGATTTCCCTCCCCAGATTTGATACAATGACTCTTTTCTCATCTTCAGTGACTTTGACAAATGGTGGTTGTGCCAGAAATGTCACATCTGTCTTTTGGAGAGAGACCAAAAGACAGCTATGAAAAAAGATAACTGTAGAGAATATGGCTTATAGAACAGGAGTGATTTTCCACTGCCCTCTCCCGTGCAATATTAACAAGTGTTAGCTATGATGCCGTTGCCATTGTCTTTAAGATAACTTTCTGCAGAGTCACTCCACTCTGCCGAGTAGTTCTCTGGCACATGATGCCTGGTTTCTCAGCAAAAGCCTTTTTAATATGGAAAACCCTACCAGCTGCACTCCTGCCATCAGCATAGCATGCTTGCAGAAGTATACAATCCCACCACTGCAGAAAGGTACTATGCCAAAGTGGGCCAGAAAATAAGCACGGTTAGAGAAAAATCTAACTGCATGATTCACCACCAAGTTAACATGCAAAGAGACAAATGAGTAATGTGTATGCAGGGCCAGACTAAGGTAATTTAAAATAGTAAGCAAACCTTATTTTGGCACCTGCTCACTCTCCGGCCCTCGCTCTACGCCCCCTCACTCTCCATCCTCCTCAGTCTTCCGCCTTGTGGAGGGTGCACATGCGTGCCCAGCGGTCAGCGTGGCGTCGGCATCACTATGGCCCATACGATGTGTATGGCTCCCATGCCTTTTCTGCCGCTGCCATGACATTACGCACGTCATTTTCCCTACCATTTTGGTGGGAACGAGAGGGGGCGTGGCTCTGAATGGGGCGAGTGGTAAGCGTGTGCCTACCTTGCTTACCGCAAGATCCGGCCCTGTGTGTATGCAAGGCCCCTGGAATGGAAATTACGTGAATCATGAATTCTCCTCCCAAGAATGTTGACAAGGATATGCAGTTCCTTTATCACGCAGAAATCCTGTCAGGTTAGTTCTTGCTGGCCAGCCTACAGAAAAGAGTTTGGTACCCATCTCTAGACATGAGGCCTGCCATTCCAGAAGAGCGTTCTTCCACTGCAATTACGGGAATAGGATGCTTGGCAACCAGAACAATTGCAAGGCCAAAGAAGTTGCCCAACTGAAAGCTACCTATTATTTAAATCTAAGGTGCAGTTCCTTATGCTGGTGTAACTATTTAGACACAAGCAAGAACCATAAAGTGGCAGCAGTGAACTAAAAGGGTCATGAGTACAACTTTGAAGAGATAGGGCAGTCTATAAATAAAATTATTATTATTATTATTATTATTATTAGAGAAGAAAGACACCATCAATGTTATAAGGAAAAGGCTGGAAGCTCTGAGTATTAGGGGTATACATCTCTATATATTTCAATCTCACAGATATTTTTCTCCTTGCAGTATAAAAATCATCAAACACTCTGAAATTTTCAAAAAAAAACTATTTGCAGTTCAGGAGACTTTTTCATGCAGAAAACAGTATTTTCTACATACATCTTGTTTTCTGCTCTGAAAAGCCAGTTTTCTCCGAAAAAAATGTGTTACATGTAGAATAATGCTCAAACTGTAAATGTTGGCTCCTTTCTGGAATTATTGGTTATCTGTATTATGTAGTTTTTGTTTTTACTCTTTGGTTCGTTGCTTTGAGTCCTATCTGTGGGAGAAAAGCGGATAAAAGTAAGTAAATAAATAATCATAATAATCGTTCACATCAGGATTTCCTGAAACTCAAAAAATCCATTTTGAACCATTTTACACCATTTTGAATTTTTCCCCCCAGAATATATTTCCAACCCTGCTGAACAGCTTGTTTCTCCAAGTACTGCCTTTGTGGGCAGGAAAAGGTCCTTCATGAACATGCATGAGAGGGGCTGGCACATATGTTTTAAAGCAAAGATTTCCAGATATTTCATGTGGGCGATACAGTTTTCAGACACACATCCCTTTGTAAAACAGTAATTCAAGTTTTAGTAGTGAACAGGAGGTTGAACCAACCCTTTATGAGAGATATGGACACATACATAAATTGTAATAACAAAATGTGTGGAGACACAAAACATCTCATGAAAATCTTTCATTTATATGTTTTTAAAATATATGATTTGGGTGGTTGTTTTTTTTTTTAAAAAAAACCCTTTTCATTTATTTACTGCATTTACATGCCACTTTTCTCAGCCCGAAGACTGACAAACACTCAGAGGTTTTTCATTATGTTTGCATGACTTCTACACAATGCGCCCTTGTCGCCCATTCAGAAGCAGCCCTGCAGCGCCTAACATCCTGCTTTGCAACAGCTGCAGAGCTGTTTGGGCTGGAAGTCAGCCTGAAGAAAATGGAAGTTCTCTACCAGCCCGCACCACAGGAAGAACACCATCATCCCCACGTCAGCATAGGCAAATCTGTGCTTAAGTCCGTTCAGCAGTTCACCTACCTGGGAAGCATCATCTCTTCAGACGCCAAGATTGATAAAGAGACAGATCACAGATTAGCAAAGGCATATAAAGAGTCTGGAGTAACAAACACCAGAGGCAAAGCACCAAAATCAGTGTGTACAGAGCTATCGTCTATTCTCCTTTATGGGTCTGAAACATGGGTCACCTATCGCCAACACCTATGACTCCTCGAATGCTTTCATCAGCGCTGTCTTAGCTCAATCCTAAATGTGCACTGGACTGACTATGTGACGAATGTTGCAGTCCTTGAGCAAGCAGGGATCACCAGCATTGAGGCCATGCTATTGAAAACTCAGCTGTGCTGGGCAGGGCATGTATCTAGGATGGAGGACCACCGCCTCCCAAAGATACTACTCTATGGTGAACTCGCCACGGGTCAGTGCAATAGAGGCGCCCCAAAAAAGAGAAACAAGGACTCCCTGAAACAACATCTCAGGCTCAGCCAGATTGATCACCAACAATGTTCCACCCTGGCCTCACATCGGGAGGCATGGAGACGCACTATCCACAATGCTGCGGCCTCTTTCGAGAAGACACGCCAAACGGGTCTCGAAGAGAAAGGACAATGCAGAAGGAACCGCAACTTGGAAACAACATCACCCAAGGATACTTTCTGCTGTGCTTTCTACAACAGGACTTGCCTATCTCAGATTGGCCTTTTGTAAAAAGCGTGGGATGAGAATCTTCGTTCGCGAAGTAATGCCAGAGAGACACAATGCAGTCGACATATTTATTTACTTACAGTATTTGTATTCTGACTAAGGTGTCACGATACTCAGTTTGGAAAGCTCTGTTTTAGGGACAAACATACAAAGGAACTGGGAAAATAGAATGCTTGGAACTAGTAGAGTTCGACTCACAAAAATGATGGGGATAAGAACACCACTGACTGCCTTCCCTCCATACACAGTCCTGGAAAATGTGCACCCGGTGTTGTAATGGAACATTTCATTAGCGTTGTGTCCCAAAACAGGGTTCCAGCCAGTAGTCGTTTTCTCTAATTCTTTTATTCATGCTTAAAGTTCGAATAGCACCTGGTTAAGGACCTACTATGTAGCTCAGGCCTTTGCTATCCCATTATACTACTGCAATTTCATAACTGTAAAGTTTGGACATCTGGACTCCACTAACAGGAATGGCAGTGCTCCCTTTTGGTCACAAGGTCACTTCAATTTTCCAGTAAAGGCAGGAGTGGTCCTGCTATAATTGTACATTATTCATATTTTAAGTGTCCCAAGGAACTGGGTTTTTGCAAAGCGTTTTCCTTGCAAAAGTTTTCCATGATGTGACTGGTGCCATTCTGTTGGATATTTTCCCCAGATATTCAAACACCACTTTTTTTCCATTTTACCCCATTGATGGCTGTATTTTCAATTGTTCAACAAAAATTGGCACAATCTTTGAGTAACTAGCAATGCAACCTTAGGCCTAAATCAATTACAGGCTCATTCCAGCTACAAAAGACCCATTGAATCAGCTATTTCAAAAGTAAGTCAATATTTGTCCCATTAATTGAATCTGCTTCTTGTGCTTGTTAGTCCCAATAAGCTTTGGGCTTTATTTTTGAGAGTACAGCTAGGAAATACTATTGTGTCCAATTCTAGGTAGGGACAGGGATGAAATCAGTTTGGTTAACTTTTAATATGGATTAACTGAATTTTGATTTCCTAATCTGAGATGCAAATCTGAGTGCAATTATTAGGGGTGGATAATATCTCCAATTTAAATACTTTGAAACCCATTAATAATTTGTATTTGAGATTATTTTGACCTTATACCGACTCTCGGTGTCCAACCCGGATGTGAAGTTTCAAAACCAAACCCGGATCGCCATTTTTTTGTAAAGCTCACGTTATTCGGTCGATTTTCCCCCTCCTCAGTTCTCAACTCGCGAGAGGAGACTGGAGGACAGCAGCACCCTCCTTTCTCCTCTCACCAGCTGAGATCTAAAGCAGGCGCCTTGAGTCGCGTTAGTTCTCGGCAGGGAAGGAGGTGGATGCACCCCTTTCCCTGCCAAGAACTAACGCGAATCAAGCCTTGAATCCGCTCCTCCTCCCCTGCCAGGACCTAAACCGTGCCAAGACTTGGCACACTTTAGATCTTGGCAGGGAGGAGGGGCAGGGAGGGCCCCGTCCGCTCCTCTTCCCCTGCCAGGATCTAAAGCGCACTAAGGCTTGGCAGATCCTGGCAGGGGAAGAGGAGCGGACGGGGCCCTCCCTGCCCCTCCTCCCTGCCAAGATCTAAAGCGAAAGCAGAATATTTTTATTAGCTATAACAGCGGCCAAGACTCTCTTTGCTGCCTACTGGAGGTCAGAAACCATCCCCACAAGGGACGAATGGAGACAAAAACTACTCGAGATTACCCTAATGGAAAAATTAACAGAGGCAATGAGAGAAAGAAACAATGGACAAAATTACACTGCCAAATGGGACTGGTCGCTCCTTCAAGATTATTGTAGAAGCGAATGCAATGTAGAATTAGAGATGCAATGAGAACTTGGGTCTTGGTAGAAGTTAGCGGGCGTGTTAATCTAAGTTTGTTAATTCTAATTATAGGTCGGTGATGGATGGGTCGGGAAAACAGAGACGTGAAAAAACGAATGTAATCGAAAATATCTTATGTCAAGCATGACAAAAACCTTGTCAGCTCTCCAACTTTATTTTCCATTTCAAGAACACTGCTGTTCTATTTCGTTTCCCCTTAATCTTCACACTCCGAAGGTGGTCACTCTGAACCACCGGGCGCTTTACTTGAATCTTTTTTCCCGATGTTGTCAGCGCCGCTTGGCCCGTTTGTTGCCCTAACGGACCAAACCCTGCGCGCCATCAGATAAGACCAGCAGCTGGCGGGCTTTGAACTGGAACCGCCCTTTGAAGTGCCAGGCACCTTTCCTGAACTTTGATATGCGGAGAGCCGGATGGTCATCCCTGAGGAAGGAGGGGCCCAGCAGGGGGGCGGGCTGGGGAGGGCTTTTGAAGAGACCCTTGCGCGGGAAAACTTTAGTCTATCTTTGCTTGCTTTGGATTAAGGACCAATTAAACCACTTATCCTTCAACCCCTCTTGGAGTGAGCTTGATTTACTAGACCCCCCTTGCCGGAGCTTACATAAAGATAGACTCACCAACTTCTACGGCCGTGAAAGCCTTCCGACCGTAACCACCTTTGTAAGATGTCTCACACTGAGATGGATCCCCTTGCCGACCTGCTCCCCGAGGACTTGGGTGAGGAAGAGGGCATCGAGGAGGATGGAGAAGGAGACGAGGCCGGAGCCCTGGCGGCAGCTCAGGCCGCAATCATGGGGATGGGGGCAGAGGCGCCGCAGCTCCCCGTCCCGGTGCCGAAGGATGTGACCCGGCGCAAGAAGCTGGCGCGTTCCAGAGGGAGAGACCCAGCCCTGGACGGCGGGTTCCCCAGCGCAGCGGAACTGCGGCTGGGGGTGCAGGTATTCCAGCTGACCGAGGCGGTGCAGAAGCTCCAGTCCCAGATGGAGTTGTTGCTGGCCAGGCCGGAGGAGCTGCCGTGGGCCTTGCCAGATGCTCGACACCGGGAGCGGCCTGCGAGCCAAGCAACGGAGTGGCCAGGCCGACCGTCGGGAAGGGTGACTTTCCGGGACAGTGGAGACGACTTCATCCCACCGAGGGGAGCTTCCACCTTCAACCTGGGCCAGGCCGACCAGAGCCAAGACATGGCGGGAAGCCGGAGGGACCTGAAGGTAAAATTCGACGGGGACCCCCGCCAGCTCTCCTACTTTGTCACCAATGTGCAGAACTATATGCTGGACTATGGGGATTCGTTCCCCTCGGAAGGGGCCAAGGTGCGGGCTGTGGGGGCCAACTTGAAGGAGGCCGCGGCAGATTGGCTAGTGCAGATGACAGACACCCAAGCACCACAGTTGAGACGGCTGGACGCCTTCTTAGACGCCCTGCAGACCCGCTTCCGAGACCCCTTAGCTGGCGAGAAGGCCAAGGCCCAGTTGAGGAGGATCTACCAAGGCCAGAGGTCCGTTTCTGAGTATGCCTTAAGCTTCAAGGCCCTAGCAGGGAAGATCCGGGGCTGGTCCGCGACTACCATACTAGAGTGTTTCAAGGCAGGCCTGAGGTCGGACATCCTTGAGTGGGCCATGCACCGGGGAAACCCCGAAACCCTAGAAGACTGGATTGTTTCGGCGGGGAGAGTGGAGTGCGACATGGAGCAGATGCCGCGGCGCTACCGAGATGGCGGGAGAACCCGAGGAGTGGGGTCGGCCCCGTCGGGGAGGTCAGGACCAGCCCGGAAGCCGTCGCCGAGGGCCCGGTCAGGCAGCCGGGAAGGCCAAAGGGGGAAGAGGGGAGCCTGCTTCTCATGCGGACGAGAAGGCCACCGAGCAGCGGACTGCCGCAAGAAGGGCCCCTCACCGAAGCCGGAGAAGGCGCCGGAGGCCAAGCCAACCCAACAGGCCAAGACCCCAGTTCGAGGAAAGGCGGCAGCCGCCGCGGAGACCACACGGGCGCCCCGAAGCCTACGAGAGGCGGATGAGCTGGAACCAGAGACGGAGGAGAGCGACCCCGAATGGATGGCGGGAAACGACAACGATCTGCTGTAGACGCCCGGCGGCAGATCCAAACCCCTCCGGGCGGTGAGTCTGATCCCCTTGGTTGCGACACATACAAATTTGATATTAAAGTGTGGGGGCCCGGGGCGCCCCAACCCCTAGAGACAGTGGCCATGCTAGATAGCGGGTGCACTCGGTGCCTGATGTCCCCCCAGCTAGCGAAGCAGTTGGGGATAAAGCCCCAGGCCTTGATAGAACAGATCCTCTTCTCCCAGCTGGATGGGTCCCCCGCTAATGGAAAGCCGGCCACCCACAAGACAGGAGAGATGAGAGTCCAGATCGGGTCCCACCAGGAGACACTAAGATTCGTGATCTCCGTGATGGCACACCAGCCCGTCATCTTAGGGGCCCCCTGGCTGCGCGCCCAGAATCCGCAGGTCGACTGGGAGTCGGGAGCCGTGAAGTTCCGTGACGGAGAAGCGTGGGCGAGAATAGATGACCCAAGTGAAAGCAGGGCCCCAGAGCACGAGGGAGCTGGAGTGGGGGCAGCAGAGAGCCAGCCCAGCGACATCCCGTGAGAATACAGGGACTTGGAGGAAGTCTTTAGCGAGCGGGAAAGTGACCAGCTACCCCCCCACCGGAAGTCCGACTGCGCAATTGAATTTGACAAAGGCGCCAAACTACCCAGCCCAAAGCTATACGCCCTGTCCGAGCCAGAAAGAAAGGCATTGAGAGACTTTATTGATAAAAATATGGACAGAGGATTTATTGAAAAGTCCACAAGCCCGTTGGCGGCGCCAGTCCTGTTCCGCCCCAAGGCAGACGGATCCCTGCGACTGTGCGTAGACTACCAAGGCCTCAACGCCATCAGCGCCGCAAGCCCTTATCCGCTGCCCCTGATGTCGGAGATACTAGCCCAGCTGGGGGGGGGGGTGGCGCGACTCTTCACCAAGTTGGACATTCGAGAAGCCTTTTATAGGATAAGGGTGAAGGACGAAGATTGTTGGAAGACAGCGTTTAACTGCCATCTGGGCCAGTACCAATTCCGGGTCACCCCGTTCGGACTTAAAGGAGCGCCAAAGATATTCCAGCAGTTTATCAACGAGATCTTCAGAGATTTGCTGTACAAGGGGGTTCTAGTCTACCTGGATGACGTGCTAATCTACTCAACGTCGGAGGCGGAACACATAGAGCTGACCCGAGAAGTGCTCCGCCGCCTGCGGGACAACCAGCTCTTTGTCAAGCTGTCCAAATGCGAGTTCCACAGGCAGGAACTGGACTATTTGGGGTATCGGATCTCCACGAGGGGCCTGGCCATGGACCCTAGTAAAGTGTGGGATGTATTAGCGTGGGAGGCGCCCCGAACCCGGCGACAACTACAGGGTTTCCTGGGGTTCGCTAACTTCTACCGGCAGTTCATCCAGGACTTCGCGAGGATAGCGCTCCCCCTGACTGAACTGTTAAAGACTAAGGGCTTAGGGGAGACGAAGAAAGCAAGGTCCCCCCGCGCCAAGCTGAACTGGACGCCACAGTGCCAGGCCGCCTTCGACAGCCTCAAACAGAGCTTCACCAGTCAGCCACTGCTGATGCACACCCAGCCCGACCGGCCGTTCACAGTGCAGTGCGACGCCTCCGAGGCGGCCTATGGGGCGGTGCTCCTACAACGAGATGAAGAAGGCACCCTGCGGCCATGTGCCTACCTCTCCAAGAAGTTCACGCAATCGGAGAAACGCTGGCACGTATGGGAGAAAGAGTCTTTTGCAGTTCGGGCCGCACTGAGCCATTGGAGACACTTCTTGGAAGGCACCGCCTTGCCCTTCGAAGTGTGGACAGACCACAAAAACTTGCAGACACTGCAATCCCCACAAACGCCAAGCAGCTGAGGTGGGCGCAGTTCTTCAGCCGCTTCAACTTTGAGCTCAAATACTTGCCCGGCCCGAAGAACGTGCTAGCAGACACCCTGTCTAGGATGCCTGAGGCCGACTACTCAGCGCCAGAGGAAATGAGGACAGTGTTTACCAAACGCCAGTTAGGCCTAGTGGCCCGCACCCGGGCGGCGGCAAAGGCCCCTCAGCCCGCTGTCCCCGGAACCCCGGAACTGTTGGCAGACTTGGTGGCGGCCTACGAGTCGGACGCTTGGCTCAAGGGGCACCGGGCGGACCTAGCCGAATCCGGGGGGAACTGCTACTACAAGGACAAGCTGTACGTCCCGCTGAGCCAGAGGGCCCAGGTCCTGGCCCAAGCCCACGACTCCACATTGTCCGGCCACTTCGGCCTCACCAAGACCCTAAAGCTGTTAGCCCGGCAGTTCTGGTGCCCAGCGATGCGAAAGGACACTAATGACTACATTTCTGAATGCGAGGTGTGTGCCAAGAACAAGCCTAAGACGGACCGTCCGACGGGGCTCCTGCAGCCGGTAGCCGACCCCGCCGACCCTTGGAGTGAAATCGCCATGGACTTTGTCGTAGACCTGCCACCCAGCGGCGGATACACCACCATTTGGACGGTGGTGGACCTTTTCTCCAAGCAGGTTCATTTCGTTCCCCTTCGCCGACTCCCTACAGCCCCGGAGTTGGCCCGCCTGTTTACACACCACGTCTCTCGGCTCCACGGGTGCCCACGCCGGGTCGTGAGCGACCGGGGCCCGCAATTCACGTCCAGGTTCTGGAAGGCGTTCCAGGTGGGCGTAGGCTCACAGCGGGCCCTGAGCACAGCTTTTCACCCGGAGACGGACGGCGCGACGGAGCGCGTCCAACGGACCCTGCAGCAGTACCTCCGATGCTTCTCCACCTACCAGCAAGACAACTGGGCTGAGCTGCTGGACGTGGCCGAATACAGCTACAATAACTCCGAGCACGCCTCAACGGGGGCCTCGCCCTTCCGGGTTGTCTCCGGCCGAGACTCCCCCCCCCCCTTCCCAGCGCTGGCCTCGGCGACAGACCCGGCCGCGACGCCGACGGACTGGGGGGCCAAGGTGGTGGCAGCTTGGCCGCAAATACAGGCGGCGCTGCGACAAGCTCGGGACTCTTACAAGCTGTACGCCGACAAGAAGAGGGGGCCCCAACCAGTGTACGCCGTCGGTGATCGCGTGTTCCTGTCCACCAAACACCTCAAGTCCACTCAGCAGTCGCGCAAATTTGCAAATAAGTTTGTAGGGCCCCTCAGCGTGGTGGAAGTAATTAACCCCGTGGCAATCAAGCTGGACCTCCCGCACACCTGGCGCAGGGTCCATCCAGTCTTCCATGAGAGCTTGCTTTAAAAAGCTCTGTCCGACCGGAAGTGGTCCAAGCCTGAAGACGCTCCAGTGCCTATCATGGTGGGGCCCCACACCCACTTTGAGATCCGTGAAGTTTTGGACTCGCGGCGCCTCAAGGGCCGCCTTAGCTACCTAGTTAAATGGACTGCCAAAGACTTACACCCTGAATGGGTGCTGGCCCAACACGTGAGGGCCCCAAAACTGCTGAAGGCCTTTCATGCCGCTTTCCCTGCAAAGCCGGGATCATGATTTCTCCCTCCCCTTTGTTCTTCTCTCCCTTGCAGGTGGCTCCTTTCCGGAGGGGGGCGCTATGTCAGCGCCGCTTGGCCCGTTTGTTGCCCTAACGGACCAAACCCCGCGCGCCATCAGATAAGACCAGCAGCTGGCGGGCTTTGAACTGGAACCGCCCTTTGAAGTGCCAGGCACCTTTCCAGAACTTTGATATGCGGAGAGCCGGATGGTCATCCCTGAGGAAGGAGGGGCCCAGCAGGGGGGCGGGCCGGGGAGGGCTTTTGAAGAGACCCTTGCGCGGGAAAACTTTAGTCTATCTTTGCTTGCTTTGGATCAAGGACCTATTAAACCACTTATCCTTCAACCCCGCTTGGAGTGAGCTTGATTTACTAGACCCCCCCTTGCCGGAGCTTACAGATGTGCTTTTACTCTTTTACTTGTTACTAAGTTTTTATCTACAATTTGTAAAAACCCAATAAAGACTTTTTTTAAAAAAAAGATCTAAATTGCGCCAAGCCTTCATGCGCTTTATATCCCGGCAGGGGAGGAGGAGCGGATGGGCCCCTCCCTGCCAAGATCTAAAGCGCGCCAAGCCTTCATGCGCTTTAGATCCCGGCAGGGGGGGAGGAGCGGACGGGCCCCTCCCTGCCAAGATCTAAACCGCGCCAAGCCTTCACACGCTTTAGATCCCGGCAGGGGAGGAGGAGCGGACGGGCCCTCCCTGCCAAGATCTAAAGCGCGCCAAGCCTTCACGCGCTTTAGATCCCGGCAGGGGAGGAGGAGCGGACGGGGCCCTCCCGGCCAAGGTCTAAAGCGCGCCAAGCCTTCACGCGCTTTAGATCCCGGCAGGGGAGGAGGAGCGGACGGGGCCCTCCCTGCCAAGATCTAAAGCGCGCCAAGCCTTCACGCGCTTTAGATCCCGGCAGGGGAGGAGGAGCGGACGGGGCCCTCCCTGCCAAGATCCAAAGCGCGCCAAGCCTTCACGCGCTTTAGATCCCGGCAGGGGGGGAGGAGCAGACTCAAGGCTTGATTCACATTAGTTCTTGGCAGGGAAAGAGGTGCGTCCACCTCCTTCCCTGCTGTGAACTTACGCGGCTCCAGGCTTGATGCGCGTTAGTTCTTGGCAGGGAAAGAGGTGTGGGCACCTCCTTCCCTGCTGAGAACTCGCAGGAAATAATAACGAATTTTCGTTATTAATTACGTTTCAATTACAAAATTCATTGAAATTTTTTTGGATTAATTTCTATAACGACCCAGCAACTGAGCTCCCCCCGAATTTAGAATCAAATTTTTTTGGATCAACTACCCCTTGCAATTATTGTTCAGTTATCCACAGTGGATTTTTCCATACTACGTGTGAATATAAAAGCAGTACAGAAAGCAACGCATATTAATAGAATGTAGACATCTTAGTAGACAACACGTTAAACAGTGTGATTTGGTTGTTTTAAAAAAACCTAAATGCAGTTCTGGTCCGTATCAACAGGATTGCAGTATCCGGATCAAAGGAAATTGTCGTGCCAATTTATTCTGCTTTAGTCAGATATCACCTGGAACACTATATTGCCTAGTTCTGGGCACCACAATTCAAAAAGAAATTAGCTTTGGTCCATTGCTTTTTAAAGAGAAATACCAAGAGTCATCCTTTTACTTATTGCAACCATAACAAAACCACAACTGCATCAAAGTGGGAAAACTGTAAAGCAGCAGTTCCAGGAGCCAGAGTGGAGCCTCTTTTCACAATCCATTGGGAGTACATAACTAATAATTCTATTGAGAATCTGCAATGGTGTTCACGAGGAGAAACAAGAGTTGATTGAGGAGACTGGAAGCTGCTGAGGTCAGACTGTGTTTCAGGAAGTTGTTGACGCTCTGAATGTTGATGTTCTGAAATCCTGGAACCAGTGGTGAGGTCACCCATCTTTAGGGGCAACACTATTACAGCTCCCTCAACTGATCCCTGATGGACAGTTCTCCATCCTATGCTCACAGTATCACCTAAACATAATCTGATCCATTATTCATATGCAGTATAGTCATTCCTCCACATCTGCGGGTTTAACTTGTACCTTCGGGACCACCTCATCCCATACTGTCCCACTAGGCCACTACGTTCAGAGTCTGAACTACTCTTGGAGGTTTTAAATGGTATCGTCTCATGACCACAAGAAGGAGGGCCTTCTCAGTAGTTGCCCCCATTCTGTGGAATGCACTGCCTCCTAACGTCCGGGCCATCTCAGATCTCGGCATTCCGGAAGGCATGCAAAATGCTCCTTTTTTGGCAGGCTTTTGGGGACTAAAGCTCCTGACCCTCTACTAATTGCCTCCGCTATTCTTACACACAGCTTGTGTTGGGTTGTATACCAACTAGTAATACCTTTTGTACTATTTTATTGTATTTTATTGTGTTTTTACTGTGATTTTACTGTTTTATGATTGTGCTCTCGCTTCTGTAAGTCGCCCCGAGCCACACTGGGAGTGGCGACTAACAAGTGTGAATAAATAAATAAATAAACTTTTGGAGATATGGTTATTCACAAGTTTGATTAATAAGTTCTGGCCAGCATGATTCTTTGTCTGGCGGAAGTTGGACACAAAGTCACAGTGGATGACCTGGAAATTCTAAAGAGATGTTATCTCAGGTTGAAAAAAGTTTTTTAAATTGCATTTTTCCATTTTCACATTAGTCTCACACTCCAGCTCTTGCAAAAGTAGAGAGAATACTGCATACAAATTAGAGTTTACTGCGAGCCTTTCCAAACAGGCCGTTATCCCAGGAGCATCTGGACACACACCCCAGAAAGCATGCACTAGGGTGAGTATCCAGATGTTCTTTTGGGACTGCCTGGGAGAACATTGGAACACTATATCTCATCCGGCCTCCATGAGACGGCTGCTGGAGTTATCCTGGTGTGTACAAATGACATGCCAGGAGAAAGGGGAGGCAGGAGCGATTATCCTCTTCCCCCCCCCCCCTTTGTCACACCCATGCATGGTCCCCAAGCAGACTTAGGCCCTCCACAACACTCATGCCATGTTAAATCCCAAGTCAGAACCAAAGATTCACAGAGGCCTGTCAGGCCTGCTAAGCCTGACCAGCAGAAGCAGGTTCATTCCTTGTTCAAGGACACAGTTACCAGAGATTCACCCCGGGCTCGGAGTGATAAACAGTGCCTGGAGAACCGAGTGAAGTTAACTCCCCAATGCCAGCTGCTCTCGCTAATTGGGAGCAAATACCAATCTGATGTGGCAGGGATAGGAAAAAGGCAGCTGGATTGTGTTATGGGACCTGATGTCCGACGTACCTAGATATCGGTCAGATCAAAGCCTTACACCCTACTTAAGCTAGACCCCAGCTATGGAAACCTATCCTTCGTCAACGTTCAGATCACGCTACGCTTTCCACGGAACCTTGTCTGGGCCTTGGGCCTTCCTGCTTCCAAAGACTCTGTTTGCCAAGCCTTGCTTCAAGATCCCTTTGGGGCACAAAGACTCTTTTGCCTTGTTCCTGATTGCCAAAGGACTATATTTACTCTTTGCTTCCTGTTGGACAATATTGCTGCTATCTATTGCTGCTCTAAAGGCCTCAATAGACTATATTCTCTAGCCTCTATCCTTTAACCATTTATTCTAAATAAAGCATTTAACCTTTGCCAAGTGTCAAGTGGGTTTACTGAGGGGCACCAGGTCTACGGTGCAACACCCTTTCTCCTAGTGCGTCATTTGTATGCACCAGAATAACTCCGGCAGTCATCTCATGGAGTCCAGATGAGGTCTTGTTTTTTTCCCTCTGTTTTGGGGGACTTCTGGGGAGGGGGCTAATTTTGCCCAGAAAACTGTGAGAATGCTGTCTCAACTGCAGTCCAGATACCTGTTGGGCCTGTGAGTTCAGGGACTGTGGGACCTAGAGTGTCCGGTCATGGAAGTTTGCAAAGGCAGAGTTTTGGGAACATAGTAAAAAGGGAGTTTGGTTCTCCTGGGAACTGGTCTGCTGAGGCAAAGCAGTGTAGATAAGACACCTGGGTTTTGAGGCCTGGGAGAGAAAGAATTTTAATGGGCAGCTCCAAGGTCCTTGCTTTTGGCTGCGGAGTGCAAATGCCAATTAGGGGGAAGTCAAAGAATCTAGTTTCTGGGTATATAGTTTAGCTCATGCTTTGGGAAATCAGATTCTTGACAACTTCGTCAAATGAAGGTTCATGCATTTTGACCTAGCTTTAGATTCACGTTCTTGGACCTAAGTTTCTGCTTTACCATTAGAAATTCTAGCTTGGGTTTTTGGACATTGTCTCTATTAGATTCTACTGAAGATTTTGTATCATCTGTTTTGTCTTTGGCTCATGGGACTTTTCTCTTATGGATTATTGATTGCATTTTTACCCTTTTACCTTTTATTCTTTTGCTGCATTTTATTGGATATTTGTTTGCTTCAAATAAAAGACTATATTTCCAGTGCCGGTGTTGTGTGAGTACATTTAGAGGGCCCGGGTCACCAGGAGTGCGACAATACCAGAAATAGTGGGTTCACCCCGTGCCTTCCAAGAAGGCACAGAATAAACCCTGTATGAAATTAATTTACCACAAACTAGGATTTTCCTGGTTTGTAGTGGATTAACTCAGGTTTGTCCAGGACGTCATCTGGACAGCCTTCTTTTTATTGCGGAAGTTTCCGCAATAAAAAGGCTGTCTTGATGCGCCCTAAAATTTTGTGAAATTAGAGCCTTTGAGACACATGAGTAAAGAATCTGCCAGATGTTTTCCTTATGTTTTCCTTCATCAGTCACTAAATGTCCATGAGAGCTAAAATGTGAATTTTCAGGGTATGCGCAGGGAAACATACTATATCATACTAAACTTCTACCATCCATAATTCAGGAGTTTGAGTATTATTAAGAATCGTCAAATGGTCACCGTGGTGTCTAGGTTTGATGTTCTGAAACACAGTGGATGTTGACAAAGTACTGAATTGTTGAAAAAAAGGACATTTAAATTTTTTTTAAAGTTTCACTGGAAAAAAGTGAAAATTATAACTAACCTTTCTTCTAGTGCAGTGTTTCTCAACCTGGGGGTCGGGACCCCCAGGGGGGTCATGAGAGGGTTTCAGAGGGGTCACCAAAGACCATCAGAAAACATATATTTATGATGGTCTTAGGAAGCCCTTTGGCAGAGAAGATTGAAGATCTCTCTGCTTGTCCTTCTCTTTCGTTTTGGAAACAGACTGTGAATTCTCCCACCCAAAGCTCTACTCTGTGGTGATTGGCAGGCCTCCCAACCAAGGGGAGGGCTGTTTCTGAGACTCCAAGCGGGGAGGGGAGAGCAGGCGTGCTTGGCGCATGGCAACATGATGCGCATGTGTGAGTGAGGAAGAGTGTGTGAGGTGGGATGGAGGCTCACGCCAGCTAGTCCCTTCAAGGCATGAAGGTTCTGTGTAGGAAGTTTGACCCAATTCTATCACTGGTTGGGTGCAAGGGGTTGTTTGATTGTAGGTGAACTATAAATCCCAGCAACTACAACTCCCAAATGTCAAGATCTATTTTCCCCAAACCCCACCAGTGTTCACATTTGGGTATATTGAGGATTAGTGTAAAGTGTGGCCCAGATCCATCATTGTTGAGTCTATAGTGCTCTCAATGTGGGTGAACTACAACTCCCAAACTCAAGGTCAATGCCCACCAAACACTTCCAGTATTTGCTGTTGGTCATGGGAGTTTTTTGTGCCAAGTTTGGTTCAATTCCATTGTTGGTGAGTTCAGAATGCTCTTTGATTGTGGGCGAACTATAAATCCCAGCAACTTCCAAATGACAAAATCAACCCCCCCCCCCCCCCAAATACAGTTATGAAGTAGCAATGAAAATAATGGTTAGGGGGTCACCACAACATGAGGAACTGTATTAAGGGGTCGGAGAAACACTGTTCTAGTGGGCATAAAATGAGTCTTCAGTTTGATGTCAATGCCTATGTTTATGACTTTGTAAACAAGTCTCTGAAAACCTTCCCTGCTGATCACCTTTTGCTCTGTCACTTTGCGTTTTGTTACTCAGAACCTATTCTCATAAATCTAGCAAGTTTCATGCTTTTTTCTTTCATCCGAGCCCACAAACCACAATATATCGTTTGGGGAAATAATACCCTGGATTAAGGTCTTCTTGGGGGTTATTATTTTAATCAAGAATAAAGGATTCACTTGCCATGCCAATCCCTTCTCATAAGAAATATGCACTTGCAGAGCAGGGAGGATCCAGATGTAGTCATGAAAACAAAACAAGAGTTCCAAAATAAAATCGAAAAATAATGTTTTCCTTCACTGTGCAGTTGAACTTTTAAATACATATAATTCCTTTTTCCAAACTACTTTTCAATCGTTTCCTTTTTTCCCCAAGTTATTTGGAAAAACCCAAATGACATGTTGCTTCTGGATGTGAGATTGCTTTGGTTAGGATTTTTTCTCTCTCTCCAGCCTGACAGCCAGTGTTCAGAAACTGAATCTTGCTTGGACTAATGAAACTCATCAAGAAAAATCTATTGTGGTAATAAAAAGTACAATCTAAGCACTCAGAGGAATGGCTGTCGTTTTCAGAATGTGAAGAATGCTGGGGTTGGGGCTTCCCTAACCCCGGTTCTGTGCTATGTAAAGGGTTCGCCATGCAGATGGTAGCAATACTAAATTCCACCCTGAGCAAAAGCAATAAAGAAGTGACATCAGTTCATTTAGCAAGGCATCACAGGTTTCAGGTGCCCTCAAAGAGCTGCATACGGAAACAAAACATGGAAAATTATACCTTATTAAGGATATAACATTTCACCAGCTTTAAGTCTTTTGGCAGGCCGATTTGGATGGGTGGCCTGCCATGCCCATCAATTCTGGAAGTAATCCAAGCAACAGATTAGATAGAGAGAGTGTTTGCCACTGACATCATTGTGGCATGTTAGGGCCTAACGCCTAATGCTTTTCAAGCCGTGAAGTGGGCTCTCCCTCTATTGACTCATTTTCATGTTACTTATGGAAGTAGCAAGTATGGTGAGCAGAGCCCAGTTCTGTGCCTGAGGGCCACCATGAAGAATATATCTAAACTGTGTTTATAAGAGTTATGTAGATCAGTGTTTCCCAACCTTTTTTGAGCCGTGGCACACTTTTAACATTTAAAAAATCCGGGGGCACACCACCAACCAAAATGACACGAAATAATACTCGCTGGAAATGTCAAAGAGACAAAGGAACGTTCTACCACCAATGGTGGACATGTGGAACGGTAAATAAATATTGGGGAAAAAAGTGCAAAATGCTATACAAAAAATTATGCAGATAAAAATTGAACTGAAACCTGAGCTGTTCCTTTTAAATATTATAGAGACAAATCATATGGGGGAAAACCTGGAGAAGTTACTCTGTTATATTACTACGGCGGCCAGAATAATATGGGCAAGATACTGGAAAGTGAGAGAAACTCCGGAAGAAGAAGAACTGCTGTATAAATTAATGGAAATAGCAGAAATGGACAAGCTAACTAATATGTTAAGAGGGAATTCAAATAACCAATTTGTAGATGTATGGAATCCGTTCATACTATACATAAAAAATAAGAAAAATATAGACTTAAAGGGCTACTGGCTATAAGGGACAAGATGTTTAACTAACTAAATCTCTAAATGTAATATACCTACATCACCGGGTGAAGTCAACCTGTCTTTTGTTTTTAACCCCATGTTGAATGTCAATCCCTAATGTTTCCCTATGACCTGTTCCCCCCACCCTTACCTCCCCTTTGTTAGTGTATCAGTTTGCGAAGAGTGAACGCAAGATAGTCTGATGTAATAATGTTGTTGTTGTGTTTTTTTTAATCAATACAAATCTTTTTTAAAAATAAAAAACAAAAAAACCACTCTAACATAGTAAAGAACGGCTGGGGGATGGTGGCCTGCTGGGAGCAGCTGCTGGGAGTGCCATGCCATGCCCCGCCTCCTCTCCCGGCTTCAGCTCTCCCACAGCCTCTCCAGCCTTGAGGGGGCAGTGCCAAGCCAGCGGTGGCAGAGACAACACAATGCTGGCTTGGCACTGTCCCCTCAAGGCTGGAGAAGCTTTGGGAGAGCTGAAGCCGGGCGAGGGGCCGGAGCCAAACCGTGCCATGCCCTGCCCCTTCCCCCAGCTTCAGCTCTCCCACAGCTTCTCCAGCCTTGAGGGGGCAGTGCGAGCGAGGGGCAGGAGTCATGGCCCCCATCCCCAGCTCTGCTCTCCGCCATGACTCCCGCCCCTCGCTCGCTGAAGCCGCGTGAAGGAGAAGCATGAGCAGTGGACGGGCTTCAGTGGGTGGGGCTCCTCCTCCGTGCGGCTTCAGCAAGCGAGGGATGGAAGTCATGGAGGATTGGAGGCTGGCTGGGGAAATGGCCGAAGGAGGCGGCGCCCCGGCCCCTTCTTCTTTTTCTTCGCCCTTCCTCCTCCTCCCCCAAGCAGCAGCAGTTCAGCAGGAGGAGGGGGGAAGGAAGGAAGGAGGGCAGAGAGCTTTTCTCACAGCACAGCAGGAGCTCCGTCATGGCACACTACTGTGCCGCCTCACAGCAGTTGGGAAATACTGATGTAGATAATATTCTGTCATTGCTCTGTCCTACAGAATCCCTGGAGCTGTAATTTTATGAGGTAGAGTTATCTTTTTGGTGGGTTTAGAGAAGAAACGTATTTGCATGAATATGCTTCAGAAAACTCACAAACTAGGCAAAAAGAAAATAATCTTCCCATCTTCTGTTTCCTTATTATTATTTTTTAAATTGTGTAGAGCATGACTTTCACAGATTCGTTATCCATGGATGACATACTCAAACTCTAAGAAATATTCTCCACATAAGTGATTGTGGGCATTCCTAGGCCCTCCAGTGCAATTTTATGGTATCCTTCAAGACCAAGCATACCATAGAACAGCACCGGAAGACCTAAAGAGTCCACAAATGGAAGTATTTCTGGGTCTCTCTTAGGACCTCTTCACACGGGCCTCTGGAAATGCCACAGATCATGGTGATTCCAGTGGTGCCCATCCGGCAGTGTCCATCCAGGCACGGTGGTGCCCATCCAGGGGTGTGGGGTAGAAAGATACATGGGCAAAGTTCCTACATGATCACTACCATGTGTATGTGTGTTTAAAAAAGAGAAACTTACCTTGATTAATCACAATTTTCAGATCGTGTAATTGGACTAAGACTAACTGGTTCTGGGCCACTCTCTAAAGGTGTAATTGTAGAGTGTTTGGAATGTAACACTGGGCTTACTGGAGGTTTGCTCCAGGGCAGAAGCTCTTGACTTGCAGCCCATTTTGAAACTGCAAGTGTTGCCTTCTCTGGCCAAGAAAAAAGATATACTCTTGTGATGGACAGCATATGCATGAAGTAATGCAAAGGATTATGTGAAAGTGTCTACAGAAAGACTGTGACGGTTTATGTTGAAGTTGCTGTATTCGTATTTTTTGAGACTCTGATACTCAAGAGTTTGAAAAATCCTTAATCATTGCTGTCTGCTGCCAAGCCACCCTATCATCCAGAACCCTCCTAGAATCTCCTTTCTGGGATCCTTATACAGAGGGCACTGTAGTAAGTAATGTGTTAGATCCTCAATCGCTTCTGAACCACATATACATAATCTTTGGGAATAAGGTGTTCCTCTATATCTTCCCTCCAGCCAGGCTGGAGGCATTGTCTGAAACCGCAAGGCTGTAAAGGCTTTCCTGAGGGTCACCACAGTTAATTCTTGCAAGTAATCTTGGCAATATTGATCACTCTTAAATAGGGGATAATAGGCGGAAAAATTCTGCTTTGGACTATTCCTCATGTTCTCGATCACATCCACATCCATTATTTTATCCCCAATGGTCTTCTTATCCAGTTTCATTAGTATTGTTATCGAGCTGTCAAAATACTGGTGTAGCAAAGACGGGCAATATTGGGTCCAGCCTTTGTCAATTGCTCAAAGGGGCCATCATTAAAAAAAGGTTAAGAATTACTATGCTAGAACTTGCTACCAGAGAATTCAAATTACCTTACTAAGTAATAAACCCCAAGTTTCCATAGAATGCAACCATGACAATTAAATCAAACTAATAGAACTGTTTAGTAGGGCTGGTTGATCCAAGAAAAAAACAGTTCGGAACTTGTTTCAGATCTAATTGTAGCTGTCATTTCAGATTATATGGACTTCCGAAAAATTTCCAACAAATTTCGAAATTGTTTTGGAAGTATTTCCAAAATTCGAAAGTCTTCGGAAATGGTGTCCGCTTTCAAAAATGGGCAAAAAAATCAGCAGAAAGGAGAGTCAGCTGTTAGCCATCAACCAATGAGCAATCAGCAAGAAAATTCAGAAATGACATCCAAAATTCGGAATTCAGAATTCTGAAATTCGGAATTTCGGATTTCAGAATTCCTGTTGGGAGGTTGCTCTCGAAATTGCTTTAAAAAGTCAGAAATATCCTAAAAACTTCCGAGATTCAGGCATATCCGAAATTGTAGAACAGCCCTACTGTTTAGTATAAGGACAGACTAATTTGTGGGTGCAGGATGTTCCACCTACCCAAGGGATTCCTATTGCAACAGCTTCTTTTCCATCTTCATACTTTAGACATATTGTTTGTTTGTGGAAGCACTGATGGCATCTAGGTAACCTATCAGTTGCTTTCTCAAATACTTTGCATTATTTCCAAAGTTGTTGAAAAACAACCCATTTGTGAACTTGAAGTAGAAGTCTTCATCTAGACCAGTGTTTCTCAAACTCTGCTCCTTCAGATGTTTTGGATTTCAGCTTCCAGAAATCCCAGATAGCTTACCAGCTGTTAGGAATTGTGGGAGCTGAAGTCCAAAACATCTGGAGATTTGAGAAACACTGGTCTAGGCCCCAGGACTCCCATGCATTTGTAAGATAATTTAGACATTTTGATATTTTATCTAAGGGTTTAGGAGACTTAGAAATAAGAACCTGGAATGATACCAGCAAGGCTTGACAAATTAGGGCTTTTGTGTGAATTTGATAAAATCTGGCCTTGATAACCCACTGGTTGACCTTAGGCAAGCCATACTCTCTCAGCCTTAAAGGAAGGCAAAGGGAAACTACTAGGGGTGATTGATCCATCAAAATTTGTTTCTAAACTCACGTGGGGGGGGGGGGGGAATTTTCATCGGTGGTTCAATATAGAAATTATTCTGAAAAATTTCCGTAAAATTTCATTATGGAAACGTAATTATTAACGAAAATTCGTTATTATTTCCTGTTAGTTCTCAGCAGGGAAGGAGGTGGGGATGTCCTCCGCACCTCCTTTGCTGCTGTGCTGAGAACTAACGCACGTCAAAGCTTGACACGGTTCAGGTCTTAGCAGGGAAGGAGGAGCGTCCGCATCCCCTACCCTGCTAAGACCTAAACCGCATCAAGGCTTGACGTGGTTCAGTTCTTAGCAGGGAATGGGGTGCTGACGCTCCTCCTTCCCTGCTAAGACCTAAACCGCATCAAGGCTTGACGCACTTTAGTTCTTAGCAGGGAAGGAGGGGCGGAGGGCATCCCCTCGCGTCCTCCTTCCCTGCTGAGAACTAACTCCGAGATTCGGAGGAATTTCCTCCTGTTCTCCAGGCTCTCCCTCTGCTTGTGAGGGAGAGCCTGGGGAAACGGAGGAAAGCTCGGCCGGGCTACTTCCAAAGCGCCCACCTCAGCTCTCAGCTGGCGAGAGGAGAAAGGAGGGTGCTGCTGCCTTCCAGTCTCCTCTCACGAGTTGTGAACTGAGGAGGGGGAAAAAACGACCTAATAACGTGCCCTTTACAAAAAATGGCGATCCCGGGTTAGGTTTTGAAACTTCACTTCCGGATTGGACGCTGAGGGTCGATATAGGGTCAAAATAATTTCAAATAATTTCAAAATATTAACGGGTTTCAAAGTATTTAAATTGGAGATATCCACCCCTAGAAACTACTTCTGAACAAACTTTGCCAAGGAAATTTCATTATAGGTTGGCCTTAAAGTCACCATAAGTTGGAAATGACTTAAATGCACATAACAACAGCAATATCCTCCCTTTACAACATAAAACAATCCAATCCACATTATCACCTCAGGATTGTCCCACTTCATTCTCTTGCAAGTGTAGACACAAGGCGGGATTTCCATTGGTATCTACTCTCAGAGCAGATTTTTCAAGCAAATGAATTGTGACCTTTTTTGCAGTCAGTGTTCCATTGGGGAGATCAACTTTAAAAGGAGTTTGTGTTAGGGAGGGAAAGATGCAAAGATTTATTAACTCGGTAACTCTTTCTTTCAGCTTTAGATTTATACATTCTAGTGATGTGGGAGAACAGGTGTATATAGCCAACAATTTGTACTAGGTGCAAATTTCTTTTTCAGTAGCCTCCAGCTAAACTGAGGCAATAAAAATTTACAGCATATGGATATACTTTCATGGTATGTTTCCATAAGTATATACACATAATAACATCTACATTGATATTAAAAGTGGAAACAACTTTAAATTGTTACCAATCCAAGCTATAACTGAAGCATGTTCAAAGAAACCATTTCATAATTCAACCTACAGGTACTGAGCCGGTATTTGGCACCCTGCTCCTAAGCATGGTTTCTTAATAAATTTTATTGAAATGCACGGTACACTAAATCACCCATTTGAAAAGATGGGGGTGGCAGGTGGAATCCATATAGGGTTAAGACTTCTGCTTGGAGGAATGGCAGAAACCAGCTGAGCTCTAGCCTTCAATTCATCTTTTCTTTGGGTGCTTCCAGACACTCCCCAAAACGCAGGACCTGTCGAACTTTTACCAGACAAATAACTCCTCCGGTAAAAGAGAATTAATTTGAGTTTACCTGCTTTGTTCCAAATTAATTAAATACTCCATTAGACCTGGCCCTTCCTGAAAGACCCAGGCCTTCTAATGGGGTATGGGGCCTGTGGAATATTGACTCCCAGGTAGTCCCGGGGGTCAGTCTTCCCAGCTCTCTTGGGTTTTTGGGCTCTATGAGCCTGGAGAACCAAGAGGGCACCGATCCCCCCCTAACCCCTAAAACCCTTAAAAGACCACTACGTTCAGGTCTTCCCCGTGTCTGCCTTGATATTCTGGGATATAGGGCTATGTGGAAGCATCCTTAAAGGCACTCAGTAACAACAAAAGCAAAAACAACAATGAATGAGACACTTCAATGTCACTCTATCATCAACATACTGAGGGACATGTCTTGCTTGCTTGTTCTGAAATGCAAACTTCCTCTTTTCCTAGTGCCAGGCCCGGATTACCCATAAGGCCACTCTAGGCCATGGCCTAGGGGCGCAAGGCAAGGGGGGTGCAGTTCACACGGTCCAAAAAAACCCCCAAAACGTTGAAACAAAACGTCTCTCTCTCGGGGGAGGGCAAGGGGAGAGCACTGCGAGGGGGTGGGGGAGGAGGGAATGGCGCCCCCTTGCCATTGCCCCCAGCCCCTTGTCAAGGAAGGAGGGTGCAAAGAGGAGGAGGCAGAGGGAAGCCCCCGGGGCTGCTGCCGGGCATGCGCAGCACCCAGGAACATGGCGGAGGAGGCAGAGGCGTTCGCACCCTCCTGCTGCACATGACCGGCAGCGGCCCCGGGGGCAGGGCTTCCCTCCACTGCCTCCTCGCGCCGCGCCCTCCTTCCTTGACTCAACAAAGGAGGGCGAGGGCCCAGGGGCTTCCCTTCCTTCCTCCTCCTTCTCCTGCCCTCCTTCCTTGACTCAAGGAAAAAGGGCATGCCGTGAGGAGGCGGAGGGAAGCCCCAGTCCCGAGGGTGGAGCTTCCCTTCCTTCCTCCTCCTCCTCCCGCCCTCCTTCCTTGAGTCAAGGAAGGAGGGCGCGCTGCGAGGAGGAGGGAAGCCATGCCCCCGAGGAGGGGCTTCCCTTCCTTCCTCCTCCTCCTGCCCTCCTTCCTTGACTCAAGGAAGGAGGGCGCGTGGTGCCGCGAGGATGAGGAGGTGGGGGGGGGTATGGTAGAGGTTGGTTTGGCGGCATAATTCCAAAGTGTGGCCTAGGGCGCCAAAAGGGGTTAATTCGGGCCTGCCTAGTGCTTCCTATCTCACCAAGCATTATTGTCTTTTCTAGTGAGTCATGCTTTCTCGTGATATGGCCAAATTACAACAGTCTTGGTTTAGTTATCTTGGCTTCTAGGGAGAGTTCAGGATTGATTTTCTCTAGGACCCATTTATTTACTTGTCCACATTTTCTATAGAACTCTTCTCAAATTAGC
Source organism: Anolis apletophallus (assembly GCA_030556195.1). Classification (NCBI taxonomy): domain Eukaryota; kingdom Metazoa; phylum Chordata; class Lepidosauria; order Squamata; family Anolidae; genus Anolis; species Anolis apletophallus. The sequence goes on from JARBWK010000004.1 coordinate 189,344,403, forward strand.
TGGGTTTTTTTTCCTTTCAGCTTTCTTCATTGTCCAGTTTTCAACATAATAGATTGAAATTGGAATTACAATGGCCTGGACACTCTTAGCTTTAGTATTCAAATATAGATATTATTTTCTACATCTTGTCTACTGCCTTCATTGCTGCTCTTCTAAGTCCTAGTTTTCTCCTGATTTCTTGACAGCACTCTTATTCTGGTGATCTAAAGATAAGACAATTATTCTCTAAAATATATTGGACAATGTGTGGAATAATTAATAAACCACTCTTTGGCTGCTTCTCTCTTGGTAATGAGGCTGGACCAGTGCCTGGCCAGTGTGTCGACCTGGATGAGGGAAAACAAGTTGAAGATCAATCCTGACAAGACAGAGGTCCTCCAGGTCAGTCGTATGCCTGACTGGGGTATTGGGTGGCAACCTGTGCTTGATAGGGTTGCATTCCCTCTGAAGGCACAGGTCCACCGTTTGGGGGTCCTCCTGGACTCAGCGCTGACGTTTGATGCGCAGGTGTTGGCGGTGGCCTTTGCACAATTAAAACTCGATCATACCTTGAGAAGCCTGACCTGATTGGACTATTGCAATGTACTCTACGTGGGGCTTCTTTTGAAGACAGCCCGGAAACTTCAATTGGTCCAACGCTCGGCAGCCAGACTTCTAACTGGGGCAAATTACAGGGAGCAGTCAACCCCCCTGTTCAAGGAGCTCCATTGGCTGCCGTTCATCTTTGGTCCCAATTCAAGATTCAGGTCATCACTTATAAAGCCCTAAACAGTTTGGGACCCTCCTACCTTTGTGACTGCCTCTCCTACCACAAACCTGCACGATCTTCCAGAGAGGCCTTTTTTTCGTCCCTCCCTCTATCACAGGCTCGACTTGTGGGAACAAGGGAGAGGGCCTTCTCCACTGTGGCCCTTCGCCTTTGTAATTCGCTACCTGGGGAGATCAGACAAGCCCCTACCCTAGTAGTCTTCAAGAAAGAGCTAAAAACCTGGCTCTTCCAATGTGCCTTCGGAGAGTGACCATTCAACCCATCATTTGTTCCTACCTCCAACTCGCCCTCATGAGAAAGTAGCTCCCCCTCTATAAAAGTTAAACCCCACTGCTCCCCCCTTTTTGAGATCCTTTTCTACAAATACACTCTGTGTTCCTATGACACCCGGGGTTTTAACCTCTAACATTTTGTCCCAGACATCTGCCCCGCCCACTGAGTTGACTATAGTATGTGTTTCTAGATTGTTTATCTTATTTGTCATTACAAACACAATTAAACATAAAATAGCAAAGAAAAAATCATAACAAAATATATAAATATTTTGTTATGATTTTTTTCTTTGCTATTTTATGTTTAACTGTGTTTGTATTGTTCTTTTAGGCTTGGCCACATGTTAGCTGCCCCGAGTCTCCTTTGGGGAGATGGAGGCGGGTTATAAATAAAGATGATGATGATGATGATGATGATTATGTCTATTTCATGTATGCCTGTACTCTCAAGAACTCAGCTTTTGAATATTATTATTTATTTATTATTATTTATTAAATTCGATTTGCTATACCGCTCTCTCTGGCACCCAGAGCGGTTTACAGAAGGAAAAGCAACACATAAAATACAGTAAAAATACAGTTAAAATACATTAAAACACATTAAACAATATGAAAATTGGTTTCACCCTGAGACAGAGAATTATGTGTGTATGCTCCTTCCATTTGCTACTCTGTCCACCATAAGCATTTTTTTCTCTTTCCTCACACAAAAAATTACTTCTCAGGTTTCCTTTTCATTTTGTAAATGTTTGAGATTTTTCTTATGGCTGAAAATGTGATTGCAGCTATAAATTCCTCACTCCATTTTTGAAATCCCTTTGACGTATGACAAGGAGTTGGAAATATATAAATATTGAGTTTTATGTACTTTTTCCGTGTTACCCACATCTGCCGTTCCATTATAATTCATCATCTATAACATAAACAAAGGAAAATTGATCAGAAACGTTAAGTCCAAGAAGCATTCCTTTCGCGATGAAGTTAGAGTGTCTGGTTGAAGAGGCAAAGTGCACAATCCTGTGAGTTGCAGCATTACTGCTGACATTGTATGCATGATCAACTTTAGGCATAAGTATCTCTACCACACATAGACGGAGATGTCTGATGTGAGCAGCTGGTAAATATTGAGCAAATGCACTCATGAAGAATGGAGCAACAAATATATGAAGCAATTATGATGGTAAGATGTAATATCTTAAGAAAACTCCTGCTGGTTCAAACAAATAGCCCAGGATGACCCACACCATGGTTGGAGAAATGGAGCCAAGTTTCCCATCTTAGCTGTCACACACCCAACCTCTCCAGCAAATGATCGTTGGCTTGTGAAGAGTAGTGACATCAAACTGGCAACAAAGATCTGCATAGTTAAAGCAATGGTATTCCCATAGTAACCTATGGATAAGGAATACTAAGTGAAGGAAGATAGACACTTTTGAACTGTGATGTTGGAGAAAAATTCTGAGAGTGCCTTGGACTGCAAGAAGATCCAACCAGTCCATACTCCAGGAAATAAAGCCCGACTGCTCACTGAAGGGAAGGATATTAGAGGCAAAGATGAAGTACTTTGGCCACATAATGAGAAGACAGGAAAGCTTGGAGAAGAGAATGATGCTGGGGAAAATGGAAGGAAAAAGGAAGAGGACCGACCAAGGGCAAGGTGGATGGATGGTATGCTTGAAGTGGACTCGACCCAGAAGGAGCTGGGGGTGGAAACGGCCGACAGGGAGCTCTGGCGTGGGATGGTCCATGAGGTCACTAAGAGTCAAAAGCGACTGAACGAATGAACAACAACAGAGCAAGTCTCACTATACTCTGTTCAGCAATAGCAAGCAGATGCAACAAGGTAACAATGTGCTTGGCCGACTTACCGGCTGAGCGGGTTGCGGGGCGCTGTTGCCCTCGCCGCCATTTTGCAGAGAGATGCAGAGGCTTCTCCTTCCCCGCTCCCTCTTGGCGCCGGCTGCCAGGCACTTCTGCCTGGGCAGTCTATTTAAGGCTGCCCGGGGCTGCCCAGGCTGCACGTGGGGGCCAGCTCTTTTTTTCCTCCCACCCTCCCTACTTATTGCATTGGTTGTTGGTGTCCATTTTGTTCATTCTTCATGTCATTGTTGCATTGTTCATGGTTATGCGTTATTATGTTCCTTGTCAAACTCCATGTTTGGCGTGTGGATCAGGCTGGCCTATCGCCCATTGGTTGTAAGGGGGATAACGGCCAGGCCCCTGGGGGTGCCGAGTTTCCGTGGACAGGCATTGGGCCGCTCGCACTCCAGGCTTGCATACGCCTTCGTGGGGCATTCGTGGGGGCTGTTCAACCCTGATCCAGGACCCATGCATGGCCGCCAACTCTTTGTTCCTGTTTTGAATAAATGAGTTGTGGCCATTTTCATCCAACCACTTGTGTCTGTGTTATTGTCCTTGGCGCGAGGTGTGTCACCCTTGCAATCTTTTTTGAAAAGCATACACACACACATATATTTCTCCTGAAAATGGGAAAGTGCAAAGAATCCTATGGCTGTTGCCTAAGGCAGTGTTTCCCAACCAGTGTGCCGTGAGTGATCATCAGGTGTGCCATGGGAAATTGCAACCTCCAATACCCTTTCTTCCCCTTCCTGCCGAACACTTTTTCTTTCTTTTTTTTAAAAAAATATTTTTATTCATTCAAACAACAACAAAAAAACAGAACATCAAAACATACCAACATAAACCTAGACATACATTTAAACATAAAATCATAACCCCCCTCCCTTTCCCCCCCCCTCCCTCCACCACCCCCTCTCACCTACACATAAACATTTCCCCTATAGTCCTCCTTGTCCATGTTGCAGAGGTTCAATACTTCCTTACACCATTGCACAGGGGGGTCGGCCTTGCTTCCCCTTCCTGTGATCAAGACTTAGTTGTCCTTGATGTCATCCCTATATTGGTTTAAATCATATTAGTTTATATTTCTTCAATTTGATGTAATCAATATATTAATTCAAGTCCGTTCTATTTTCAAAACCCTGTTTTGCGCTACTTTCTGTGTCAGCAGATCCATATTCATTATATCATACACTTTTTTTAACCAGTCCTGGTATGTTGGCACTTCTTTCAGCTTCCAAAATCTGGCCAAACTTATCCTTGCCGCGGCGGCCAGGTAAAAGAAAATTTTATCATCATTTTTATCTAACTCAAAATCAAATATCCCCAGTAAAAAGTACTCTGGTTTAAACTCAAATTTTTTCCCCAGGATATCTTTTGTCCTCTTGAATATCTCCCACCAGTATTTCTTTACCACCTTACATTCCCACCACACATGGGAGTAGGTACCTACATTTACTCCACATTTCCAACATTTCGCATTCATTTTACCTTTACTGAACTTCGCGAGCTTTTCTGGAGTTAAATACCACATGTAGAATACCTTATACCAGTTTTCTTTTATCTCGACAGCGTAGGTATATTTTAATTTTTTGCCCCACACTTCTTCCCATTTACACAAATCTATAGTATGTCCCACCAGTCTGGCCCACTTTATCATTACCACCTTGATCAGGTTTTCCTCCGTATCCCAACCAAGTAGTAATTGATAGGATTTCTGTATGATTTTGGTATCACTTTTTACTATTTTGGACCAGCTCGAGTCTGTTATTTCAAACCCCTTCTTCCGGTCTTGTTTGTAGTTCTCCTTAATTTGCCAGTAGTGGAACCACGTTAAACTAGGTTCCACTCTCTGCATCTCTTCGAGCGACAGCAAGTCCACTTCCCGCCCTTTGATCTTTAATATATTTTTATAGGTTAACCATCTTTCCCTTGGGATTTCCCTCTTATGGTCTGCCTCGTTCGGGGAAAACCACAGGGGGGTTTTATTACATAACCTTTCTTTGTATTTGTCCCACACATTAATAAGGGCCGCCCTTATAAAATGATTTCTAAAACCTTTTTCTATTTTGGCCTTATCCCTCCAAAGATAGCTATGCCATCCCCGGTAGAGATCTTCTCCTTCCAGAGCCAGAAGTTTCTTTTTTGTCAATGTTGCCCATTCTCTCACCCACCCCAGTACCGCTGCTTCGTAGTAGATTTGAAAATCCGGCAATGCCATTCCTCCTCTTGTGATGTTATCTTTCAATTGTTGATAACCTATCCTAGGCCTCTTGTTCAACCAGACAAATTTTATTATGTCCTTTCTCCATCCATCCAGCATTACTTTTGTCCTTAAGATTGGGATTGTTTGAAACAAAAATAATATTTCTGGTAGCACAGACATTTTAATCAGGGCTATCCTGCCCATCATTGAGAGTTGCAACTTGCTCCACTTTTCCAACTTTAGTCTTATTTCCCTCCATTTTCTTTCATAATTGTTTTGGAGTAGGTGGGCATTACTTCCTGTCAGGAAAACTCCCAAGTACCGGACCATCTTTTCTATCTTAATTCCTGTGACTCTTTGCAATATCTCTTTTTTCTTTTCTGTCATATTCTTTACAATAAATTTGGTTTTGTCTTTATTTATTTTTAGCCCAGCAACTTCCCCATACTTTATCAGCTCGCTCCACCATTCCTCCCATTGTTGCAAGGGATCTTCTATTACGCAGACCATATCGTCTGCGTACGCTGACACCTTATATGTGTTATTGGGAATTCTCAACCCTTTAATTTCTTTATTTTGTCTTATGCTTTCTAAAAGAACTTCTAACGTCATTACAAAAATCAAAGGTGACAACGGGCAGCCCTGCCTTGTGCCTTTCCTTAATTTAATTTCTTCTGTCAATTGACCATTTATGATGATTTTGGCCGTTTGTTTATCGTAGATTGACCTGATGACACTTTTTCTTCTCCACTCGGGCTCCCTTCTTCCCAGCCTCGCTCTGATCGCTTTGCCTCACTTTGGTCACGCTGCCGCTTCTGCGGGAGGGGAGAGGGAGGAAGACGTGACCCATGCGGGCGCTACTGCGCAAATTCGCCCCACATCTTCCTCCCCCCACCCTCCACAGTGCTCTCTGGATATAGGTGAACTACAACTCCAAAACTCAAAGTCAATGCCCACCAAACTCTTATAGTATTTTCTCTTGGTTATGGTAGTTCTGTATGGGAAGTTTGATTCCAGTCCATCATTGGTGGAGTTCAGAATGCTCTTTGATTGCGGGTGAACTATAACTCCCAGCTGTTGAGCAAGACCTTTGTGTGTGTCTTTCTGCCATTCCTGCCGCAATATCTATGTTGTGTTCATTGAAACAGGCCCAGGTTTCACACTGAGTGTATAAATACATTTAAAAACATATTAACTATATGTATTACTGTGTTAGAGTGTCATTTTGTGTCATTTTGGTTGGTGGTGTGCCCCAGGATTTTGTAAATGTAAAAAATGTGCCGCGACTCAAAAAAAGGTTGAAAAACACTGGCCTAAGGAATCATTCCATATTCCATATGGACAGATAAATAGCATAATATGTAGCCAGGCACAGATTGAATTCCATCATTGCCATAGATCTGAACAACCATTTCCTATTCAATCTGCCAAATAAATGCAGATTGTAAATGGACATCAATATATGTGACATGATTCAGAAACTGTGGTAGATAAAGTTTTACACAAAGTCATAAAATACTTCACATGATAACTCCCATGTTCTTCTCTAATAATTAAGGTTCCTCCCCAAATTACGCTAACTGGCATAATCTGATAGAATTTACTTTGATTTCAACAATGAATCACTGAAGCAATCCCAAGAGATTCCCTTAGGGCAATAAAATATTGGGAAGGGCTCTTAGCTTCAAAGCAGAGTGCAGTCTTTACTTTCATAAAGCCACAGGTTCAGATGACAATATTGTGAGTCCTCGGTATCCGCCTATTCTCGATCACATTTCAGTGCCCTTATCACATGCATTGTCCTGTTCCCATGCAATGAAACACCATGCCTCTCCAAACAACATCTGCATTTGATGTAACCAGGCCTCCGGAGAATGTTTGCTCAGGCAACAACACACAGCTTGATCATGCTTTACAGGGGCATCTACCTCGGATTTAAAGAACCACTGGAGACAGGCCCGGATTAACACTTTTTTGCACCCTAGGCCACAGTTTGGAATTACGCCCCCTTTAAGCCAACCTCCCGCCACCTCCAAGGTCCCCATTCCCATCGGCTGGAAAGCTCCGCTGTGCTCTGAAGGTCTCCTCGGGAGTCGGGAGGCTTGGGGAGAGCTCAGCGGGTGCAAACTCTCTCCAAAGGCACGCACGAGAGAGAGAGAGCGCGCGCACGAGAGAGAGAGAGAGCACGTGAGAGAGCAAGAGAGAGAGCATGCGTGTGCAAAAAGTGAGAGAGAGTGCGAGAAAGAGAGAGAGAGAGAGAGCGCGCGTGTGCGAGAGAGAGACGGAGGGGGCGGAGCAGAGACTTTGCCGGGAGAAGGAGCGAGGAGGGGCATGAGAAAGGAGGAAAGAGGGACGCAGACCAGTTTTTTTGGTCCATGATCTGCGCCCCCCTTCTTGGTTTGCGCCCCTAGGCCATGTCCTCGTTGACCTTATGGGTAATCTGGACATGTCTGGAGATGGATAAAGCACAATTCTGATGATCTCATCACAATTCACCTGGCTTCCAAGGGAAAAGACAGGAGCAGTGGGATGAATCTGTCGCCCCATGTGCAACTCCCTCTTGATGGTGCTTTCCCCATCACATATGGGAAGCCTCGCCCTTCTGGGGAGGATCTATGTTGGCACCATTGGAGCCAGCACAACATGGGAAGCCTCCTGTGTTGTGTGTTGTGAGGGAAGTATCCAAGGATGCTTCCACTCTGGATGGGGGTGGGGCCTCTGTTGGATGTTACACAAAGTCATGTGATGACCAGCGTGGGTCTCTGTCCCCAAAACAGGCTGGAAACATCCTAGGATGGTGAATTTGGTGAGTGTGGTGAGGCTGTTAGAATCATAGAGTTGAAAGAGATCACAAGGGTTCAGGACCTGCCTATCTTCGCAATTGCATCTTCCCCTATTATCCTCTGCAGACCCTGAGATCATGTGGGGAGGCTGTGCTCTCTCTTCTGCTGCCGTCTCAAGCACGGTTGGTGGGGATGAGGGAGAGGGCCTTCTCAGTGGTGGACCCCTGGCTTTGGAACTCCCTCTCTAGGGAGATCAGACAGGCTCCCACCTTGTCCTCTTTTCAGAGTGAACTAAAGACATGGATGTTCCATTGTGCCTTTGATTAGGCAGTTTACCAGAAAGCTATCCTGTTCCTACCTTAAGCTCTGCACCTTATTTCGGCCCTTTTATCAGCTGCCTCGACACTCTTGGCAATCGCTTCCCAGCCCTTGTTTCATTCGTTTTCGGCAGCTTCCATGGGCTCCTTTTAGGAAATATGGTACTCATTGAGCCTATGTTCCCATTATCTCAGCCAGACTGTTTTATGATGTTTGCTTTTGAATGTGCTTGTTTTATATTATATTTGATTGATTTTAATTGTGTCCAGGACTGGATGAAGGTAAAAAATAGTAGTAAGCATACCTTTTTTTGGCGCCCCCTGGCTCTTCAGGCTGGTGGAGATGGCGCATGCGTGCATGCCGAAGAACACATGCGCGCAAACAGCTAGTTTCGCGCATGCGCTATTGGGACCGAGAGCTTCTGGTGGAGGGAGTAGCGAAACGCACTCCCAAGAGGATGAAAAGGATGGAGGAACATTTTTCAGCCGGGCGGAGCCTCCCGCCTCCAGATGCAAAATGTTCCCTTGTCCTTTTCGGCCTCTTGGGAGTGCGTTTAGCAACTCCCTCCAACAGAAGTGCTCCGACCCGATGGCGCATGCATGAAAGTTTCACGCATGCGCTATGAAAACAGACTGCTTCTGGTGGAGGGAGTTGTTAAATGCACTCCCAAGAGGCCGAAAAGGACAAGGGAACATTTTGCAGCCGGGGCAGAGCCTCCCGCCCGCGTGCCGCCCGCCCGCAGCAATGGCGCGGCACGATGCGCCAAACCTGGCGGCCGCGGCCGGATGTACCCTTGGCCACGTGGCGCCCTGAAGCGACTGCTTACTTCGCCTACGCTAACATCCGCCCCTGATTGTGTCTCTGTTTTTATCTGTAATTGCTGGGATTGTCCCTTGTAAGCTGCCCTGAGTCCCCTGGGGGAGATGTTGGCAGGGTATAAAAATAAAGTTGTTATTATTATTAAGGGCCATCCAGTCCAAATCCCTGCCATGCAGGAACACACAATCAAAGCACTTCTAACAGATGGTCACCAACCTTTTCTTAAAAGTTTTCAGGGAAGTAGACTCCGTCTACTCCAGGGCAGCACATTCCACTGTTAAACTGTGCTGGGTTGTAACCACACCTAAACTAAACATGATTAAGTCACGAGCTCTCGAAGGCCTGTCTGTACAAATATGTCTTGCAGGCTCTGCGAAAAGAAATTAAATCTTGCAAAGCCTGCGTTTCTGGTGATAGCATATTCCACAGTACAGGGGCAATGATTGAGAATGCCCTGCGCCTTGTCGAAGTCAGATGAAAAGCCTTCATGCTAGGGATGCCAAGAAGGTTCTGATCCTCAGAACGAAGTGATCTCGGAGGGTAATATGAAATCAGGCGATCCCAAAGGTACACTGGCCCCAGACCATGTAAGGCCTTGAAAGTAAGAACTAACACCTTGAAAGTGATCCGGCATTCGATCGGTAGCCAGTGCAGGTTCTGCAGTATAGGTGTTATATGGCAACTCGCGGGCTCCCCCGCGAGCAGCCGGGCTGCAGCATTCTGCACTAGTTTCAATTTCCAGATCACGAACAAGGATAGACCAATGTAAAGAGCGTTACAGTAGTCAAGTCTTGAGATGACCGTGGCTTGGATTACCGTGGCTAGGTCATTCCGTGAGCGCTAGGGAACCAGACGCTTCGCCTGTCGCAGATGGAAGAATGCGATTCTGCTAACATTGGAGATTTGGGTCTCCATTGATAGCAGAGGGCCCAAATGGACACCCAGGCGGGCAAAGTGCCTCGCCATCCACGGTCGGCAGTTGGAGTTCCCTATATTACAGTCCTTGCATGCATATAAAATATCTCACCTTAGGATACACTGCATGCATGTGATGAAATGGGCTGTAGTCCACAAAGGTCCATGCCAAATAAAACATCTTGTCTCCGGGTGTGTGCTTTTGGGTGTTTGAAACTATTTTTACCACTCTCAATCTGTTTTCTTTTAAATTCTGAAAAGGCATGTAAAGCCTTTTCAAATCATTCTATTTTTTACATTGTTTCAAATTGCTCAAATTGATTTCAGCCTGAGATTTTAAAAGTAGAGGGTAGATATAGATACTTTAAATAAAATCTGAAATAAATTTGATGGTTTCGCTTTCTGATGGAAATTATGCTTTTCAGCTGTATAGTATCCACATAGAAAAAATCAAGAGATTGTACATATATGGCTGGAACCTACACATATTCATACGCGACAACAAACACAGTTTTGTGAATAAGAATAAAAAGATAACTCACTTTTTAAAGGCAGGCGATTGGCTATTAACTGATTGCTGTGGAATTATCTTTTAATGTGGGGAGTAGTAATTCTATCCTGTTGTAGTGTAATTAATATGTTTTATATGCTACTTATTTTGTATCTATTTTAATTGCCTTGTTTTGACTACAATAGTTTGATACAATATTTTATTTATATTGATGGGGGTCACACTGTCCCTGAAGACACAGGTTCGCAGTCAGGGGGTCTTCCTGGACTCAGCATTGAACCTGGAAGCCCAGGTGTTGGAGGTTGCCAGGAGGGCCTTTGCACAATTAAAACTTGTGCACCAACTGTGCCCATTCCTTGAGAAGCTAGATGGTACATGCCTTAGTTACATCCCGTCTGGATTACTGTAATACGCTTTATGTGGGGCTGCCTCTGAAGAGTGCTTGGAAACTTCAACTGGTCCAAAGAGCTGCAGCCAGGTTGCTCACTGGGGCTAGCTACAGGGAGAGGACAACCCCTCTGTTGAAGCAGCTCCACCGGCTGCCAGTCTGTAACTGGGCACAATTCAAAGTGCTGGTTATGATCTTTAAACCCCTAGACCAGTGGTTCTCAACCTGTGGGTCCTCAGATGTTTTGACCTACAACTCCCAGAAATCCCAGACAGTTTACCAGCTGTTAGGACTTCTGGGAGTTGAAGGCCAAAACATCTGGGGACCCACAGGTTGAGAACTACTGCCCTCGATGGTTCAGTCCAGAATATTTGGCTGACCACATCCCTTGTATGAACCTAACCAGGCCCTGAGATCTTCAGGAGAGACTCTTCTCCTGGTCCCATCTGCATCTCATGTTCAGTTGGTGGGATCAAGAGAGCAGGCCTTCCTTCATGGCGGCTGCTCCACGACTCTGGAACTCCCTGCCCAGGGAAGCCAGAATGGCCCCCTCCCTGCTGTCTTTTTAGTGACAGGGTAAAACCTTTTTATTCAGACAGGCTTTTAAAGATGAAGGTGTTTAAGATCTAGTCAGGGGCTGTTGTGGTTTTATATGCTTTTATGGTTTTAACTTGAATTGTTTTTGATATTAATTATATTTAATGCTGTTTTAACATTTGTATATTTGTATATTTTAAATTGTATTGTAATGCCTTTAATTGTGAACTTTATTTATTTATTTATTTATTTACGTCACCCCGCAGGGGACTCAGGGCGGATCACAATGCACATATACAGACAAACATTCAATGCCATTTGACATACAACATATATAGACAGACATAGAGGCAATTTAACATTCCAGAAATCAGTTAAATTTAGCCTCCCCACAAAGAGGTACCTACATTTCCCACTTGACAGGTGCAACTGTCTTCCGGGTTGCAAAGGTTGACAACGAGCTACAGAAATTGGTCGAAATATCACCCCGTCTCAGGCAGGCCTCGAACTCATGACCTTCTGGTCAGTAGAGCTCTTATGTAGCTGACACCCAGCCAGCTGCGCCACATTCCCGCCACATTCCCGGTACTTTGAATCTCCATATGTAAAGAAAAAGTGGGATGGACATAAATGAACATAATAATAATCATCATCATCATCCTCAACATCATCATCATCGGCACACTGGGTGCCATGCCAAAAGATCTCAGCCAGCATTTGGAAACACGAAACATTGACAAAAACACAATCTGCCAACTGGAATAGGCCACCTTATTTGAATCTACGTGCATCATTTGAAAATATATCATACAGTTCTAAACTCTTGGGAAGTGTTCGACTTGTGATTTTGTGAGGCGAAATTCAGCATATATATCTCATTGCTGTGCCATACTGTGTTTTTGTGTCAGTAAAATAATAATAATAATAAACAGTTTAACTGGCGTGACTGCTTTTTAGCTTTTCTAGTTTTAGTCTGCACTGTGAGCCATCTTGTGTTAAAGGTGGGGAATAGATAAATACATAAGCAAGTAGGAGGCAAGATCTATAGACTTTGACAGATTCTTTGGAAGTAGCTTATACAGGTCCACAAATATAATACAGACCATTTATATTCTTGTGTATGCTGAAAAATGTGTGAAGAGACCTAGAAGGGTGTATCCCAAGTTCATGAATAAGAGAGTATAGCCTAAGGAAGAACTCAGTTTGGTCATCTTCATGTGGGTATAGTTTCCAAAGTAGCAGGTATGTGATTTAGTCATTTAATTGGAGAGCTAGCTACGGTGATCCAGGCGACGGTCATCTCGAGATTAGACTACTGTAACGGCCTCTACATTGGCTTTCCCTTGTCCATGATCCGGAAACTTATGTTAGTGCAGAATGCCGCAGTACGACTGCTCATCAGTGCGCCAGTGAGAGCGCACATTACTCTCATCCTGCTGCAACTACACTGGCTTCCAATAGAATACCGGATCATGTTCAAGGTGTTGGTTCTGACCTTTAAGGCCTTACATGGTCTAGGGCCTGCGTACTTGAGGGACTGTCTCTCCCCGTACATTCCCCAGAGATCCCTACGTTTGGAGGATTCAAACCTACTAGTGGTCCCTTCAGTTCAGACATATTATTTTTCAGTAACCAGACAGAGGGCCTTTACAGTGGTGGCTCCAGCATTGTGGAATGCCCTACTGGACGAGGCACGTGCTCTCAACGAGCTTATTACTTTCCAGAAAATGTGTAAAACTGTCCTCTTCCAGCGAGCGTTCGGTCTCAGTAGCCCTCCGTAAACCATCAAATGCTCGACATATATTGCCACCCTAAGTTACTGCCTGTTGTTAAACTTGTATTTTGCATTGTTTTATTAAGATATGTAACTGTTTTTAGTATGTTTTTACCAATTGTATACTGCCCCAAGACTGTTGGGAGGGGCGGTCTATAAAATCGAAATAAATAAAATAAAAATAAATCAATCATTCTTCAGTCGATTATGTTTTCTTTGAGGTATGGCCAACATGGCTACCCCCGAACATACTTTTTGCCTCATTAAGTCATCATCTCAAGAACATACACATATCCATGATATGTGAAAGTGCATATACGTATTAGTCTGCTAAAAATCAAAAAGATTTAAAGCTTACATAAGATTTCAGCAATAGTTTGGAAACTCTGGGATCTGCTTTCTCCTTGGAGTATCTATGATCTGAATCAAATGGCTGTCTCAAGAAGTTGGAAAGCCAAAGGTAGATTAGGAATCCTAGTACCTGGAATGAATTAGAAAATTAGCTTTCCAGAGTTTTAGACCAAGCAAAACATGAGAAGAAGCTTATTTTCCATTGCCATCCACTACTGAATATTTATCATTACCTCTGGCTCACTGTAGTTCATGCCTGACAACTCAGTCAGACTAGCTAAAAGGTCAGAAGTGTGCCTCACTTGAAAGAACCTTAAGCTCTCACTTCATTTCCATTCAGCGGAGTGCTAGATAAGCTTGGAAAAGTTACCATTTTAACTAAGGCTCTCCCATCTGGCATGGAATACCATCCATGCCAACTAAGGGATTATCCTAGGGACTGTAGTGACCCCCAACTTTTCCAATATCAGTTATAGATACAAGTGTAGAAATATGGTATGAGAACCTGGATCCTGCAGTGTAAAGTTCCAAACAGGCTGAAATACAATACATTTTCCCCTTTACCCCCAAATATATTTTGAGCCGTGGCCAGTTCATGGCTAGTAAACAAGGGTGTGTGTGTGTGTGTGTGTGTGTGTGTGTTTGGAGCAGCTCTCTGTTCCTATGGCTCAGGCCTGTACAACACAGTTAGTAAGAGGCCAATATTAAAATAGACTAAACCTCTTTGAGCTACTCCTCTCCCTTCCTCTGTGCTCAATCATAATTCGCTGCAACTCATCACATGACCACCATGTCCCACCATGTTTCTCTTTGTCTTCCCACCTTTCACAGAAGAAGCAGGTAACAACTTGCCACTTCATCAGAACTTACTGTTGGCTGCTTATTCTCAGTTTCCCCTGCTTCCAACATTAGCCCATCCTCTTCAGCATTTCAGCTCAGTACGGGAAGCATGGGGGAACAAGCTAAGCAAAAGCTGCAACTGGAAAGGGGCAGTGGACAACAAAGTGAGCCTTCAACTGATGCTGATGCTTCCTAAGAAGAGAAGTCTTGTGCGCTTCAGGAAGACTGGGTTCTTTCTCTGTGACTTCCTCTTGCCTTGGTGTGGAAACCAGACAGACTTTCCCTATTATTAACCACTCCAGGTGTCAAAATCCCCCTTTTCCACCCACAGAGATCACCCACTCAAAGAAATGTGGGGTGGGCTGTTTGTGTGGATATTAGGCGTGGATATCTCCAATTTAAATAGTTTGAAACCTGTAAATATTTCGTATTTGAAATTATTTTGACCCTATATCCACCCTCGGCGTCCAACCCGGAAGTGAAGTTTCAAAACAGAACCCGGGATCGCCATTTTTGTAAAGGGCACGTTATTAGGTCGCTTTTTTCCCTCCTCAGTTCTCAACTCGCGAGAGGAGACTGGAGAGCAGCAGCACCCTCCTTTCTCCTCTCGCCAGCTGAGAGCTGAGACAGGCACTTTGGAAGCAGCCTGGCCGAGCTTTCCTCCTGTTCCCCAGGCTCTCCCTCACAGGTGGAGGGGGAGCCTGGAGAACAGGAGGAAATTCCTCCAAATCTCGGAGTTAGTTCTCAGCAGGGAAGGAGGACGCAAGGGGATGCCCTCCGCACCTCCTTCCCTGCTAAGAACTAAAGCGCGTCAAGCCTTGACGCAGTTCCGTTCCTAGCAGGGAAGGGGGTGCGGATGCTCTCCTTCCCTGCTAAGACCTAAATCGCGTCAAGGCTTGGCACGCTTCAGTTCTTAGCAGGGTAGGGGGTGCGGACTCTCCTCCTTCCCTGCTAAGACCTAAACCGCATCAAGCCTTGATGCGCTTCAGTTCTTAGCAGGGAAGGAGGTGCGGACGCTCCTCCTTCCCTGCTAAGACCTAAACCACATCAAGCCTTGGCGTGCGTTAGTTCTCAGCACAGCAGGGAAGGAGGTGCGGAGGACATCCCCACCTCCTTCCCTGCTGAGAACTAACAGGAAATAATAATGAATTTTCATTAATAATTAACGTTTCCATAACGAATTTTTACGGAAATTTTTCTGAACAATTTCTATATCGAACCACCGATGACAATCCCCCCCCCCCCCAACGCGAGTTTAGAAACAAATTTTTGGGATCAACCACCCCTAGCGGATATACATCTTGTAGGGAATGGGGAGCAGAGTGAGTAGAGAGAGAAACAAGCTGGATGTGCCTCCAGGTTGGGCCACCTCCCCTCCTTTTGCTCTGGGCTGCCATTAACAGCCCACCTCATCCAGGTTGGAGAAAGGATGACAAAGGAATCATGGGAATTGTCGTTTGGAGAGACGCCACGGCTAAAGAACTTATAAAATTACAACTCCCATGACTGATGAGAATAACAGACTGCCCAAAATCCTTGTGAGGGGGAGGGCACATTCAGTCTGCAGGCTATATGTTGTACAGGTCTGCTATAGCTGAACACACAACCACTGGTATCCTTTGAAAACTCCTGGAAGTTCTAAGAAAGTCCTCAAGAACAACTGTATTGCTGTGTGTCTATTTATAAAAGCATAGCTTGATGCTGCTTTACACACACCACCACCATCCACCAACTAGTTTATTTTATTTATTGCAAAGGTTGCAAAGGTGGTTGTTGACTTTTGCAACCCGAAAGACAGTTGCATCTGTCAAGTAGGAAATTAAGGTACCACTTAGTGGGGAGGCTAAATTTAACAGATTTATGAGGCCATAAAAAAATCTCCAGAAAACACCCTGAGGAATGAAGGAGTGCGACAGCTCCCCCTGGTGGCCAGATGTTAAATTGCCTCTGTCTGTCTTGTGTGTTTGTGTGTCTAAATGTAATGTGTATATTGTAATCCAAGTGAGAAACACTATGGAACACCATATAGGCTATACACAATAATATGAAGAAAGATAGGCAGACACTAAATGCATAGGTATGTAATATAATGCTTTAAATCCTAATAGCATACACAATAGTGCCTGAGAAACGTTTCCTGGGCGTTTCTCAGGCACTATTGTGTATGCTATTGGGATTTAAAGCATTATATTACATACCTATGCATTTAGTGTCTGCCTATCTTTCTTCATATTATTGTGTATAGCCTATATGGTGTTCCATAGTGTTTCTCACTTGTATTATTGACACGCACCCCCTACTGCTTGTACTGCTATATTGTAATCCACCCTGAGTCCCCTGCGGGGTGAGAAGGGCGGAATAGAAATGACGTAAGTAAATAAATAATAAATAAAATATCAGAAGCTAATTGAGAATACAGTTATAATTTATTTTAAAAATCCACAAAGTTAAAAACTAGCAATACTAGCTAAACAGTATAATTTCTCCAGCGATGTTAGGAGTAGACATCCTGTGATAATGCGGCATGTCTCATTAAGAGCCACGTCCACAGTTTTAACATGGTGGGATGTATTCCACACTGGGCATGCATATTCAGCAGTAGAGAAGCAAAGAGCAAGGGCACATGCCTTTACTATATTTGGTTGCGATCCTCAGGTTGTGCCAGTCAGTTTTCATATGATATTATTTTTAGCACCCACTTTTTGCTTGATATTCAAGCAGTGCTTTTTATATGTCAGAGCACGGTCCAGGGTAACTCTCAGATATTTTGGTGTGCTGCAATGCTCCAGTGGGATTCCTTCCCAGGTAATCCTCAGAGCTTGAGATGCTTGTCTGTTCTTTATGTCTGAATTTTAGATAGATTAGAAATCAGCTGTTTTTCCATGTAATAAGTAGTAAGAACCAGGCCCGGATTACCCATAGGGCCAATGAGGCCATGGCCTAGGGGTGCGAGCCGAGGAGGGCGCAAATCACCCCCCCCCCAAATGTTATAAAATAATTTAAAAATCGTGCTGTGATTGGCTCCTGCTGCCTGGTACCCAAAAGGAAGGAAGGCAGGAGGGAGGGAGGGAGGGAGGGAGGGGGACTCCCTCCTCGGCGCCCTGCAGACAATACAGCCAGGAGCCAGTCCCCATGTGACCCAGCAGAGGGCGCACCACGTGACCAGGGCTTCATATGAGGCAGCAGCAGCATGAGGAAGAAGAGGAGGAACATGCCCCACGGCTGAGAGGCTGGCGCTGCTGCCGCATCCCGGCAGCCCCCGCAGCCTCAAAGGCAACTCTGCGGCCTTGCGCTGGGTGCGCGGAGGGCAGCAGCTGCAGAGAGTCGGGGCCTTCCTCTGCCTCAGGAGCCAATCGTGACCAGCATGGGCTCGGAGGAGGCCTCTTCCTTCAGCCCATGCTGGTCACGATTGGCTCGTGAGGCAGAGGAAGGCCCCAACTCTCTGCAGCTGCTGCCCTCCGCGCGCCCAGCGCGAGGCTGCAGAGCCGCCTTTGAGTCCGCGGGGGCTGCTGGAATGCAGCAGTGGAGCCAGCCTCTCAGCCGCAGGGCATGCTGGGACCCGTAGTTCTTTGGGGTGGCCGGACGCACATTCCCGGTGTGAGGAGGAGCCTCAGCGGTGAGTGGATGGATGTCGGGGGAGAAGAGGAGGAAGGGCTGAGGGGGAGTGGAGGGGGAATGGGAATAGGCCTCTCTAATGCGGCGGCGTGAGGCGGGGGGGGGGGCGTAATTCCAAACTGCGGCCTAGGGCACCAAAAGGTGTTGATCCGGGCCTGGTAAGAACACCTAAAGCTTCAGAGAGCTTCTGTTCAACCATCTCAAAACTTCTTGCTTGAGTGGTGATGGCACAATCATCAACATATATGAAACCCTCTGTCCCATCTGGCAGTGGCTAATCATTTGTGTAAATGTTAAACATTGATGGAGCAACCATGCTCCTCTGAGGCAGGCCATTCTTCTGTTTTTCCAATCTGCTTCTCTGACTCTGGAACACAACAAAAAAGCTCCTGTTTTGTAGTAGATTTCCTATGAAGTGAGTGAGATGGTAATCCTTTGTGATATTGTAGATTTTTCTCAGGAGAAAATGAAGATTTACTGTTTTATATGCTGCTGACAGGTCTATGAAGACAGCTCCTGTAATCTGCTGCCTTTCAAAACCATCTTCTATGTGCTGAGTCAGGTTCAGCACTTGTGTTATGCAGCTTTTCCCTTTTCTGAAACCAGTTTGCTGTGGAATCATAAATGGGTCTATTTTTTCCCCATAATTCTATGCAAACTAAGTCTCTCCAGAACTTTATAAAGATGGTACGACAAGGTGGTTGGTATATAGCTTTTTGGATCAACCAACTAGTAAATGAATGTTTTGGTGGATGCAACAACTTAAAAGATGGATTGGGGAGGATTTGGTTATTGCATAATTAGTCAAGAATTCCAGCCTCTGCAGTAACAACAAAAAGTGAATTACACAGGTGTTATTGGATTGAAAACTTTTGTAAGTCATTAACAGAATGCCAACCATATCGATTATTTGTTTGTTTTAGAAATGCTAGGCATAAATGGCACATTAAAATTCATTTCAAAATTGCAGACAAACAAACTGCACTTTGCCACAATTCTGTAACAAAAAGATTATTCACTGAATATTGACTGCATCTATTTCTGTGCAACTATATGTATTGTTACTCTCAGTGGTCAGTCACTATTAATAAAATAGATATAGTAAGAACCCCATATCCATGGTGTATATGTTCCCAACCTGGCCAAAGTCACCTGAAATGCCATCAGTTTAGCTGACCTCTGCTCCCATTACACCAAATAATCATCCATGAGGATCTAGAAATTCCTATAGATATTGTAGTAATTGTTGGACCATTAAATTAATTTCTTTGCCCCACCCTCCAAACAAAGTAATGCTCAAGATTTTACAACAAAAACATGTATAATATATGTGAGAAATGCCCAACATCCAAGCTGTGTTCAGGGAAGGAAAAAGCATTAGCTATCCTATCTGTATACCTTTATAAAACGGAATGTTTGTATGTGTGTGTGTATGTGTGTATGTGTGTATGCGGAGGGCGGGAGGGCAGAAGGGCGGAAGCAGCCACTTTCACAGGCCAGGACGGATATGTGGCAGCCACTTTCACAGGCCAGGGCGGATATGTGGCAGCCACTTTCACAGGCCAGGGCGGATATGTGGCAGCCACTTTCACAGGCCAGGGCGGATATGTGGTAACCACTTTCACAGGCCACAGCGACCAGCGCGGGTGATGGACCTGCACCAAACTTGGTACACAGAGCCCCCCTAACCCCCTTTACGTCCTGGCATGGGTCGGGGGACATGTCCCACGGATTATGGGATTTGTAGTACTTTCCAACACTTTGGTTCCCACAGACCACTGAGGCCACCAAAAAGGACCAATACAAACCACACTCAGCACACACAGCCCCCATGACCCACTCTACGTCCTGGTGCAGTTCGGAGGAGGGTGGACCATGGATGATGGGACTTGAAGTGCCTCTACTCACTTCCCAAGTCCGCTGCAACCCTCATCCAATCACTGATCGAGACTAAACTTGGCACACATAACCCCCATGACTGCCTTCACGTCCTGGTGAGGTTTGGGGGATTCACCAATACAGACCAAACTTAGCACACAGAGCCCCCATGACCCAATCTACATCCTACTACACTTTGGGGGGACGGGGAGCAGAGATGATGGGACTTGCACTACCTTCAGTAATTTCATGATACCACTGCAACTCCCAATAATGATGGATCAAGACCAAACTTGGCACACAGAGCCCCCATGACCCACTCTACATCCTGCTGCGCTTCACAAATAACCCGGGCAGGGCCGGGTCCCCAAGCTAGTTGTAAATATATATTGACTAATGAAGTGGACCATTTAATATCAGTTCTGTCCCACACTCTAAAGGAACTCATGAAGGTTCTGGATATTGTGATCAAAATAGGCTCAGCACCTCAGACAGCTCATTTTAAAGTCCAGACTAAAGCTTGAGTGGGATGCCTATAACATGGAACTACAAATTGACACTGGGTCAAAATTAATTTTTCTAAATGCTGATTAAAACCTTACATACGGGTAGTAAACAAACGGAATGCCTTGCTGCAAGTCAGCCTATACTTCTTCCAAATTTAGTAGCTGCTGAGAGCCTGCATGGTGTAGTGCTTTGAGTGCTGGGCTATGACTCAGGAGACCAGGGTTCTATTTTCTGCTTGGCTATGTGTGAACTTACGGTCCATGGATCAAAACCTATTGGAGGTTCCATCACTTAAGATCTGCCGCCTGACCTCGACGCGGCAGTGTACTTTCTCTGTACCCTTTGGAACGCCCTCCCAGAGGAGACTCGAGCAATAACTGATCTACAGGCCTTCCGGAGGGCCTGCAAGACCAACCTCTTCAGATAGGCATTTAACCTTTAAGGCTGTTAAATTCCACTCTTGCCTCAATCTATTTTATTATATTTGTAACTATGTTGTGATTATGTTGTTCACTAGTGTGAACCACCCTGAGCCTCTTTGGGAAGGGTGGTATATAAATCGAAATAATAAATAAATAAATAAATAAACTTGAGTGAGTCAGGTACTCAGAGCTGCAGAAAACCCCATGATAGGATTACCTTGGGGTCAACATAATTTGGAAATGAGATGAAGGCACATAAGAACAATATTGGCTAATGAAGTTGTGAATCCTTTCTGTTGCATTGTGTTACAGAAGTCAATGGAGATGTTAATCTATGCCAGTTCTACAAATCTAATACAGCTGCTAAAATCTTAGGAAGGTAAGGGAGAAGTAAGAATGTTTGGCATGAATGCTGTTGACCCACCTATGGACTGAACATACTTAACAGTGGTGTTTAAGGAGCAGTATTAGCATCTCCTCCAGAAGCATGAGGGTGGATGGAGACTTCCAGGCACAGCTTTTCCAATCCAATGATTGTCAGGATGCACCTAGAAAAGATTAAACTCCTCTTGCACAACTGGAAAAATCATCATCAACATCATCTAAGACAGTGTTTCCCAACCAGTGTGCTGTGGCACACTAGTGTGCCATGAGCGATCATCAGGTGTGCCATGGGAAATTGGAACCTCCAATACCCTTTCTTCCCCCTCCTGCCGAACACTTTTTCTTCTCCACTCGGGCTCCCTTCTTCCCAGCCTCACTCTGCTCGCTTTGCTTCACTTTGAGTCTGCGCAGTAGCGCCCACACGGATCACGTCTTCCTGCCTCCCCCCTCCCCTCCTGAACACGCTCACACTGCCCCCTCGGATCAAAATGGCGGCAGAAACGGCAGTGTAGAAGAAAAAGTGTTTGGCAGGAGGGGGAAGAAAGGGCGCAAAGGGGGAGGGGGGGGGGGGTCTCTGACGAAAGCTGGCGTGGGCAAACTTGGACCTTCCAGGTGTTTTGGACTCCAACTCCCACCATTCCTAGCAGCCTCAGGCCCTTTTCCTTTCCCCCCCTCAGCCACTTAATCAGGAAAGGGCCTCAGGCTGTTAGGAATGGTGGGAGTTGAAGTCCAAAGCACCCAGAGGGCCGAAGTTTTCCCATGCCTGTTTTAGGGACCTTAAAGTGGTGAGCCTCCTTCCAACATTGTGATTCTGGATAGAAAACAAACAACAACATAACATAACATTGTTTGAATCCACAGTGCTCTCTGGGTGTAGGTGAACTACAACTTCCAAACTCAAGGTCAATTCCCAAGTAATCCCTTTCAGTACTTTCTGTTGGTAATGAGAGTTCAATATGCCAAGTTTGGTTCAATTCCATTGTTGCAAGAGTTCAGGATGCTCTTTGATTGTGTGTTAACTATAAATCCCAGAAACTGTAACTCCCAAATGTCAAGGTCTATTTTCCCCAAACTCCATCTGTGTTCACATTTGGGAGTATTCATGCCAAGTTTGGTCCTGATCCAATATTGTTTCAGTCCACAGTGCTCTCTGGATATAGGTGAACTACAACTCCAAAACCCAAGGTCAATGCCCACCAAACTCTTATAGTATTTTCTCTTGGTTATGGGAGTTCTGTGTGGGAAGTTTGTGTCTTTCTGCCATTCCTGCCAGGATATCTATGTTGTGTTCATTGAAACAGGTCCGGGTTTCACACTGAGTGTATGAATACATTTAAAAACATATTAACTATATGTATTACTGTATTAGAGTGTCATTTTGTGTCATTTTGGTTGGTGGTGTGCCCCAGGATTTTGTAAATGTAAAAAATGTGCTGCGGCTCAAAAAAGGTTGAAAAACACTGACCTAAGAGAAAGGGAGAAAGCTGCTTCTTCTTGCTAAGGAGCACAAGGAAAGACGGAAGATGCAAACCAACCACTGCATAGGAAGAGCTGTGCTTGAGAACTTCCAGAAAGCCTTGCTCATACAGGGCAAAACAATTACACAAGGAGGTACTAAATACTTTCTATTCACGTCAGGCATGAACAGAATTCTGGCCATAGAATCCCAGTGCTTACCACTGGCTCTACAATGTAGACCGCATATTTGGGGCTTAAAGGTCATATTGAGTTTATAGTTGGGTTGTGTTGGCTAAATTCTAGCTTGAGATCATGTCACCAAGAAAAAGGCTTTGAAAAAAATTCCCCATTAGCATGATCAAGATTAAAAGTGTGCGAGGGTGGGATCCGACATGGTAATAAAACAGGATGCTTGAGTGTGTTGGCTGAAATTTATTAGCGCAGGAACTCTAACTCAACTGCATTCCTATGCAAAATTCTTGGGAAGCTGCCAGACAGTATTAACGTAGCAAAAAAACATGTATACTGGTCCATGACCACTGCCTGCAATATGTATCATTTCTTGCAAATGTCTTGCAGGAAGAGGTCAATGGAGGGCAGCTATAAGAAAATGCCCTTTTAAATTAATGGTGTGCCTTTCCCTCCAAAGTAATGAGGTGTCAGGCAAAACTGAATACTTAACATGTGAAAACAAATGTGAGCAATGCCAGTGCAGTCACTTAGTAGCAGATCGAATGGGATTTTAATTCTTTGGAAAATTCCCACCCAAAAACTATATTATAAAAACCAAATACACTGATATCTTTTTGGGGAAAAAATATTGCAATTATAAAAGCAATTCAAGACAATTTCCCTTCTAAACAGAGCTTCATGTGGAGAGCACGACAGTGATTTTCTGCTGTAATATCTTATACTTATTGCACACATTTAATAACCATCTCCTTATGTAGTGAGTGATTATTAAAGTCTGCCCAGGGCCGGTTCGTCCATTAGACAAACTACGCAGGCACGTAGGGCGACGTCACCAGGGAAGGGCGACGTCACGCGGGAGGGGCGCCGCTGCGCCGGCTCCCTGGTGCCCGCGGCGCCTGCGCCCCGCCCATGCCGCACTGCCCTGCCGCCCGCCAGCCAGGCCTCCGCGGCTGGCCCCATAGCCGCCGCCGCTGCGCTGCGCCTTTTAGGCAGCCCGGGGTGCTCCAGCCGCGCTTCCGCATGCGCGGAGCATTTTGCGCAGGCATACTGGCTCCCGCTTTGGAGCCACTGCGCATGCGCCAATTGGCGCATGCGCACTGGCCGCCAAAGTGGGAGCCGTGCTCTGGAGCCAGTGCGCGCACAGATTGGCGCATGCGCACTGGGGGGCGCGAATTTTTTTCGCGTACCCCCCGGGAACAGCTTGGTCCGCCCCTGAGTCTGCCTTTATCTTATCACACCAGGGATAGGCATGAATCCCAAATTTCAGACCTTCCCTTTCTACTTGTAGTAAATGTTCATTCCTCAAGAAGAAGAAGAAGAAGAAGAAGAAGAAGAAGAAGAAGAAGAAGAAGAAAAAGAAGAAGAAGAAAACATTATTTATACCCCCCACCACCATCTCCCCAAGGGGACTCGGAAAGGCTTACATAAGGCCAAGCCCAACAATTACAACAAGACAAATATACAACATAAAATAATACATCAACAAAATATAATGAAAATAATAATTAAAAAATACAAAATAAACACACAATGCAATATACAATCACAATAATTGATAACGATGGGCAGGGCTGGTTGCAAAGATTAAAATATTTAAAAGCTCTAGGTGAGATAAGTAGTGTAGTGCAGTGTTTCCCAACCAGTGTGCCGGGGCATACTAGTGTGCCGTGAGCAATCATCAGGTGTGCCGTGGGAAATTGGAACCTCCAATACCCTTACTTATTAAAGGAGCGCCGCTACGTCACAGTACAAAATGCACAATTAATCATACATAATCATATGCAAAAAACACATTCAAAGTGCTGGAGAAAATCAAAAGTCTTACATAAAGTAGCTTGGCGTGGTTGCCACAGAGAGCGGAGGAGTTGCGAACCAGGAAGTAGCGAGTTCATGGAGCGCTCCTCTATGGAAAACTCGCGATATTTGATGAAAATCACAGAAGTGAGTGCAAAAAACAAAGTGTATCCTCACGATGTTATCCAATGTCAGTTCCGGGATCCGCACAATAACACAGTCAGTTTGCGGACAATTTAAAGAAGCAGCACCATAATCATAGCGACAAGGTAGAAAATCACGTAGATAATCACATATATTCAAACCGCCAGAGGCTGAAGATAGATGTGGCGATGGAATCAAAAGCTGGCATGGGCAAACTTGGACCTTCCAGGTGTTTTGGACTCCAACTCCCACCATTCCTAGCAGCCTCAGGCCCTTTTCCTTTTTTCCCCTCAGCCACTGAAGCAGGAAAGGGCCTCAGGCTGTTAGGAATGGTGGGAGTTGAAGTCCAAAGCACCCAGAGAGCCAAAGTTTTCCCATGACTAACAGCTGTTGAGCAAGACCTTCGTGTGTGTCTTTCTGCCATTCCTGCCAGGATATCTATGTTGTGTTCATTGAAACAGGCCCAGGTTTCACACTGAGTGTATAAATACATTTAAAAACATATTAACGATATGTATTACTGTGGTAGAGTGTCATTTTGTGTCATTTTGGTTGGTGGTGTGCCCCAGGATTTTGGAAATGTAAAAAATGTGCCGCGGCTCAAAAAAAAGGTTGAAAAACACTAGTGTAGTGTATCTGGAAGGAGGTTCTTCAACTCTGGCCATTTCTAAGGTTTACTCCATCTTACACAGCCCTTTAGATGTTTGAACGCATTGCCAACTCTTCCATCATCTCTCCTACAGGTTTATCTTCATTGGGGTCTTTTAAATTGGTTCTCATGGGGCTTGTTTTCTAGACCTCCCCCACCACTTTTCTCAAATTCTTCTGATGACATCAGAATTCCACAATCAAAGGCAAGGGATGGAAATATCCATACACACTGGAGTCAACTATGGGGCTAAAATGAATGGCATGTCTCAAAGTAAAGTGCTCTTGAGCAGCTTGCTTCTGCAAATAAATATCCTTTATTATTTGAACAAAGGATAATCCGCCAAGCCACTTTGATGGGGAGTTTAAGGGGCATGTACCATGTTTCCTCCAAATTCCTGCAGGTTGCCACGGCTGGGACATCCCCAGCATTAAGGAAACAGAGGCCTTGGTGAAATGGTTAAACAAACACATAGTTATTGTTGAGCTTTGGAAAAGGATATTAGATTACATACCAGGAAAGCAAGCCACGTCTGTCTTCGGCCTTCAAGAACCTTTTGAGACACTGTTTTCCTATAGTGCAAGGCTTAGTTTTGATTACAAAGCACCCAGAAGTTCAGTTTATTTATCCAAGCATTATTCTAATATCAACTCACCGGGCCCAGTTTTGCCTTCAGTTACACAAGCGGCTCAATGGGAAATTCACTGCTCCAGCTGAGAATGTGGATTTTATTCTTCTTCATCGCCAAGCCAGTTATTTATATGCTGAGATGTTTGAGTCTGCTTTCATAAGGAAAATGCTTGACATTTTCAATCATGGAATTGCTTGTTTTATTGCACGCAATTAATAGCTGAAAGCATGTTGTGTGTTAGTAAAATCAGCCATGACAGGAGAAGAAAGATAGTTAGTTGTGAGCAACTGGGGGAAACAGCAGGCAGTGGAAGGAAATAAGTAAATGCTGAAGATGAAGCATTCTAGACAGTAGCGGATCAAATCTCGGCATTACTTCGCAAACGAAGATTCTTTAGGAAGGACTCATCCCACGCTTTTTACAAGCGCGTTGATGACTAAAAAGGCCAATCTGAGATAGGCAAGTCCAGCTGCAGAAAGCACAGCAAAAAGTCTCCTTGGGTGATGTTGTTTCCAAGTTGCGGTTCTTTCTGCCTTGTTGTTTCTCTTCGAGACCCGTTCGGCGTGTCTTCTCGAAAGGGGCCACAGCATTGTGGATAGTGCGCCTCCATGCCTCCCGATGTGAGGCCAGGGTGGACCATTGATGGTGATCAATCTGGCCGAGCCTGAGATGTTGTTTCAGGGAGTCCTTATATCTCTTTTTGGGGGCACCTCTCTTGCGCTGATCCGTGGCGAGTTCACCATAGAGTAGTATCTTTGGGAGGTGGTGGTCCTCCATCCTAGAGACGTGCCCTGCCAGCGCAGTTGTGTTTTCAATAGCATCGCTTCAATGCTGGTGATCCCTGCTTGCTTAAGGACAGCTACATTCGTCACATAGTCGGTCCAGTGTATATTTAGGATTGTGCGAAGACAGCGCTGATGAAAGTGTTCGAGGAGTCGTAGGTGCTGGTGATAGGTGACCCATGTTTCAGACCCATATTGGAGAATAGACAGTATGAAAGCTCTGTACACACTGATTTTGGTGTTTTGTCTCAGGTGTTTGTTACTCCAGACTCTTTTGTGAAGCCTTCCGAATGCACTATATGTCTTTGCTAATCTGTGATCGATCTCTTTATCAATCTTGGCGTCTGAAGAGATGATGCTTCCCAGGTAGGTGAACTGCTGAACGGACTTAAGCACAGATTTGCCTATGCTGACGTGGGGAAGATGGTGTTCTTCCTGTGGTGCGGGCTGGTAGAGGACTTCCGTTTTCTTCAGGCTGACTTCCAGCCCAAACAGTTCTGCAGCTATTGCAAAGCAGGTTGTAAGGCACTGCAGATCTGCTTCTGAATGGGCAACAAGGGCAGCAGCATCAGCAAAAAGCAGCT
Organism: Anolis apletophallus; assembly: GCA_030556195.1. Classification (NCBI taxonomy): domain Eukaryota; kingdom Metazoa; phylum Chordata; class Lepidosauria; order Squamata; family Anolidae; genus Anolis; species Anolis apletophallus. Next base: position 189,371,786 of record JARBWK010000004.1, read on the forward strand.
CACGGACTATATAGTTTAGAGTCTTAGTGCGAGCCCTCAGACGGCTTAACTTGAACAAGCTACCATCAGTACGATAGCGAGATCTGCCGTAGCCCTTTGGAGCATCATGCTGAAGAAGATTGTAAATAGGGTTGGTGCAAGAACACAACCTTGTTTCACTCCGCTAGGTTCAAATACTGACATGTCAAAATGGGGGCAGATCAGTAGGACTAGAAAACTACATGGAAATGCAAAAAGAAAGAAAATAGAAACTACTAGGAAAAAAATTGCGTATATTTTCCTGTTTCCGCCTTGAATTTCCTTCCAGAAGAAGTTTTCTTCTACACAGAAATGTATATACATTTTTGTGTCTATGGTTGAAATATATTTATGTACTTTTCTGCACTTTTTGTATACAACTTGACTAAAATGTGTACATATTTTAATTTATGAATTTTACATAGACTATGTACAGATTCATTTCCCACTATGCAGGGCCGTAGCCAGGATTTTGATTCAGGGGGGGAAACATGACAGTTTAAATAATGTACCAGTAAGGCCTTCTCGCAGACCACTCTGATAATTTTGAGGGGGGGGGGCTGAAGCCCCTCAAGCCCCCCTGGCTACATGCCTACCACTATGGAATACACAGCAAGCTTGCAAGGAGCCATGATGGCGCAATGGGTTAAACCCTTGAGCTGGCTGAACTGCTGATGTGAAGGTCAGCGGTTCAAATCCCAAGACGGGGTGAGCTCCCACCTGTCAACTCCAGCTTCCCATGCAAGGGACATGAGAGGAGACATCCGGGTGTCCCCTAGGCCAGTGTTTTTCAACCTTTTTTGAGTCGCAGCACATTTTTTTACATTTACAAAATCCTGGGGCACACTACCAACCAAAATGACACAAAATGACACTCTAACACAGTAATACATATAGTTAATATGTTTTAAAATTTATTTATACACTCAATGTGAAACCTGGGTCTGTTTTGATGAACACATTATTATTATTATATTGCATTACATTACAACATTATCAATATTATATGTATACAAAATATATGTATATTACTATAATATCAAATACAACATACTATGTCATTGTCACAGTACAACAATTACATACCACATTGTAATATAACAATTATATCGCAATATTAGTTGAAGTCCAAAACACCTGGAGGAAGGCCCAAGTTTGACCATATCTAGTCTAAACCTTCTTCCAAGCCCTTAATAAAGATGCTGCCTGTTTTAATGTATAGCCAGGGTCTCCATGCTTATCTGTCAGGAGGGCATGGGTGGTGCCTTCCTGCTTGGCTGAAGGGGGTCAGGCTGGATGGCCTTTGGGGAACCCATATTTCTCCCATGAGTTCCCTTCCCTCCTTTCCCCCGTTAGCTGGCTGACTCCCTGCCTGCCTGCCTTTAGCGCTCGTGCTCCGCTGCTCTCTGACTCACACCTCGCATAGCGCCAACAGGGCTGGGCTGGACTGGACCGGAAGTGCTTCCCGCCGGAGCGGAATGGAAGGGAACGGGCCCAAACAGCTTCAAGGCAGGATTAGACAGATTCATGGATACCAAGGGAATCAGTAGCTACTGAAATGGACATCCAAGTGCCACCTCTGTGTTGATGGAGGCAGGCAGGATTTCCCGGGTACTGGTTGTGGGGGTCGGGAGCAGTGAGGGTTTTGCCCTCCTTTCTGCTAGAGATCCCTGTGTACAACTAGTGGGCCACTGTGTGACACAGAATGCTGGACTAGATGGGCTGAGGTCCGATTCAGCATGGCTCTTCTTATGTTCTTATGTTCTTATGTTCAAACAGGTCCGCTCTACTCCACGGCTTTCCCGGAAACAGGGACCCATGCGCTGAGGTTCCGGAGACAGAGTAGCAAACTTTATACATGACATCAGATAGATAAGAATCTAATTTCCTATGGCACACCTGATGATATCTCACGGCACACTAGTGTGCCACGGCACACCGGTTGGGAAACACTGCCCTAGGCAACGTCCCTGCAGACAGCCAATTCTCTCACACCAGAAGCGACTTTCCATTTCTCAAGTCACTTATGACATGATTTTTTTCAAAAGCAAGCTTGCAAATGTATGTATTTCCAAATGTATGTATTTCCCATTCATTTTTTTCTTCTATTGCCCCCCATTAGTTTGTGATTTGGACTCAGTTTTCCAAATCACAAAAGTGGTTTCATTCAGTTATATCAGTGGGGGAGAGAAGGGGAGGCAGAACTGTGTCCTTCCCAATAGGCTCAGACAAAAGCAAACTGCTGCATGCCCTCCCATTCCGTGTTCTCCGTAATTGATAACTTTTGCCAATATTTTGAAGCGGCTTTGGCTTAAGATCTTTTCACAAAACAATGGAGATTAAACTTGCTAGAATGTATTAATTGATACGAAACAATACAGCAGGATACAGTTTCAGATTCTATGTGTTGTTGAAGGCTATTTTTCGGGCTGTATGGCCAGGTTCCAGTAGCATTCTCTCCTGACGTTTCACCTGCATCTATGGCAGGCATCCTCAGAAGTTTGTTCACAGGTCCAGTTTCAGATTCTTCTTTGGGGTGGGCTTTGGTGAGGCATGTCAGACTGAACACCTGCACATCAAGATTTACCAATACAGTACTACTGCTGCCATTTCTTCTGATAGGCTTTAGTAGTTAGCTGTTGCCTTTGTGCTGCAGAAACAGCTGCATGCCATAAAGCAGCTACAGACATTTTAGGTTGTAACCTATTGCCTGCACTTCATTTTGTGGAGAAGGAAGAAGAGAGGAAGCATTGTTCATTCATTGTGATTCGGAAATATGATCAGCATCACATTAAAAACAACAACAACAAAGAATCAATAAAAATATTTCTATACATTTCTTTCTCTTATATGCTCTTTAATCGAGAAATTGGAATCTCTGTGTGCAGGATCATTATCTTTGATAGCTTAACTATTTATCTAACACAGTGTTTCCCAACCAGTGTGCCGTGGCACACTAGTGTGCTGTGAGCGATCATCAGGTGTGCCGTGAGAAATTGGAACCCTTTCAGTACTTTCTGTTGGTAATGAGAGTTCAATATGCCAAGTTTGGTTCAATTCCATTGTTGCAAGAGTTCAGGATGCTCTTTGATTGTGTGTTAACTATAAATCCCAGAAACTGTAACTCCCAAATGTCAAGGTCTATTTTCCCCAAACTCCATCTGTGTTCACATTTGGGCATATTGAGTATTCATGCCAAGTTTGGTCCTGATCCAACATTGTTTGAGTCCACAGTGCTCTCTGGATATAGGTGAACTACAACTCCAAAACCCAAGGTCAATGCCCACCAAACTCTTAAAATATTTTCTCTTGGTTATGGGAGTTCTGTGTGGGAAGTTTGTGTCTTTCTGCCATTCCTGCCAGGATATCTATGTTGTGTTCATCGAAACAGGTCCAGGTTTCACACTGAGTGTATAAATACATTTAAAAACATATTAACTATATGTATTACTGAGTCAGAGTGTCATTTTGGTTGGTGGTGTGCCCCCAGGATTTTGTAAATGTAAAAAATGTGCCGGGGCTCAAAAAAGGTTGAAAAAACACTGATCTAACACACTTTCCACCCTCATTTCTCCCAGAAGAAGTCTTTAATTTATTTATTTATTTTACATCATTTATATTCTGCCCTTCTCACCCCGCAGGGGACTCAGGACGGATTACAATGTACACATTGCATTTAGACACACAAACACACAAGACAGACAGAGGCAATTTAACATCTGGCCACCAGGGGGAGCTGTTGCACTCCTTCATCCCTCAGGTTGTTTCCTGGAGATCTTCTTTTTAATGGCCTTGTAAATCAGTTAAATTTAGCCTCGCCACTAAGTGGTACCTTAATTTCCTACTTGACAGATGCAACTGTCTTTCGGGTTGCAAAGGTCAACAACAGGCTACACAATAGGTCGAGAGCCCACCTTGACCCGGGGAGGCCTCAAACTCATGACCTTCTGGTCAGTAGAGATCTTATGCAGCTGACACCCAGCCAGCTGCTAAGATACTCGTGTGTGGAAGAAACGCTAAGCCAAACACACTAAGAACTTGTCTAAATATATAGAGTAATATATTCTTGTGGATATACCATCATACAAAGTAGTTAGAACATACACATAACATATAGTCTCTTTGATATAGGGAGTCAAACAGTAGCGCACACTGGTACACCACGCGGTATAATACTCGCTGGGATGAAACCTAGTCCGCTTAAGTACAGTACCTCCTTAGAGCAACGATGAAATCCAGACAGGTATATTGGGAACACAGCTCAAGGAAGGGGAATGATCCAGGGGTGCAGGGTAAATCTCCAAGGGAAATAAACAAACCGTGCAGAGTATACCAAAGAGGCTGACCGGCCGTGCCAATGCGCTCAGAACCGGTGGGAGTTGCTAGAAAGGCGAAGCAAACAGCAGAGCCGCAGCGAGATATGCAGTTCTCCTCCCTTGGTACACACGACGTTCCAAGAGCCAAGTACAAGCAAATGCACTGAGTACCGGTGGAGGAAATCTGTTGCGGAGGTAAGCGCTGGGACGAATAGGAAGATGTAGTACTCCACAGTAAATCTGACTTAGGACACCCCATGACGGTTGAACTGTAGGGCCCGATCCGTTTTGCCTATGGCGGCTTCTTCAAGCGGTGACGTGCGAATACAGAATGTGAATATATTGCTCTATAAATTTAGACAAGGCCTCGAACTCATGACCTTCTGGTCAGTAGAGATATTATGCAGCTGACACCCAGCCAGCTGCGCCACATTCCCAGTGCTTGTGCTTGAAAAGGAAAACATCCTTCACTCCAGCAAGACATAATCTCTTGCATCCTTACATAAGTGTTAAATATTCTTAAAGATGAGGGTAAATCTCTTCACTGCCATACAACAGTCTTGAAAAAGTTCCAGGAGGAACGAAACGGAAAGGAATTCCGCCATACACATTTCCGTCGATTGTTTTGTTTACCTTTTCCCATTGCGGTATTTGTTAATCCAGGGATTATTGCCCTTTTGAAGAACCTCACTTTAATTTGGATGCCTAGTTATACCAAATGCTTTGCGCCATACAAATGCTTTGCCTCATACCAGCGGACTCTGTGGAGATTTCTCCAAAACCAGACCTTATAGTAATGCGGAAGGAACAACAAGGGATGCTGGGAATGCTAAGAGATGAGGAGTGCGTCAGCTCCCCCTGGTGGCCAGAGTTTGCCTATGTTCATCTATATGTTGTGTATGTGGAAACGGCAGGGATTGTCTGCTAAGTATGTGTACCTGTAATCTGCTCTGAGTCCCCTTCGGGGTAAGAAGAGCAGAATATAAATAAAGTGTATTATTATTATTATTATTATTATTACCGGATTATACTTTACCATCATTGGAGTCTTCGCAACCCAGCCTTTACGGGTGATCAGTCACTGCAAGGACCTGAATGGTTCGATATTATAACAATCATATTGAATTGAACATTTATAATATTATTTAAGCCATTCTCCATTAACACATTAGATGGACTCCAACTATATTGTTGTATTTGATGCGTTTATTATATGTATTGTTGATATATTGGTGCAGATGCATGATTGATGTTTTGTATATGAAACTCTTGAATAATATGATTGATGACAGTCTTGAATAATATTTTTGACACATTTATATGACTGCATAGTGTTGTTGATGTGCCCTTATAGTGTGTTGTAGTTTATATTGCAGCATTCCCCAGTGTTTTCTAGATCATGATTTATTTTAATTCATTTTTTAAAACTTGAGTTTAAAAAAAGGATCCCTCATAAATCAACTGAGTGGCAAAAACAATATGAATTTCCCCAACCGCTCTACAAAAGGGAGTATTGTGGGCTCTTTGGGAGTTCAAAATGGCTTATGAGACATGCTTGATTCAGCCATGATGCTAAGCCCATATTTGCCTCATCTTCAGTTCATAAGTGTTCATAAAGGAAAGAAGTGACTGGTAAATGCTACAAAAGTTTAAACCATCGACATTATGAAGACTGTGATACTACAATAGTTCACAATACTTCACACTACATAGAAGATCTTCTACTAGGACTTTATTCTTCAAGGCCGAGTCAACAGCCATCACAGCTACCTTTCTAAACATCCTTTCCTCACAGATAATTAATCCCAACTGTCCTCTTCAACGGACAATTCCCAACTGTCAGATCCCAACTGTCACTTTTTAACTGACAAATCCTCAAGATTCCATTTATCAGTCTTGAGACAGCGCCATCTGGTGTCAAACATGTCACACTGCAGAAAATACATCTTGTGCTGACTCATGAATTGCTATTCAAAATGCAATAATCTGACATTTATCACACAAACGCGCTATTCCACTGCTATTGTACTACCATTGATTGATAGCAGATACATATTGGGTTGAGCATTTTTGACACTGCTGTATTCAATTGAATAATTGCACCAATTTGGCAATTTGCAGATTTGCGATTGTATTTTCACAACTTGTATTTCCGCTGTTACAAGGAGAATGGGAGGGGATGGTAAAGGTAGCATCTGGGTGGTGGTGACTCCATCACACTTCTTCGTTATTCCAGATCGGCCCTGGGATAAAAGGTGTTGTGGTTCAGCCAGCTGATGACGATGAGGGGATTGTTATTCCAGGGCCTGGGGGAGTGGATGGGTTTTTCAATGAGGAAAATGAGCAAAATGAGCAGAGTTTAGATCCTGTCTGCGAGAATGGTATTGAAAGTGAATCTTCTTCATAGTCCAGCAGACAGAAAGATACACAGGCTTGCGAGGACTTTTCACCTATTCATCACATAGCAACCCCAGATAAGGATAAGGAGTTGTAAGGGCAAAAATGTTATCTGCGGTCAGCAGAAATCTCAGACTTCATCTTAGGGAAGAAGCAAGCAAATTAAGAAAGTCACAGAGACTTTGTAAGAAGAAGCAGCGTGACAGATCTCACAAGAAAGGCAGTCAAGTTCACAGACATTACTTCATATCTTGTGGACCTCAAATCAGAGAGTTGTTTCATTGAGAATTCAGATCAGGCAATGCTGCAAAGCAGTGAGGATCTGGAGCCTCATTCCCAGCTCATGTTTTGAATCTAAGATCTTGGGAATTTTGGATTCATGTTTTAAAAAGTTTCTATAGTCCTGCTTTTGGATTCATGTTCATGTTTTGATTCTTGTTTCCTTGGATGTATGCTCATGTTTTGATTCTGGTTTTCCTCTACCTTGTTTTATGGAACAGATTAGATCTATTTGGATTATTACCTTTTGGAGTGTTTATTCTTATTGCCAGTTTGGTTTGGCTTATTACCTGTTGACTATTTTTCCCATTACTTATTAGATTTTGCCTTTCTTATTTCCCATGGTTCCAGTAGACTGAGGGTGAATCTGGCAAAGATGGATATCTTGTGGCTGGGTTAGATGATGTCCGGTTGCCTACCTTAGATAATGAGCCTCTTCTTCCATCTACCACTGTCAAAAGCCTTGGTGTAATTTTTGACCCGTTACTGACAATGGAGGCCCAGGTCTCTGCTGTCAGCAAGTCAGCCTTTTTCCATCTTTGGCAGGCTAGGTGGCTGGCGCCTTACCTATCCGGGGATGATCTCACCACAATGGTTCATTCTATGGTAACATCAAGAATTGACTATTGTAATGCCCTTTATTTTAGCCTGCCCTTGTTGGTGACCCGAAGACTTCGACTGGTGTAGAATGCAGTGGCCAGACTCCTCAGGGAACCCCCATGAGGAACGATATAACACCTGCTCTATACCAATTGCACTGGCTTCCAATCGAGTTCTGGATTACCCACAAGGTGCTGGTATTAACCTTCAAGGCCTTGTACGGCCAGGGGTTGGTGTACCAACGGGAACACCTTTCTCCCTGCCAACCCTGGAGATCACCACACTCAGACCATCAGAACTTATTACAGATCCCTGACCCTAAGGAAGCCAGTTTGACATCAACCCGGCGTAGAGCTTTTTTGGTGATCACTCCATCAATCTGGAATGCCTCCCCCACATCAGAGCTACCCGTGATTTAGAAGATTTTTGCATGGCTTGTAAAACATGGCTATTTGAGAGGGCGTTTGGCTGAGGAATTGTTTAGATTGTTTGAATTGTTTAGATGTTTTAGATATTTAACTGCGTGTTTTATTGTAAATCGCCCAGAGTCACCTGGGATGGGCGATTAATAAATCTCAAAATAAATAAATGAATGAATAATGGTGACTTTTCCTTTTTATATGTGCTTTTCTCAATAAACAGATTTACTACTACTTTTGGATTCTGGAAGTCTTCTAGTTACTGGGGATGCTGGAAAGTGGACAGCCACTGGCTTAACAACCCAGTTTTGTGTCTATATTTTAACAATGTTCCACAATAACTCAGAAAATTGTGCTTAGCTAGCAGATCATTATAAGAATGCTTACAAATAGTTGCTTTTCACTTATTCTCCACAAAATTTACTTTGGGCAGCTTTTAATACCATGAAACACATATGCTGACACTCTCCAAATCGGTGTGGGTGTCTTTAGACTTGCCAAAAGTATGAAACATTAAGAAAATCATTAAATGAAATATGAATAAGGTTTTAATGGCTCCACAGTGGACAAAAACCAACAGCTGTAGGTTTACCCATCACTGTATCCTAGCACCAGGGAAAAGTGGGCACCTATCATATTTCTGCTAAAGTCACAGGCACTGTGGCAGCAGGAGAAGGCAAAGACAAGGATAATCCTAGATTCCAGTCCCCATTTTCCAGGAGGTAAATCTGTCCAGAGGAATTAACTGAACTCTTATTATTCTTAAGACAGTCTTTTGTTGCCTACACAGCAATTACTATGAGAAATTCAACCTGTCACAAGAATATTATGACCTAGATTCATTTATTAGGCAAAGTAGATCCATTGAATCAATAGGAACCTGGTCAATACATTTGTATCAGTGTTCCATTGACAGACATTTATAATTGTCATAGCAGTTAGGAAATCCTGGAAACTATAGTTATGTGAGGCACTACAGCTTGCTGGCTGAGAATGCTCCACCCCCCACCCCCTCCTAAAGTGAAAATCCCAGGAGTCTCAGGATCCCATATGGTAGTTAAAGTGGAATCATAGTACCAAAGCTACTGTATGTTGTGTGAAAAGGCCATGAGGTAGGATCCATTCTCACAACACAATTATAGCACTATTATTCTAATTCAGGGGTGCTCACACTTTTTCAGCATGCAAGCTACTCTTAAAGCAACCAAGTCGAAAAGATCTACCTGACCCCGCCACCGCGCGCTCCCACCGCGGTACGTGCTCCTGCTGCTGTTTTCTGCCCACGCAGCGCTTCTTCCGCCTGTGGGGCATTGCAGGAAGGAGGAAGCACGAGGTGGGGCATCCAGAGGGAGCGCTCCGCCCTGCCCTGCCAGCTGCTTCTGGACAAGAGAGAGGCAGGGCGCTCCCTCTGGAGGTCCCGCCTCACGCTCCCTCCTTCCCGCAATGCCCCACGGGCGGAAGAAGCACCGCGAGAGCAGAAGCCAGCAGCAGGAGTGCGTGTGCGCTCAGGGTGTGCACGCGCATGGCAGGAGCGACCCATCCGGTTGGTGAGGCCCGAAGATCTACTGGATGAGGGCCGAAGATCGACTTCCTCATTGGAACTAACAGCGGATTCAGGCCAAGAAAAACCTTTAAAAAATCATATGAACTGTTTATTACTCTCCAAGATTTGATTTTCAACCAAGATATGAATATAGACTATTGAACGTGTATAAATATACAGATAAGCGCTCAGGGGATACTCACAGACGACTCCTCTGTGAGTATCCCCTGAGGAACTTTCCTCCTTTATTTTCAGCCTTTCAACTTACCTGTGCTTTCCTGTGATGATATATATATATGTTCATTGTAATATAACTAATTTGTTATGGAGTGATTTTGAATTATTAGAGATTATAATATTGATGTTAAATATATGATTAACTATTTGAGATAAATCATTCATATTATTTGAGCACTTTGTGCTCCCTTCTCTTTTGTGGTTTAGTCTTACGGGTACAGCCACCCCTTGCTTTTTGGGGGTGGGATAATAGCCACTGGTAGGGTCTCCCATGCCAGACAGGTCACAACCGAAGGGTCTGACAAAGAGCGCCAATGGATAGGATGAGCTCTCTAGCCCTTTGGCAATCATCCTAGGAGAAGGAAAACTCTGATTTCAAACTCTGGCAGATAGTGCTCGTCTAACCCTGTAAGGTCAACCATCTAAAGCAGTGTTTCCCAACCAGTGTGCCATGGCATACTAGTGTGCCATGAAAGATCATCAGGTTGCCGTGGGAAAATACAGTGTAGAGAGAGAGCCTAGCAGGAAACTTCAGGCAGCGGAAATGAGGCTTTCCTGGCCGAAGCAGCAATGCCAGCGAGCCTGGCTGCAGTCAGGGAGAGCCCTTGGCGTCTGGAACTTTCCTCCCTCCCTCCTCCCTTTCTCCTTCCCTTCCTTTCTTCCCTCCCTCTGTGTGCCAAGGGCTACCTGGCTGGGCTGCAGCTCCTCCTGCGGCTTTCTGCTGCCTGAAGTCTGAAGCAACCCCTCATCTCCTGGCCTCTCCTGGCCGGGCCGAAGGGACACCGGAGGGGGGGAGGCACTTCTGAGGGGGCTGAACCCCTTCAGAAAGGAGAGCTGGGGGTGGCAATGGCTGCGAGGCTCCGCTGCAGTTTGTTCCCAGGCTCGGAGCCACTACATGTGCTCAATTCTTATTTGTCCTGCTCAGCCGAGCCCGCGTGCCCTTCGGCCACTCAGCGCAGCCCTCCCCCACGAGACGGTGACGGGCCTCCTGCGCGTGGGCCTCCCAGGGCGGAGGCGGGAGGGGGGTTTGGCGGAAGCAGCAGCATCATGAGGGGGGAGGGTGACAGTTAGTAAAATGACAGAGTGTCATTTTGTGTCATTTTGGTTGGTGGTGTGCCCCAGGATTTTGTAAATGTAAAAAATGTGTCGCGGCTCAAAAAAGGTTGAAAATCACTGATCTAGAGAAGGAAACTCAAATCAAACCTATGACCTGAGGAGCTTGGTAACACCGTCCCAGCTTGCTAGGCCCCGGCAGACAAACCTTTGGTTTAAAGGGCAAGGCCAGTTCTATGCACACTGCGCTCCACCAGAAAAATCCATTGCACAGGCTCGAAGGACACATCCAACCTCTGAAAAAGCATCAACACGCTTGTAGAAAACATGGGATGAGTCCTTCCTAAGTATCTTCATTTGTGAAGTAATGCCAGAGAGAGAAAGAGAGAGAGAGAGAGAGATTTCACACTGATTTCTGTGTCTCATGCAATTTTTAAATCAACTAGTTAGAGTGGGTGGCCCTTTGGTCTTTGCTACTTCTATAATTCCATGAGCACTCCTTCCATGCAAAAATTGTGCCGTTACCCTTCCATCCCCAGCTATTCTGGGCCAAGGAGACATATTTTTCAAACAGGATGGGATCTAAAATATCTATTTCTAGGTAATTTCCTGTAAGGGAAAAAAAAGATATATGCTGGGCTAAACTAGCACAAAGAGCAAAATGTGGTAAGGATGCCTTGGGTCCACGGGGAGTGTTCCCTTCACCACTCTTGTTCTAAGGAATACCAAGTGACGTTATAGAATTATAAATATACGTGTTTCCAGTCACCATTTCCTGTAATGCTATAATGCTTTTAAATATTACTGCTAGCAGTAGTAGCATAATTTCACCTTATTGAATATGTTCAAAAAAATTTAACATTTCCCTATTTTGTGGCTTTTACTTGGCTGTTAAGAGTACATTTTAAAAAGAAATGCTTGTTAAGATTCCTTTTTACTAGATTTATGACTTGCACCAGTTCTTTACAGCTTTGGTGGTGGCAAAGTTGGCATCACTTAAATGTCATTTCTTGTCTCCAATGAGCTCCATAGATGAAGTGAAGCATGACACAAAGGGAGAGAGCAACGATCAAATGTCATGATTGAATACATCGTCTGAAAAGGCATGCTTTTCTGGACTGACAGGAAGGGGGGGGAAATCCCCTTTCTCTCCCCCCGCCCCACCTTCTAAAATTGGATATCAATAGAGAATAACCAAGATGGGACTAATGAGTGGGAAAGGGTGGAGTGATGCAAGGGTGGAGTGATATTCCCTTCAGAAACATTATACCCTCTGGTAGTTTAAGCTCTCTGAGGATCTGAAGTCTGTTATTGTTCCTCTTGGGAGGTCCATTTACACTTAACACACATCTGGCTTAATTAGGCTGACAGCTGCTACAGGTTCTGTTGGACAAGCTCCAGGCATGAGGCTGCATTAGCATTGGTCTAATGCTTTAGCCAGGGGCGGTCCTACAAAGTAGGCCAAGTAGGCGGCCGCCTAGGGCGCCAGCTGGGAAAGGGGCGCCATCCTGGCCGCATGGGGCACCATCCTGGCCCTGCCGATGTTCCTCAGGCAGCGCCGCAGCTGCCTGCTTTTGGGTCCCGGCCTTGTGCGCTCCGACGCCGCTTCTGGGCATGCGCGGAGGTTTTCGCGCAGGCGCAGTTGCTCCAGAGCTGAAGTTGAGCGCAGGAGCAACTGCACATCTGCGAAAACCTCCGCGCATGCCCAGTAGCTCCCTTGCGCAGAAGCCTGTAAGCAAAGCACTCCCTATCGGGCAGGCAGGGAGTGCTTCCCCTCTCCTTTTGTCTCTGCCGCGCACGCGTTTGCGGGGAAGGAAAAAAGAATCAGTGAAGGAAGTGTAAGTGAAGGAATGAATGAAGGGCTTTCCTCCTCCTCCTTGGTGACCTCTTCTCTCCCTCTTTCCTTTCTTCGGCTCTATTTCTGTCTAGACCTGAGGGGCCTGAGGCTATGAGGAGTTGTGGGAGTTGGAGTCCAAAACACCTAGAGGGAGGGAGGGCCCAAGTTTACCCAGGCCGCGCTGCCTGTGTTCGACCTCATTTGAGCATTTTGGCTGTTTTTCTATTTACATTGGGATCCTAATTTTGGACTTATGGGAGACTCCTATGAATTATGAGTCGGGTGATAGGTAATATTCTGATTTTGATGCATTTACATTGCATTCCTTGTTGATTATTATACAGTTCTGCTTAATATTGTCATACAATATAATAAAAATACAATATAACAATAGAATAATTATATATTTTATATTACATGTAATATTACAAACAATATTGCAGTATAGTGGTATTGTACAAAATAGTTATATATACAATATTTTATTTTACTTTATTTTGGGTTATTTGAGTTTTATAGGAGTAATGAAAATATTTAGTAGAGGATAATTTCATTTAAATAAATAATTGTATTTATTATTTTATAATAATAATATAATAGAATGTTATATTGTATTATAATGTCAATATATTATAATATAATTATATTGTAATGTAGTATAATATAATTATGATATAATATAGTATGAGTATGGTATAATATATTGTATATACAGTACATTGATACAATATAATACTACTAATGGTATTGTAATATTATAATTGTATATTTGTTTTACATGGGGGGCGGACAAATAATGTTTTTGGGGGGGCACCAAAATAATGTTCGCCTACCATTTAAAATTACCTTAGACCGCCCCTGGCTTTAGCCTTTCATAATCTGATCTCTATGGCAGAAATGAATTAGCAAGAGAAAACTTATCACTTGCTAATGTGTTATGTGCACATAGCGTGCATATCTTTGGGCACCATAAACTACAAATCCATATTGCAGAGAACCTCAGGTGCAAAAATGTGTATGCATACATCTTCATACAGATGTATGTTTTTGTATGTATGCATTTTTCCACCAGCAAAATACGAGGGCGGGTCAATAAGTCCGTGACTTTTTGAATTTCCCGCCTCTGAACTGAAAAGGAAACACTGCTCCTGTCAATAGGCATCTGTCAGTTGACTCCTGTCAAAATTTGGACAGGCTGCATCATTTAGTTTGTGTTTGACAGCCATTGATAGCAGACTACCACATGATTTGAGGAGAAGATGGGGGGAAAGTGAATTTTATGTGCTCATTAAGCATTATTTTTTGCAGGAAAAACCCATCACTCAAACCAAGGCTAAGCTTGATAAATATTAAAATATGCATTTTAAAGTTAATTGTATTTTAATGTATTTTAACTCTAGTTGTATTTTAATGTATTTTAATCTTAACTGTTGTTTTTATTATATGTATATTGTGTGGCATCAAATCGTTGCCATTGTAAGGCTGCTCTGAGTCCCCCCTCGGGGGTTGAGAAGAAGCGGGGTATAAATGGTGGAAATAAATAAATAAATAAATACTATGGGGACTCTGCACCATCAATTTCAATGGTAAAAAGTGGTTTACTGGATTGTGTTGTGGCCGTACAAGCACGGAAGATGCCGAACGTTCTGGGCCCCAGTTGAGGTCTCTACACCCAAAACAATTGAAAAATTCACAATATGGTGTTGACAGATCAGAGATTGAAAGTGCGAGGGATTGTGGAAGCCATAGGCATCTCTCATATGTCTCAGTGGTTTCAATTTTTAAATGATCACTTGAGTATGAGAAAGCTTTCCGCAAGATGGGTGCCACGTTTGCTCACAATCGACAACAAACACAATCATGTGACATTTTCACAGGAGTGTTTGGCGTTGTTCAACCCCAATATGAATGAGTTTTTGCACCATTCCGTAACCGTGGACGGAACGTGGATTCACCACAACACAACAGAGACCAAACAGCAGTCAAAACAGTGGGTTTCTTGGGGTGAATCGGGGCCAAAGAAGGCCAAGGTGGGTTTGTCAGCCAATAAAGTCATGGCAACCATTTTTTGGGATTCACGCGGTATAATCCACATTGACTACCTTCAAAAGGGTAAAACAATCAATGGCAAATATTTTGCCAACTTACTAGGTCGATTTAATGAGGATTTGGAGAGAAAAAACGACCGCATTTGGCCAAGAAAAAAGTTCTTTTGCACCAGGACAATGCAAGGGTGCACACATGTGCAGTTGCCATGGCAACAATCCATGAATTGGGATACGAATTTCTCCCTCATCCGCCCTATTCTCTGGATTTAGTCCCGAGTGACTATTTCTTGTTTCCAAACCTGAAGAAATGGCTCGGTGGAAAGAGATTTGACTCCAACAATGAAATCATCTTACAATCAAATACACTACTTTGATGACCTTGACAAATCTTATTTTTGGAAGGGATAAAAAAATTGGAGAAACGTTGGACAAAGTGTATAGAGCTCAAAGGACACAACGTTGAAAAATAAAATGATTTTTTTAATCCAAAAACTTGTGTTTCATTCAAAAAGTCACGGACTTATTGACCCGCCCTCGTAATATACGGAAAGCTACAAAGGTAATGAATTTATTATCACTGCCTTCCTCGTAGGCTGGGAGATTGTGACTTGTCCAAAGTGTCAGTTATTTGGCCTCAGACCACCTCTAAGAATAAAAATTGGGTTTTTTGGTTTTTTTAAAATAGATTTTATTGAATTTTCAAAATAGCAGAGAAGCAAAATAGACATAACATATAACATATAACATATTGCGGTACATTGAAATATAAAAGAGAAATAAGACTTTTTACTTATCTCTCCATAAAAAGAGGGTATCTTATTATAACCTTGAATTTTAATCAGAGTTGACGGAAGAAATCATAAATGAGGAAAACAGCGTATAGTGAAGATATAGTGAAAGTGAAAGTCATTGCATATGGAAGATGATTTTATCAAGTCTTTATGTCATTTCATTTTTGTTTTCTGTACTTATTTTCTATTGCCTGTATAGAGATAAAAGATAAATTCTAAATCTATTTCTTAACCTAATATTAAATCAATATTATATTCCATTCTGCAGTAATTACGAATTTTTATCCAATCATCTTCCCCTTGATTTTCCTTACCCTTGTTGTTCAATCTCTCTGTTAACCAATCCATTTGGATTATTTCCATTATTTTTATAAGTCAATCCTCTCTGGTGGGGGGTTCCTTGGATTTCCAGAATTTGGCATATTAAATTCTGGCAGGCGTTATTGATAGTATAATAATTTTTTTGTCAGTTTTTGAGAGCTGGAGATCCGTTATTCCCAATAAGAACAAATCTGGCTTCCTCTCCACTCTGTAATTCAAAAATTTATCTAATTCAGTTTGAATTATTTTCCAAAAATTTGAAGCTTTGGAACAAGTCCACCACAAATGAAAATAAGTGCCATTTTTGTCTCCGCAGTTCCAACATTTTGGATTAATATTTTTGTAAATCCTTGCCAATTTTTCTAGAGATAGATACCATCTATATATCATTTTATCCAATTTTCTTGATATGAATAGCATTCAAAAAAAATTCCACATTATTTTTCCAGATTGATTTCCATGATTCGGAATGAATATTATATCCAATATTCCTATATTCCTAGACCACTTTAGCATATAATCTGTCACGTGATTTTTTTCCAGCATCCCATTTTAATAAAATCTTATAAAATTTCCCTTTCAATTTTTCGTCTTCTCCCAAAAATTTATTTTCCAATTCGCTAATTTGTCACACCTCAAGGGCCTCAGTCGTCACTTTCGCTTGAGCGAAGTTCCAGCCAAGGTATCCAGAGTACAATTTCCAAACCAGCTTGCTTTGCTCTTAAACCCTGCTTGGGCCTCCCATGCCTTTCCCGTGAGAAGTCTAGGGATGCAAGCATAACATAGGCTTCTCAAGATCATACCACCTCGCCTCCTTGATAATGGAAGCGGGCCGCGGGATTTGAAAGCCTGACCCCCCCCCCCCCGGCCCAGGTGGCATTAGCTAACGAGCGCCGCATTCCAAGAGGACTGAGTTCACAAAACATTCAAGGGATCATCAATCTTAGCTTTTGACGTGCGACACAACTTGGGAATACTATAACTGCCCTGGAGACCCCTAAGCTAATGTCTTGTACCAACAATGCGTTTGGCAGAAGATCTTGCGGGTTAGGCCAATCGGGCCTTCCATCAAGCCTTGCCAGCCAGCCTGCTCCGGGCTGACTTGTTCCAGTGTTGCCTTGTTCCAGTTCGTCGTCGAGACCCAGTGATCGATCCTGAAAGACTCTTTTTACCTTTTGAACTCTTTGTCTTATAATTAACGTGTCCCAGCCTCATTTGCTTCGGCTGGGATTTCAAGAGACTCTTTGCATCCGGCTTGTGTTCCCGCTTGTCCTCCTTTTGCTTTGGAGCACTCACACCCCTGCTGATTCCTGTTTGGCTGCTAGTTGAAGGCACTATATGGATTGCCTTCAACCTCTTTCCTATATTTACCTATTCTCAATAAAACCCGTTGTACCTCAGCTGCTGTGTGGTTTATCCAGGGGGGTCAGGTTGTCAAGGCCTCAGAGGGCGATATAATTTGATTTTCAAATCCTATATTTTCATCTTCTTTAAATTCCTCTCTAATTTGGAGATAAGGAAACCAGTTCATTCTTAGCCCTTCTTTCTCTAATCGTTCCTTTGATTTTAATATATATTGTGTGTAGCACAGCAGTTCTCGTTTGTGCCTGGAGGACAGGGGATGGGACCGGGGGTCCCATTGGCATTGGGGCCTGCAGCAGTAGAACTAGATTCAGAAGAGGATTTGGAAGGATTAGCAGAAGGAGAGTTTCCCATAAGTGGGCCTCCTTCGCCCACAGAAAGTTTGGCATGGGAAGAAGGTTGGCTTGACCCTTACGTAGACATAGATAACCAGGTGCAAATGGAAAGCAGTGATAGCAAAAGTTATGAACGGCCGGGTGGCAGAGATTCACAGGATCCTGTGAGTGAAAACATGGAAGAGAGCGGCTGGGAAGATTCTAGGGAGGAGAGCTCATGGAGATAGAAACCCAGGTGCTGGGAGACAAGGCCGAACCTTTGATAGGAGACGAAGCATCAAGTCTAGCAGGAGGGGATGGTACCACAGCCTAGACAGGCCGAGGTCTGTCAGCAGAGATTGGAGACGACGAAGCCTAGAGCGTCGGGGACCTCGGCCGAAAGATTAAGTATAGGATCCGTGGGAACGAATCCCCAGTACTTCGACCACGTCTCTTCTGAGTAGATGTGAAGCGAAGTTGGTCCACGGAGCTAAGTTGGCTAGTGGCCTATCAAGTCTTGCCTTGTATCTTGTGCCTTGCCTTGTTCCTGATTCCGCATTGCTGTGCGGAGCTTTGCCAAGCCTTTTGGATTATTTACCAAGCTGCTTTTGGATATTCGATTACTTCCTGCCTTTGGATTTGCTTTTGCTATTCTATGGACAATATTCCTTTTGAACTGTTTTTATCTTCAATAAAGTAGTTAGCCTTCAGTCTGTCTCTGTGTGTGTGATTAAGGGGCCGGTCAAGTCCGTGCATCGTGACAGTTGGCCGAAGTACTCCAAGAACCCCTTTTTCACATCACGGGACACCGCAGGAAGCGCGCAAAGAACCTTGCCGCCATGGCTCAGCTGACCGATGCCCAAGTGGCCGAGATGCAGCAAGAACTGGGAGAACTACGGACCAGGGCCGGACGGCACCCCTCGGTGTCCGCGCCTACACGATTCGGAGGCAATCCGGCTCAAGTCGAGGTGTTTATTGGCCAAGTGGACATGTACCTGGAGCTCCGGCCAAATGAGTTTGCCACGGATCTTGCCAAGGTGGGCTTTATATACAACTTGATGGAGGGAACGGTGGCAGCGTGGGCGACTACGTTGATCCGGGCCAGATCCCCCCATGTGGCCACGCAGAGAGCCTTCCTGGATGCTATCCGGGCGACTTGGGGAGCCCCAGTGAATGCGGAGTTAGCCGAGTGTGATTTAGACCGGTTGTCAATGAGGGACATGTCCTTGTCCCAGTATATTTCCCGTTTCCGTGTGCTGGCCGCCCAGGTGGATTGGAACCCCTCTGCTCTTCGTTACCAGTACATCAAAGGGTTGTCATCGGAGATGCAACAAGAGATGTTGAGAGGACATGGCTGTCCTGCAGACCTGGAGGCGGCAATCACCTTGAGTTTACGAGTGGAAGCGGGACATAGATAACCAGGTGCAAATGGAAAGCAGTGATAGCGAAAGTTATGAACGGCCGGGTGGGAGAGGTTCACAGGATCCTGTGAGTGAAAACATGGAAGAGAGCGGCTGGGAAGATTCTAGGGAGGAGAGCTCTCATGAAGATAGAGACCCAGGTGCTGGGAGACAAGGCCGAACCTTTGATAGGAGACGAAGCATCGAGTCTAGCAGGAGGGGATGGTACCACAGCCTAGACAGGCCGAGGTCTGTCAGCAGAGATTGGAGACGACGAAGCCTAGAGCGTCGGGGACGTCGGCCGAAAGATTAAGTATAGGATCCGTGGGAACGAATCCCCAGTACTTCGGCCACGTCTCTTCTGAGTAGACGTGAAGCGAAGTTGGTCCACGGAGCTAAGTTGGCTAGTGGCCTATCAAGTCTTGCCTTGTATCTTGTGCCTTGCCTTGTTCCTGATTCCGCATTGCTGTGCGGAGCTTTGCCAAGCCTTTTGGATTATTTACCAAGCTGCTTTTGGATATTCGATTACTTCCTGCCTTTGGATTTGCTTTTGCTATTCTATGGACAATATTCCTTTTGAACTGTTTTTATCTTCAATAAAGTAGTTAGCCTTCAGTCTGTCTCTGTGTGTGTGATTAAGGGGCAGGTCAAGTCCGTGCATCGTGACAGTGTGTTCCATTCCAACTAATAAGTTCCTTATGTGTTATCCACTTATTAGTTTAAAATGCTTCACATCTTCACACTTTCTACTATTCGCTCTATCATCACCTATATTATCTTTGTAACACTCTTTTTGCTTTGCAATTTTATGTATATATGAAAAAATACTCTTAATAAAGATTATTTTTTTAAAAAATTAAGTGTACAATGCCGTAATAACTTGGATAAATTAACCCTAGTAATAATTTTTTAAAAAACCAAGTTCAGCTACTTGAAGTTCAGCCACACTGAATTGAATACCTCCTGAATTCCTTCTTCAGATTCTATTATGGAAGTATTTTCTAGTTCAGACAAAGGACAAGTTGTCAGACACCGGATAGGTTCCGATTATTTTTTTTAATGTGTGGTATTTTGGTAGGGAAGGTTACTTTTGGATACATCAGTCATAACTTGTTCTTGTAAAAATGCACATGGAAAAATGATCAATCAACTACCCTTATAATAATGCAGGTGGCTCAATGCCATATTAAGAAGGAAACTTTTTGTCACTCACCTGGTTCTAGGACACAATTTACAGACCTTTTATTGCTGAAACCTCCAAATGTAAGGGGAAAGCCCAAAGCACCTGGGCATGAGGAAAGGCTCAAGGGATTCTGGGGACAATAACGTTTCATCTTCTTCAGGTGTCCTACCATATTTCACGTGGCACAAAGGAATCCGGACACCTGCTAAAGACCAGAAAGGATAACAAAAGAATTGATTTACATACATGACTGTTACTCATCTATGCCAAAGCCCAATTTTGTACTTGTAGAAAATTCCTTGTGTGTAAGTCTTGGGTGGACTACTGCAGTGTTTTTCAACCTTTTTTGAGCCGCGGCACATTTTTTACATTTACAAAATCCTGAGGCACACCACCAACCAAAATGACACAAAATGACACTCTAACACAGTAATACATATAGTTAATATGTTTTTAAATGTATTTATACACTCAGTGTGAAACCTGGGCCTGTATCGATGAACACAACATAGATATCCTCGCACAAAACATACTGTTACTAACCCAAGGAGGGACCATCAGTCAAAAAATTGATTTTGTCATTTGGGAGTTGTAGTAGCTGGGAGTTATAGTTCACCCACAATCAAAGAGCATTCCGAACTCCACCAATGATGGAATGGAATCAAACTTCTCACACTGAACTCCCATAACCAAGAGAAAATACTATAAGAGTTTGGTGGGCATTGACCTTGAGTTTTGGAGTTGTAGTTCACCTATATCCAGAGAGCACTGTGGACTGAAACAATGTTGGATCAGGACCAAACTTGGCATGAATACTCAATATGCCCAAATGTGAACACAGGTGGGGTTTGGGGAAAATAGACCTTGACATTTGGGAGTTACAGTTTCTGGGATTTATAGTTAACACACAATCAAAGAGCATCCTGAACTCTTTCAACAATGGAGTTGAACCAAACTTGGCATATTGAACTCTTGTTACCAACAGAAAGTACTGAAAGGGTTTGCCTGGGAATTGATCTTGAGTTTGGAAGTTGTAGTTCACCTATACCAAGAGAGCACTGTGGACTCAAATACTGATGGATCTGGACTACACTTGGCATGAATACACAATATACCCAACTATGAACACACATGGAGTTTGAGGGAAATCGACCTTGATGTTTGGGAGTTGTAGTTCTACATCCAGAGAGGATTGTGGACTCAAATAATGATGGGCGGGTCTCTTCCTCATGGGGAGGGGGACACTCCACCCCTTTCCGACCCTCCCTCCACTCACTTCAGCCTCTCTGCCGGCCTTTCCTCCTCCTCAAATGGTGACCGCTGGGAAGGGTGCGGGGCCCGAGTGACGTCACCCTTCCCTCCTCCCTCCCTCGATTGGAAGCTGGCTGGCTGGTGCGTGGGGAGGGGAAACGGCCAAAGGAGGCGGCGCCCCGGCCCCTTCTTCTTCTTCGCCGCTGCCACCGCCCGGCTCTTCCTCCTCCCCCTCCCCCCGCAAGCAGCAGAAGCAGGAGTTCGGCAGCAGGGGGAAGAAAGGGTGTATTGGAGGTTTTCCCATGGCACACCTGATGATCACTCACGACACACTAGTGTGCAGCATCACACTGGTTGGGAAACACTGGACTACTGCATGGAAGCAAAGGTCCAGTATACCTAACTGTCCTGTGGGGCTGCACTGTTTTAAGAGCACCCACAAATCCCTTCTCTTTTCCCCCCTGCTTTTTCTCAGGCAAACAGAACTGACATTGCATCTCTTCCAATTGACAATTTGGCTGTGGTGCACCTGAGAAATGAGCTCCTGAAATAAGGGCCATTAGATGTTGATGACAATTATAATATTTTTACTCATGGAGCTACTTCCTGTGTTTTTTTGTGCATTTATTGAGGTGCGATAAATTATTGTTAGCCACACTGAAGTCTTTTTGACAAAAAATTGAAGATACAAGGGGGAGTGAGCCTCGGTAATGTACACACTGAATCTCTGTATGAGCTCCAGACAGAGCTAGTCCAATGCACTCTAGTGTTTTCTGAAGGGGACTTTTCAACATGCGTTCAAGCCTTTGTAGGACTTAGAACGTACTAGGTTTGTGCAATTCGGCTGGAGGTCAATCCAGTTTGGGTATCCAGATTTCGTTGGGTACCCAGATCTGTTTTCAGGAGCCTCTCAAAAATCAGCTAATAGAAAAATCTGCTTTTCTTTCAGATCTGGCCAATTAGTGGCAATTAGGCTCCCCTTTCTGTTCCTGGGATTATTATTATTATTATTTATGTCATTTATATTCCGCTCTTCTCACCCCGCAGGGGACTCAGAGTGAATCACAATGCACATATACAGGCAAACATTCAATGGCATTGACATACAGCATACAGGCCCGGATTATCCATAGGGCCAACCTAGGCCATGGCCTAGGGGCACAAGCTGAGGGGGGCGCAGATCAAGGACCCAAAAAATTTGCTATGAAATAATTTAAAAATCGCGCCGCAATTGGCTCCTGCTGCCTGGTACCCAAAAGGAGGCGGAGCCAAGGCCGGGCTCCGCGGAGGCAGTGCTCGTGCTCACCACCTCAGCCCATCCATCTACGCTGCTGCTTCTCAGCCAGTGCTTCTGCGCCTGAGGGGAGGGTGCACCTGGCCTGGCTCGAAGCGGCTTCCTTTGCAGGCTGCTGAGGGAAGAGGAAGCCACGGGAAAGAAGGGCGGCGGGTGGCGTGGAGGCCTGGAGGGGAGCTTGAGGTGGAGGAAGGCCTCGACTCTCTGCAGCCGCTGGGCCATTAGCTGCACATGGGGCCGCCTCTGAAGCCGCTGCCCCGAACGAAGAGCATGCTCTGGACCCAGCCTGGCTTTCCCCATCCCTTTTGGGCTCGGCTCTGCGGCACTCACTCGCCCTCCTCTGCCTCCTTCCTGAGGTGTAACAAACTCGCTCCCCGCCACACAAAGGGACCTATTCCTTTCTCTTCAGTGAACATGAACCTTTCTCCTCAGCCCCATTGGCACAGGACGGGAAGGATGCGGCGGCATGAGGCGGGGGGGGGAGAGAGAGGTGGGGGTTGGCTTAAAGGGGGCATAATTCCAAAGTGTGACCTAGGGCGCAAAAAGCTGTTAATCCGGGCCTGACAACATATATAGACAGCCATAGAGGCAATTTAACATTCCAGAAATCAGTTAAATTTAGCCTCCCCACAAAGTGGGACCTAAATTTCCTACTTGACAGATGCAACTGTCTTTTGGGTTGCAAAGGTCGACAATGAGCTACACGAATTGGTCGAGAGCTCACCCCGACCCAGGCAGGCCTCGAACTCATGACCTTCTGGTCAGAAGAGATCTTATGCAGCTGACACCCAGCCAGCTGCGCCACATTCCCGGTGTGTGTGTGTTTTTTCTTCCAATGCTGTTGTTGATTTTAAATTTGTTTTTATTTTATTTTATTGAGTATGTTTTTAGTTTGTATTTTTGGGCTTGTCCCCTTGTAAGTCCCTTCAGGGAGATGGTAGCAGGATATAAAAATAAAGTTGTTGTTGTTGTTACTATTATTACCTTTTTTCCTTTCAAGGAGGCCTGGGTTTTAGGAATGGGGTTAAGGAAGCACCCTTCCTGGGACACTTTCCTTTCTTCCTTTCTAGGGAGCCTGGGTTTGAGCAACAGGGTTAAGGAAGCATGTGGCGCATACTCCCAAATCAAAGGGAAGAAGCCGAGCCCGGCAGCCACGTGGGCTGTTTCAGGTGGAAAAAACATGTCAGCTGAGCCCTTGAAATTACAGCCATCTGTAAAAGCCAAAGAAGATGAAGTACGCGGCATCATGATCCATCAACAAGTGAAGAGGGGAGTACTTTTGCCCTGTATTAATTGAAGACCAATGAGTCTGAATGACATTGAACATGCAGACCCCTGCTTTTAAACTCATCTAGCCACACCAGCTGCAGCAGGGAGTTCCACAGATCCAAATATTGCTCCACAAAAGCACTGATCCGGAATCCTGACCAAGGCAGCACAGCAGCTGCAGCTCCAGCAGAAGCTTTTTTCCTCTTCAATTCCCCCCAGCCAATCAAAACTGGGGGGTGGGCGTGGGAAATTCAAATAGAAGAAAGTATAAAATGTGTAATTTCTTGTACTGGGGTGTGTCGGCTCTTCAGCAGATTACTGCAGTCATCCTAAGAACATAAGAACATAAGAAGAGCCATGCTGAATCGGACCTCAGCCCATCTAGTCCAGCATTCTGTATCACACAGTGGCCCACCAGTTGTACACGGGGATCTCGAGCAGAAGGGAGGGAAAAACCCTGACCTGCTCCCGACCCCCCACAACCAGTACCCAGGGAAATCCTGCCTACCTCAACCAACTCCGAGGTGGCACTTGAATGTCCTTTTCAGTAACTACCGATACACTTGGTATCCATGAATCTGTCTAATCCTGCCTTGAAGTTGTTCAGGCTGACAGCTGTCACAACCTCTTCTGGAAGTGAGTTCCATAACCCAATGACCCTCTGGGTGAAGAAATATTTCCCTTTATTAGTCCTAATTTTTCTACCTTGGAGCTTCAGGGAGTGCCCTCTAGTCCTAGTGTTTTGTGACAAAGAAAATAGTTTTTCTTTATTCACCTTTTCTATCCCATGCATGATTTTATACACTTCGATCAAGTCACCTCTTAAACGCCGTCTTTCAAGGCTGAAAAGACCAAGGCGTTGCAACCTGGTTTCATAAGGGAGCCACTCCATCCCTTGGATCATTCTTGTTGCCCTTTTCTGTACCTTTTCCAGTTCCGTTATATCCTTCTTAAGGTGCGGAGACCAGAAATCTACACAGTACTCCAAATGTGGCCTCACCATCGATTTGTAGAGAGGTAATACAACATTTGCTGACCTATTTTCGATTCCCTTCCTGATCATGCCAAGCATAGAATTTGCTTTTTTCACTGGTGCTGCGCACTGGGTTGACATCTTCATTGAGCTGTCCACCAAAACCCCAAGATCCCTTTCCTGGTTTGTCTCGGAAAGCTTTGACCCCATCCTCTTCTTCCAGTTGGAATAGAAAATAAACCTTGGTGGCCTTTGCTTCAACCTGGTGAGACTTTTATTGGGAAAAGGGAAATTATTCTTTGGCTTCCATTTTGGCTCGCCAGGCAGGAGGACCCTTTTTTGTTGCCCTCCGCCGGTCTCTGCCCTTGGCAGAACCCTACCCAATTCTGTTTGGCTTCATGAACTCAATGGTGTGGAGAACACCAAAAAGAAAGAAAGGGCTGCCATAGTTATCACTTGATCACACAGGGCATTTTTTTAGCATCCTAGCACACTTCCCTGCCAGTCCAACGATGGATGGGCATGCTGCCCACAGGGGCGGACGAAGGTAATTTTAAATGGTAAGCGACCATTATTTTGCCCCACCCCCCCCCTTTTTTTTATCCCGCCCTTCTCAGTGGCTAAGAAGGCAGCAATTTGATGCCCAAACATAAAATGTACAGAACCCTAAAACATACATAATTAAACAATAAATAAATCATGATCCAAAAGGTGATGCATACTAATAATTGTAAATGTAATCTATGTATATAATAAAAGTGAATATGTGCCAGCGTTTCGATTGACTCCCACTGTGAGATAATTTGCATAAAGGACTCCCATTGGCCAGCCAACACAAACATTCCGACCCTCTAAAGTGCCTAAGGGGGGTAAGGAAAAGGCCTGAGGCAGTCAGGCATGGTGGGAGTTTAAGTCCAAAACACTTTGCAGCCCCCAACAATGAGACAACAAAACCAAACTTGGCACACAGAACCCCCAAGACCCACTTTACGTCCTGGTGCAGTTTGAGGGAGGCTGGGCCATGGATAGGCCAGCATTCCAACATCCCAAATCTCAAAGGTGCCAGACAGAGTTCTTTACAAAAAGGCTTTCTTTACCTGATTTTACAAACTAGGACTCAGCCTGAAATGACAGTAAGGCTTCCCCAACTTGATTTTAGAGACTAGGCCCCCAACAATGACAGAACAAGATTACAGTTGGCACACAGATCCCCCCCCCCCCCAGACCCACTCTACATCCTGGTGCAGTTTGGAGAAGAGCAGAGCATGGATGATGGGGCTTGAAGTACCTCCACTCACTTCCCGAGACCGCTGTGACCCTCATCCAATGACTGATCAAGACCAAATTTGGCACATGGATTATGGGGCTTGAAGTACCTTCACTCACTTCCCGAAACCACTGCGAGCCAAATGAACAACTGATACGGACCAACCTTGGCACACAATGCCTTCCTCAAATAACCCGGGCAGCGCCGCATCCCCAAGCTAGTAACAAATATAATAACAACACATAGGTATAGTATTACTTCAATAGCAAAGCATGCAACAGGGACAATAGAGAAGCACCATTTCAATTCCAAAAGCCAAGCATACAATGGGGACCATAGAGCAGCACATTTTAATTCCAAAAGCCATGGGCTAACCCTTTTGCCCTTCCCAAGTTGGATTTGGTCTCCAACTACCACCATTTCTTGCTGCCTCAGGCCCTTTCCTATTAAGCAAAGCAACTGAGGGGGAAAGGAAGGGGTCTGACCAATTCCCTCCCAAAGGAAGGCCCAAGGCAAGCTCAGCCCCGAACTGCACTGACCTGAATGCCCCTGATCACTACTGACCAAAAGGTCATGAGTTCGAAGCCAGCCCGACTTTGGATAGAATTAATAATAATAGCAAAAACCACCTATGCTCTCCCCACTTTAATATAATATATTATATTGGGTTATTTCATTATATTAATATCAACAAAAGAACCCCAAATCTCCCCAAATATAATATAATAATGATTTCACAACAAAAGAACCCCCAAATCTCCCCACTTTAATATAATATATTATATTGGGTTATTTCATTATATTAATATCAACAAAAGAACCCCCAAATCTCCCCACTTTAATATTATATCAATAATACTAATAATAAAAGCTCAGGAGGAAAGAAACTCCACTGACCTGAATATGTTGTGCTTGGGCAATGACTCACTGACTCAGACTCCGCCCAGCCTCGTCGTGCTGCTAACGCGGCAGTTTTTGCACGTGCACAGTTCCTTCTGCGCGCTACTTTGCCTTGCAGGAACTGCGCATGCTCAGAAGCAGCAAGCAGCCCCAAGGACGCTGTGGCCCGCGGCTGCCTGCTTTTGAGGCTTGCCTGCCGCTTGCGCGCGTGGGTACAGGCGCTCCACGTGCGTATGGGCGCTCCGCGTTCCGCCGCCCGCCACGTGGAGCGCCCATGCGCAGCCGGCAAGGCAAGCCCCAAAAGTAGGCAGCCGCAGTGCTGCCTGCGGCCGGCCGCCGCGTGGTGCGCCCATGCTGGCTGGCCAGCAGAGGGCGCTCTACGCGGTTGCTTCCTCCGCGTAATGGACGTGCCGGCCCTGGCTGCCCATCACACAATGTCGCTGGACTTCTGGCGGAGGCTCTGCCTACAACCAGAATGGAAGCATCTGAGGAAGCTTCCCTGCAAAGTCGGGAGCCTACTCATGTTTGTGATGGATCTGCAGGCCAGGATTACTCATAAGGCCAACCTAGGCCATAGCCTAGGGGTGCAAGCCGGGGGGGGGGGGGCGCAGATCATGGACCAAAATAATAAAAATAAAAATGTGGAAACAAATAAAAACGCAACGCGCATGGAGATGAGGAAGGAAGGATACCGGAGGTCCTCCTTTTCGGCGGCCCCCCTGTCCCTTCCTGAATACCAGCTCCTGCCTCTGCTATTGTTGCGCAAACGGCGTATGCGCAGGGGCTCTCGACACTGGCGTCAATGTCGACAGGAGGACCAATTAACTCCCTCGATGCCGACAGTATCCACTTGCTGGCTCCTTCAGTACAAGTATAAGAAAGCAATTCAGGTGTATGAGTCATACAATAATCAATTAGTATCGAAAGTAATATTGTATTCGCAAGTACACAAATGGAAAGATTCACAGTCCACAATGGGAACACAGTAGTGCAATGTCCTAGGTACAGAGCGATAACATAATAGCAAAGTACATCACTGTGAGAACTAACATACAAGTTAGGTACAGTTTGGCAAAGCACATGCAGTTTATAAATCACATAAATCCAATACAGAAATCTGCGGCCGAGAGAATAATAATGGTACTTTCCTGGTTCCTGGGTTGCTACTGTATAAATATACAATGGTAGTACCTATTGGTGCTTGAATAGGGTAGGGAGCCAGGAGTGAAGTCCGTGTCTAGCGGAAGAAAGTAAACATTCACGGGGACCGCTCAGTAGTGCCCCTACATGCAGGGCGCATGCGCAGACTCGCTTAATGGCGAGCCGCAGAGCAGGCTGGTCATCGTAGTCTGTGTAGAACGTTGACTAGGGCTGGTAAGGGCAATGCGCAAGCGCGGAGACACCCAGTGGCGTGCCGCAAAGGAGCTTGGTTCTAGTAGTTCTTTCAAAGCCCGGGAAGCGTTCACAAATAGAAAAGAACTGACGGTACAGTAAAGGGTAAACACAATCCCACAGAAGTCTCACCGAGGTGAGAGAAGTGGGGAGGAGTGCCTGATGGCGGGAGCTCACCCCAAGGCCGGCGGAGGGCCGTTTCGTCACTGGGACTTCTTCAGAGGCAATGTATTGAACATTAAGACGTCCTCAAAGGTGCAAAATCATCATGAGTGTCTCAAGTCACAAGGAGGACGGATCATCCCATAGGCAGGAAACGGCGTATGCGCAGGGGCTCTCGACACTGGCGTCGACGTCGACAGGAGGAACAATTAACTCCCTCGATGCCGACATTATCCACTTGCTGGCTCCTTTAGTACAAGTACAGGAAACTCCATTGCGCAGTCTGCGCATACCCTAACACCATGAAAGCTGGTATTCCTCCTCCAACACAAGGAGGAGACTCCTCCTTACTGGAGAGAGAAGCACAACTGCCGGCTACGGCACATGCACAAACCCCAGTACAGGAGAGAAGCCTAACACAACAAGCCCCGGTATTGGGGAGAAGCGTGGCATCAGTACAGCTGCTGACTACAACGCATGCGCAATCTCCGATGCCAGATAGGAGCCAAGTGCCTCAAGCCCCGGCATCGGGGAGTAGGTTCCTCCCCCATGCCTGCATCCATAGTGCCTCTCTCTCGAGAGAAACTCCTGTGGCGGACCTAGTGGGGCCACACCGGGAGAGCTGGAGGCGGGGCCCTAAGGGGGACGAGTGGATGAAAGGATTGGGGGGGTGCGGTAGAGGTTGGCTTAAAGGGGGCGTAATTCCAAAGTGTGGCCTAGGGCGCAAAAAAGTGTTAATCCGGGCCTGTGGATCTGCACCACTTCAGTGATGCCACCATGAAGCAACATGTGAGGTGACAGAATTGCCCCTCATCCCTGCCATTTCACCATGGAGGCTGGCAAAACAGCACAGGATGAGTCCCCTGAGTGCAGAAGTCCATAGTGTAATCTCATTAGGATTGAGTCACATAGCTTTTTAAGTGAGTAAACAAAACAAGAGCAATAACAAAACTTCATATTTTGTTTGTTTTTTTAAAAAAAAATTAAAGTGTGCTTTGGGTAACTTTTTGTATTACATATGCCCACTTTTCTCATATATCATGTTTTTGTTTTTTTTTTCAAGTTATAGACTTTTTTAAAAGATCAGTATTATATTTCTTTTAAAGCTATCTATGATTTTTATTAACGTGTTATACTGATACAGAATTAATTACCCTTAGGAAGACAGACGTCAGAAATTTGCCCTTCAAAAATGCTCTAGTTATAAAATTAGTTTTGGGATTTGACACAAGAGCTTTTGAACCAGGGAAATGCCATGTGCGCCTATGCTCCGTTTCTATTTTTTGTAAAGCCGGGCTTTTGACATCCTCCACCCCATTTTAAGGCAGAATAATTTAAGGGGAGCGGGCAGCTACTTCAATAAATTGCTCCAAGGGAAGGAGAAAATTTCAAATAGTTTCAGGAAGAGGGAGGCACATTAACAGATCATTAACAGGTAATTATCATTACCAGATACGTAAGTAAAGCTCATTTCTTTTCCTTCTTTTCTCTTTTTCTTGCTCTGCTCTGAAAGTGACAAAAGCAACAACAGAATTTGAAAAATATCTTCATATTTACATTTGCCGAACTTTCCGCAAGAGTTCACAAACGATTGAAAAGAGAAGGCTGTAAGAGTGGGTTTAGTCAGAACACCGTGTTAACTTTACGAAGGGAAGAATGTCTCAAAGCAAGAGATGAACCTTCTTGAACCTTTTGCCTTTTTATGCTGCAGCAGCCACATCAGAATCATCTCAGCATGGCAGCTGACCAGAAATGCGTACTGCTGTAGTTCAGTCAGGTACAAGGAGACCGGCTTTGTCTGGTATTTTAATGCTTGGCTGCCTCAAATCAGATGTCATTCCAGAGATATGACTATTACTCAGCTGAATTTGGAATAATGAATCTGAAACAGTCTTCCCCAACATGGTGCCCTCCAGAAGGGTTAGCAAGTAAAGAATGCTTCAGATTTTCTTGTCCTTCCAATACCCCATTCAGAAAATGGGCAACTAAATGAAAATTATTTTGATTCATAATTGAGATTTTTGGGAGGTGAATTCTTATCAGAAATGAGTTGAAATTCTCACCTCCCCCAAGTGTTACCAGTACGCTGATGACACTCAGCTCGTTCTGACGATGGAAGGCCGATCGGACTCTGTACCCAATTATTTCCATCAGTTTTTGAGGCCGTTATTGGATGGTTGCGTGCCAGCAGGTTGAGGGTGAATCCAGTGAAGACGGAGATCCAATGCCTGGGCTGGCTGGGCAGTGGGGATATCCAGTTGCCTACCCTGGATAGCGAGACATTACGCCCGTCATCATTGGTAAGGGGACTCAGAGCGGATTACAGGTACACATACTTAGCGGACAATCCCTGCCGTTTCCACATACACACCAATAGATGAACAGAGGCAAACTCTGGCCACCAGGGGGAGCTGACGCACTCCTCATCTCTCAGCGTTCCCAGCGTCCCTTGTTGTTCCTTCCACATTCCTCAGCGTTCCTGGAGTTCTTTAATGGCCTCATAATTCAATCAAAATTTGCCTCCCCACTTAATGTGGTACCTTTATCTCCTACTTGACAGATGCAACTGTCTTTCGGGCTGCAAAGGTCAACAGCAGGCTACACTTAAAGGTCGAGCACCCACCTCGACCCAGGCAGGCCTCGAACTCATGACCTACTGGTCAGAGAGATCTTATGCAGCTGACACTTAGCCAGCTGCGCCACATTCCCGGTGCTAGGGTTACCGACGAGATGTCACATAACACCAATTTTGCAGAAATTACGTTCAAGGTGATGGTTCTTACCTTCAAGGCCTTGTATGGTCCAGGGAGCAGTCAACCCCCCTGTTTAAACAGCTCCACTGGTTCCCAATGAGTTTCCAGTCCCTATTCAAGGTGCAGGTTATCACCTATAAAGCCCTAAACCGTTTGGGACCTGCTTATCTGCACTATTGCCTCCTCCCTTATGAACCAGTGTGTACCTTGAGATCATCTGGGGAAGCACTGCTCTCTCTCCCCCCACCATCGCAAGTGCGGTTGGTGGGGACAAGAGAGAGATCCTTCTCGGTGGTGGCCCCTTGGCTCTGGAACTCCCTCCCCAGGGAGATCAGACAGGCTCCCACTTTGTCCTCTTTCCAGAGTCAACTAAAAACCTGGATGTTCCAGCGTGCCTTTGATTAAGCGGCTCACTGGCGCACTTTTCTGATGCTCCAGTAAAATGTATCACACCTATTGAAGTTGTACCTCAACTAACTTTCCATTTAGCCATATTGCTTTTATGTTGTGTATAATTCTATTGTTATTGTTTTTACTGATGTTTTAAATTGTGTTTTTGTTGTTTTAATTGACTTTGGGCTCGTCTTGTAAGCTGCCCCGCGAGTCCCTAAGGGGAGATGGTTGGCGGGGTATAAAAATAAAGTTGTTGTTATTATTATTATTACTATTACTATAACAAAGAAATTGATAAAAATATCAATGTATGTTAAAACATTGTGTTTGTTTAATTCAGCACCCCAAAATACATTAAAAACAGTTACAATACTGAAATAAGTGCTTCCATTGCAGCCTTGTGCTTTCAGAGCTACACATTCCAAGCTGTGTCCTGAGTCCATCACGAGCTGCATAAGGTCCCTCAAAACAAAACATTTGATGATAAGGCATTTACTTTCAGTTTTGCAAAATTTCATTTGGAGGCTGTTGTAGAGAGAAATCAACAAGCTTTTCCATTTTTCCACAAATTGATATCATCCAGGGCAGTGTTTCCCAACCAGTGTGCCATGAGTGATCATCAAGTGTGCCATAAGAAATTGGAACCTCCAATACCCTTTCTTCCCCCTCCTGCCAAATACTTTTTCTTCTCCACTCAGGCTCCCTTCTTCCCAGCCTCGCTCTGCTCGCTTTGCCTCACTTTACTCTGGGGCGAGTCAGTGCAGTAGCGTCTGCATGGGTCATGTCTTCCTCCCTTCCCCCTCCCCTCCTGAACACGCTCACGCTGCCCCCTCGGATCAAAATGGCAACAGAACTGGCAGTATAGAAGAAAAAGTAAGTGTTCGGCAGGAAGGGGGAAGAAAGGGGCTGTTAGGGGAATGGGGGAGGAAGAGGTCTCTGTTGAAAGCTGGCATGGGCAAACTTTCTTCCAGGTGTTTTGGGACCTTCCAAGCTCCAACATTTCCTAGCAGCCTCAGGCATAACCATTTTTGAGTCCTTTTCCCCCTCAGCCATTTAAGCAGGAAAGGGCCTCAGGCTGTTAGGAATGGTGGGAGTTGAAGTCCAAAGCACCCAGAGGGCCAAAGTTTTTCCATGCCTGTTTTAGGGACCTTAAAGTGGTGAACCTCCTTCCAACATTGTGATTCTGCATAGAAAACAAACAACAACATAACATAACATTGTTTGAGTCCACAGTGCTCTCTGGGTGTAGGTGAACTACAACTTCCAAACTCAAGGTCAATTCCCAAGCAAACCCTTTCAGTACTTTCTGTTGGTAATGAGAGTTCAATATGCCAAGTTTGGTTCAATTCCATTGTTGCAAGAGTTCGTGATGCTCTTTGATTGTGTGTTAACTATAAATCCCAGAAACTGTAACTCCCAAATATCAAGGTCTATTTTCCCCAAATTCCATCTGTGTTCACATATTGAGTATTGCCAAGTTTGGTCCTGATCCAACATCGTTTGAGTCCACAGTGCTCTCTGGATATAGGTGAACTACAACTCCAAAACCCAAGGTCAATGCCCACCAAACTCTTATAGTATTTTCTCTTGGTTATGGGAGTTCTGTGTGGGAAGTTTGTGTCTCTCTGCCATTCCTGCCAGGATATCTATGTTGTGTTCATAGAAACAGGTCCAGGTTTCACACTGAATGTATAAATACATTTAAGAACATATTAACTATATGTATTACTGTGTTAGAGTGTCATTTTGTGTCATTTTGGTTGGTGGTGTGCCCCAGGATTTTGTAAATGTAAAAAATGTGCCTCGGCTCAAAAAAGGTTGAAAAACACTGGCATAAGGTCCCTCAAAACAAAACATTTAATGACCAGGCATTTACTTTCAGTCTTGCAAAACTTCATTTGGAGGCTGTTGTAGAGGTAAATCAA
This sequence comes from Anolis apletophallus, assembly GCA_030556195.1. Classification (NCBI taxonomy): domain Eukaryota; kingdom Metazoa; phylum Chordata; class Lepidosauria; order Squamata; family Anolidae; genus Anolis; species Anolis apletophallus. Next base: position 189,405,483 of record JARBWK010000004.1, read on the forward strand.
CATGCTTTTCCATTTTTCCACAAAATTATATCATCCAGGGTACAAAAAATTTGTATGATCCCTGCATTATTCCCATCTCCAAAATATAAAATCTTGTCTTTAGCTGCTAAGATGGACTGCAGATTGTTTTAGCTCATCTCAAAGGCCTTAGCCTAAAGCCCTAGACATCATCTTGAGAAAATGAGGTGAGAACAAAGTCTATGGACAAAAGAGATTAGATCAAGAGGTTTCTCCAAAGTAGCACTCCTCCCGAATTACTCTCTGGTATTGTGAAACCAGCTCAAAGGCATGTTTTTCAGAAATAAGCCTCAGAATTGTGTAGCACTTAAATTCAAGTAGACATGCATGTGGTTATACCTGTAGACTCAGAATGGAAACCTTTTACTGAGCCCTTTTTTCCTTCCCATCTTCACTCTCCACTCCCAGACTTTGTTGTTGTTGTTTATCATCAAGTCAACTTTGAGTTATTTTATTTATTCATTTATTTATTTATTTATTTATTTATTTGTTCCATCTTGTATTCCGCTCCTCCCTGCAGGCTCGGGGCGGATAACAGCATAAAATTCGGCTGGCATGTTGCCTCCATGTCGCCGTACAATAAAACAAGGATAAAAACAACAACATCATAGGTCCCGAGATTAGTTATGTCACATGTTATCGCATTCCCCGAACCAGGGTGCTGCTTACACAGATGAGTACGTTCGATTTGTTCGCCTAGCCAAAAGCCAGTCTAAACAAGGCGGTCTTGCAGGCCCTGCGAAATGGGATGAGCTCCGTGGCGGCTCGGGCGTCGTCCGGGAGAGAGTTCCAGAGTACCGGAGCCGCCACAGAGAAAGCCCTTTGCCTGGTTGCAGACAGGTGACAGGTGCGGACCGATGGAATCAGGAGCAAATTAGCCTCCTCTGAGCGTAGTGATCTCGGGGGAATGTATGGGGCAAGACGGTCCCTCAGGTACGCAGGCCCTAGGCCGTGTAGAGCCTTGAAGGTTAATACCAACACCTTGAAGGCAATTCGGTACTCAATAGGTAGCCAGTGCAGCTGCCGGAGGATGGGTGTAATGTGCTCCCTTACCGGCGTTCCCGCCAGCAAGCGAGCAGCGGCGTTCTGCACCAGCTTGAGTTTCTGAATTGTCGCCAAGGGAAGGCCGACGTAGAGGGCGTTACAGTAGTCCAATCTCGAGATGACCGTCGTTTGGATCACCGTGGCAAGGTCGTCCCTGGAGAGGTAGGGTGCCAGTCGCCTAGCCTGTCGTAGGTGGAAAAATGACGCCCTGCTGGCCGCGGAGACCTGGGCCTCCATAGTCAGCAGGGGGTCCAACTGAACACCTAGGCTCTTAACAACAGGCGATGGGCTAAGCCGTTCACCATCCAGGGTAGGCAACCGGCACTCATCCCGTCCAGGCCGACCAGGCCAGAAGATCTCCGTCTTCGACGGGTTCACCTTCAGCCGGCTGGCCCACAGCCAACCAGTCATGGCCTCTAGGCACTGATGGAAACAATCGGGTACGGTGTCCGGCCTGCCGTCCATTCTCAGCAGAAGCTGGGTGTCATCAGCGTACTGATAACACTCCAGACCAAAGTCGCGGGCCAGCTGGGCCAGGGGGCGCATATACACGTTGAATAATAAGGGGGAGAGGATGGCCCCCTGGGGGACCCCACACTCAAGTGGAAATCTCCCAGAGGCCTCCCCGCCCCCCCTCCACGCGTTGTCCCCGGTCCCGGAGGAAGGAGGCCACCCATTTAAGGGCGGTCCCCCCGACCCCGGCACCAGCTAAACGGTGGGTTAGCAATGCGTGGTCTACTGTGTCGAAAAGTTATGGTGAGTGACCCTATGAATTAGAGTTCTCCAAGATCCTTGGTCATCAGATCAGGCCTTGCAGACTCTAGCCAGTGGTTCCCAAACTTTTTTGGCCTACCGCCCCCTTTCCAGAAAAAAAAATTACTCAGCGCCCCCCTAGAAATTATTTTTAAAATTTTAATAGCAATTAAACAGAAAGATATATGTATTAATACTTCTACCTTTTTTGTAAAATATAATAAAGGTGTCAATTTTTAAAAGACTCGCAGGCTGAGATAGTAGTTGCGCACTTGCGGCTGTGTCCTTGTGAGTTGGAATCCCCGGGCAGGCATTGCCGTGGAAACCGCAACCCTGCCCACGGCGCAGTCTGGTGTATCGCCTCTTCCTTCCAACCGGGACGTCCTCGCAAGCATGCAACCCTGCAAGTGGCAACCCTACGCTTGGCTCACGCCACCGCCCCCTTACAGGGGTTCAGCGCCCCCCAAATTCTCCTGAGCCTCCCAGTGCCCCCCTGGATCGCCCCACCGCCCACCAGGGGGCGGTATCGCCCACTTTGGGAATGCCGGCTCTAGGCTGTGGCTTCTTTGATTGAAGCAACATCCTTTTAGTGTAGCCCCTTTCTTTTCCAATTGTCTTTCCACTTTACCAAGCATTATAATCTTTTTCAATTAGTCACGATGTCCCATGATATGTCAAAGGTATGAAAACTTCAGTTCAGTGTATTGTCGAAGGCTTTCATGGCCAGAATCACTGGGTTGTTGTAGGTTTTTCGGGTTGTATGGCCATGTTCAGTTCAGTAATTTTCACTTCTCATGAAGTTCAGACTTTATTTGTTCTAGGGCCCCATCTTCACTGCTATATAATCTGGTTTTAGAATGCAGTTTAACTGCATTAAACTAGATCATATGAGTCTACACTGCCATATAATCCAGGTGATATTCATCCTGGCAGTTTTCTTCCCTTTCCAGTTTTCACAACAGAAATCAGAAATATTATGGCCTGGATGATTCTGACCTTGATATTTAATGATATGTCTTTATACTTTAAGAATTTTTAAAGTTGTTTCAAGGCTGCTTTTCCAACTCTTTCAACCACATCACACGGATGCCCCCCCCCCCATGCCATTTTTGCCAGTCTCCATCCGAGTAGCAGCACATCTGTGGAGGAATTGGCACCGAAGTGGCGCTGAAGTGTGCTGTCTCCATTGGAGCTTACTACAGACTCACCTTGGAGGATTTAGAAACTCCCTAGAAAAATATCCTCTCTAGGAATATGTTTTATTTATATTATTTATTTACTATATTTCTACCCCGCTCTTCTCACCCTGAAGGGGACTCAGAGCGGCTTACAGCTATGGCAAAATACAATGCGCACTACAAATACAAATACACACATTGAACAATAAAACAGATAAAAACATATAAATACAATTAAAACAGATTAAAACATTGTACGTACCTAGACCCATAATCATCACAGTGCTCCTACATTTGTGTCTCATTCCACATTGCGCTATTCCCCAAACACCGGGTTCCATAGCAGGTCTTTAAGTTTTTCCTGACTAGCAGGAGGGACGGGGCCAATCTAATGTCATTGGGATGGGAGTTCCATAGCCGAGAGGCCATCACTGAGAAGGCCCTGTCTCTCATCCCCACCAATTTTACCTGTGAGGGGTGGCATTGAGAGCAGGGCCCCCCCGGAAGATCTTAATGTTCTAATCGGTTCATAGGGAAAGATACGTTTGAACAGGTAAGTTGGGCCTGAACGGTTTAGAGTTTCATAGGCCAATGCCTGCACTTTGAATTGTGCTCAGTAGCAAACTGGCAGCCAGTGGAGCTGATGTAACAGGGGAGGTGTCCGCTCCCTGTATGCTGCTCTGGTGAGTAGCCTGGCTGCTGCCCGTTAGACTACTTGGCGCTTCTGAATAGTCTTCAAAGGCAGCCCCACATAGAGAGCATTGTAGTAGTCTATTCACAATGTAACAAGAGTGTGGACTACTGTTGCCATGTTGGGTAACTTCCAACCTGGAGGACCTAGTATATTCCTAGAAACAAAATAGTTTGTCAGATGCTGGTAGGTAAAGCAATGGATACTGGACCCACAGGTACACGGGTCATATTGCACTTCAGTTCTTAGGACCTTGATGTGTGACATGTGTTGGCATGTGTTTTATAATAAAATGTAAAATGATTTGATGTGCATTTTTAAGCTTTAATATTTTAAACTTTTAAAACTGTTCATTGTTTTGCAATTTCTCAGCTGTGAAACAGCTAAATTGATGACTTAATCATGTATGCCAGTGTTTCCCAACCAGTATGTCATGGCACACTAGTGTGCCGTGAGCGATCATCAGGTGTGCCGTGGGAAATTGGAACCTGCAATACCCTTTCTTCCCCCTCCTGCCGAACACTTTTTCTTCTCCACTCAGGCTTCCTTCTTCCCAGCCTCGCTCTGCTCGCTTTGCCTCGCTTTGTCTCGCTTTCTCTGGAGCGAGTTTGCGCAGTAGCGCCCACACGGGTCACGTCTTCCTCCCTCCCCCTTCCCCTCCTGAACACGCTCATGCTGCCCCTTCAGATCAAAATGGTGGCAGAAGCGGCAGTGTAGAAGAAAAAGTAAGTGTTCGGCAGGAGGGGGAAGAAAGGGCGCGAAGGGGGAGGAAAAGGTCTCTGTCGAAAGCTGGCATGGGCAAACTTGGACCTTCCAGGTGTTTTGGACTCCAAGTCCCACCATTCCTAGCAGCCTCAGGCCCTTTTCCCTTTCCTCCCCTCAGCCACTTAAGCAGGAAGGGGCCTCAGGCTGTTAGGAATGGTGGGAGTTGAAGTCCAAAGCACCCAGAGGGCCGAAGTTTTCCCATGCCTGTTTTAAGGACCTTAAAGTGGTGAGCCTCCTTCCAACATTGTGATTCTGGATAGAAAACAAACAACAACATAACATAACATGATTTGAGTCCACAGTGCTCTCTGGGTGTAGGTGAACTACAACTCCCAAACTCAAGGTCAATTCCCAAGCAAACCCTTTCAGTACTTTCTGTTGGTAATGAGAGTTCAATATGCTAAGTTTGGTTCAATTCCATTGTTGCAAGAGTTCAGGATGCTCTTTGATTGTGTGTTAACTATAAATCCCAGAAACTGTAACTCCCAAATGTCAAGGTCTATTTTTCCCAACCTCCATCTGTGTTCACATTTGAGCATATTGAGTATTCATGCCAAGTTTGGTCCTGATCCAACATTGTTTCAGTCCACAGTGCTCTCTGGATATAGGTGAACTACAACTCCAAAACTCAAGGTCAATGCCCACCAAACTCTTATAGTATTTTCTCTTGGTTATGGGAGTTCTGTGTGGGAAGTTTGTGTCTTTATACCATTCCTGCCAGGATATCTATGTTGTGTTCATCGAAACTGGTCCAGGTTTCACACTGAGTGTATGAATACATTAAAAAACATATTAACTATATGCATTACTGTGTTAGAGTGTCATTTTGTGTCATTTTGGTTGGTGATGTGCCCCAGGATATTGTAAATGTAAAAAATGTGCCGCGGCTCAAAAAAGGTTGAAAAACACTGATGTATGGGTATGGCTGTCATTTTGAGGGAAAGAATATAGGAGTGCGGCTTGAATTTTTGCAAGAGCCCAAGTGTGAATCTGGAACGGGTAATGACTTTTGAACTGTCTCTTATGTGTGTGTTTAACTAGATGGGAATTCACTTCGACATAGGTTTGTTTGACATCAGCCTTTCTGATTAACAAAACAATTATGAATCCTTTTCCTCCTTGACAGCCTGAGTGCGCAAACACAATCCATTATCTCTACCTGTAAGCAGGAGATTGCTTTGGTTTTAATAAGACAGACGGTGCCATTAGTATCGGAGAGCTTTATAATTACCATCTGCCACAAACTCTTTGCATCCCTTATCTTTGCCATACATGTTGAACTTTTAATAGCCCATGTCCATGAAGCAGGTGGCAAAGGAGATTACAATGAGGAATGCGACACAGAACAGAGACCGTGACGTTATAAATATCACCACAACAAGCTGTATGATGAAAGAAAACAATTGCTTTTAAACAAAATGGGAATAGCAAGGAGCATGAAAGCTAAGGCTAGTATTGTAGAATCATGGAAGAGACCATAAGGACAATCTAACCAGCAACACATAGTCAAAACACACCTGACAGATGGCCATCCACTCCAGTCTCTGTTTAAAAACCTCCAAAGGAAAATCCACCACACTCCAAGGCACATATTTCACTTTCAAACCGCTCTCATCATGAGGACATTCTTCCCAGAGTCGGATACGACTAGACTTTTTTTTTGTAAATATTTTTATTGAGTTTATTTTGCAGTCAGTGATCTATTATATAAAGGAGGTCCCGTCGTCGAACGACTGACAGAGACAGAGAAACCATTCAACACAGAGACACCAAACTTGGCAACAAAAATAGGTCTCAGGCAAGGAAGGTTTATAGCAAAAAAACTTTCCCCCCCAAAACCTAGAAGGCCCCCAAAACAACGATACAAAAAAACTACATTTCCCAGCATCCTCTGCGGCAGCCAGCAAAACCCATTGGCCAACATTGGCCCACACAAAATGCAGGGAGGCTGAGTAACCACAGTAAGGCTGGGCACAGCCAGCCAAGGCTAGGAGAGAATGCTGAGTGATTTGATTTCAGTCAGTTGGTGTTTGAGGGTTAAACTGCCAAGGCCAAGCTCTAGGAGGGAGCAATTCTCCAGCAATTCCTACCCACACAACACAACTTCCTATCACAATCCATCCCCCCAAACTTACGGGAACCCGCACACACAACATCTACCACCACCACAAACAAAAACCAACTCCACCTGTACTCCAAACACAACACAACACAACACCACACTGCACCGATACTCTACAAACACACATAAACACCCAAAACACCCCACCCACACAAGCATTCCACAACATACTACCACCCACAATGCCACCACACACCCACTAACTCACCAAAAAAGTAATACCTACACACAACACAATACGCACATAACACAACCTTGCGTCTACTGCTCAACCCATTTGTATGCCATTCCTTCCTTCCACACAGGCATAAGCTGACCCAAAAGACAAGACAAGCCATGCCTCCTAAAAAGAACAGCATCGGACGACAAAAAAGGGCAGAACAAACACCAGAACAGAAAGACACGCCAACAACTCCACAGGACTTCAACATCCCACCCACCAGAACAACCCACGACGACACAGCCATGACCCCACCAAGACCATAAGTAACATCAATTCCAACCCTTACATACTCAGACTCTCTCGCATCTCCTAAATAGGGCACAGCAACGCGTGCCGGGTATAGCTAGTAAAATATATAGATAAAGGAGAGAATAGAAAAAGAAAAAGAGAAAAGAGAAAGAGGTGGAAAATAATTTTTTTAAAGGAAAAGAAAGAGTGTTCTAACAGATACGTTAATAAATAAATAAATAAATAAACAGATACGTTAGCGAAGAAATAGGTTAGTCTTCCAGTCAGGATGACAGGGGAATCAGTCCGTGCTTGATAGTTGCAGTCTCAAGGTTTAATTTCCATCACCATCGATCTTCTTTTGTTTGTCATAACTTATTGAATCTTTGTTTCCTTCAGGTAAGCTCTTACATGCTGCCAGTTTATTTTATTTTTTGGACTTTGGTTGTTTACTAAACTTTTTAATATATCAATGTCCATAAATTCAATTAATTTAATAGCCCAGTCTGTTGGGTCCGGGGAGTTTTCCAGTTCCTCGCCAATACTACCCTCGCTGCCGCGGCCATGTAATAAAATATTTTATCTTTATTGGTATCCAGTTTTCTCTCCGTCAGGTTCAGTAGGTAGAATTCTGGTTTGAATTCAATCTCAGTCTCTAGAATTTTTTGGGTGTGTGTATGGATTTTCTTCCATTTTTTTTTACTTTTATGGCAAGTCCACCAACAATGCATGAACGCACCTGTCTGCTCCTTACACTTCCAGCATTTGTTATTAAGATTTTTGTAAAGTTTGGCTAGTTTTTGTGGAGTCAAATGCCAATGGTAAAACAATTTAATCCAGTTTTCGGAAACTGTGGTTGCACCAGAATATTTCATGTTCTTCCTCCAAATTGCTTCCCATTCGCTTAATAGTATAGTATGGCCAAAATCTTGCGCCCACTTGATCATGTTTTCTTTCACTGACTCCGTTTCAGTGTCCCATTCCAGTAATTTATTATATAATATTCTTATTTGTTTCTTTTCTTTTTTTCATAACAAAGTCCCATGTTGTTTCATTCTGGATAAAGTTTTTTTTGTCTTCTCTGAAATAGTCTTTGAGTTGGGCATAGTGGAACCAAGATAGATCTGTATCTGATTCTCTTAGTTTTTCCAAGGTTTTCAGTTTCCATTCTTTTCCGTCTCTGTCTATTAAGTTTTTGTATGTGTGCCATTTCGTCATTGGTAGTTCTTTCTTGTGTTGTGCTTCAATTGGAGAAATCCAAAGAGGGGTCGCAAGATAAAACTGATTTTTATATCTACTCCAAATTTTAAGTAAGGCTGCTCTGATATAATGGTTGGTGAAGTGCTTTTCTACCTTAGCTTTATCATACAAAAGGTATGATAGACTTGATGTCAAGGAGAAACCTTTGCCTTTGCACACAGTGGAGGGACCAAAGGCCAACTATATATTTTTAGACAGAAGTGCCCATGTTGGTTGGGTAATTCTGTGGTTACTGTTGTTACCGAATACTCTTCCTTTGTCTCCTATGCATCAAAACAGTCTATAAACAAAATAAATGGGCATCTGGATGTGGCAAAACGTTGGGGTGACCTTATTTTTGCTGATCTATTGGCTGGGCTAAATGATGAACTGGATGATACATTCCCATATCTGTTCTGCAATGGTTCCTATGGGTTGTCATGCCCTAACACAGTGTTTCCCAACCAGTGTGCCGTGGCATACTAGTGTGCTGTGAGCGATCATCAGGTGTGCCGTGGAAAATTGGCACTCTCCCCCGCCCCCTCCTAGCAGCCCCCTCATAGGTTTCCAAGAAACAAATTGAGCCTCTCCACTTGGAAATGTTTTTTTAAAATATTTTACTGGATTTTTTGAGAGTTGCCTCCCCCCCCCCCCCAAGGAACTGTTTATAACATCTTCATGACATCCATAGTTAACTGGAAATTTCACAAAGGTCACATAGCCATGTATAAATATGTGAGAGGAAGTCATATATATGTTTTGTTCATCGAAACAGGCCCAGGTTTCACACTGAGTGTATAAATACATTTAAAAACATATTAACTATATGTATTACTGTGTTAGAGTGTCATTTTGGGTCATTTTGGTTGGTGGTGTGCCCCAGGATTTTGTGGCATACTAGTGTGCCGTGAGCGATCATCAGGTGTGCCGTAGGAAATTGGCACTCTCCCCCTTCCTAGCAGCCCCCTAATAGGTTTCCAAGAAACAAATTGAGCCTCTCCACTTGGAAATGTTTTTTTTAAACTATTTTACTGGATTTTTCAAGAGTTGCCTCCCCCCCCCCCCCCTCAAGGAACTGTTTAGAACATCTTCATGACATCCATAATTAACTGGAAATTTCACAAAGGTCACATAGCCATGTATAAATATGTGAGAGGAAGTCATATCTATGTTGTGTTCATCAAAACAGGCCCAGGTTTCACACTGAGTGTATAAATACATTTAAAAACATATTAACTATATGTATTACTGTGTTAGAGTGTCATTTTGTGTCATTTTGGTTGGTGGTGTGCCCCAGGATTTTGTAAATGTAAAAAATGTGCCGTGGCTCAAAAAAGGTTGAAAAACACTGCCCTAACACAATGCAAATTAAGCACATGGATCCCATTAGTTTTTTTTTCTCACGAATGCGTTATGGAACTAAATTTCGATTTCTTTTAAATGTCCCAAACTGTGAAAAATCCGGAAGGACGGCAGAAGCCTTCCCTTAGATATGAAGATTTGATTAATTTGAACAATAGGTTCATCTGCTAGGTCCCTTGGCTTTAGTTAACAATTAGCAGGTTTCACATCTATTATAACCAGGTCACATTTAATAGCAATGGACTAACAAGTACGCCCAGAGCTGCTGCACTGTGAAATAATTCCTTGGCGAGCAAAGCTGCTATTTTCACCTTCCAAATGATTGAAAGGAGGGGAACGAAGAGATAAGCAGATAAGATTAATCTGGCAAAGCTAGACGCCACTTTTCACAGCTTAGCCTTTATGGATCTGAGCTTCTATCTGCTGTGTCAAATGGAAGTTTTAACAAATGAGCCCGACTAATTAGCTCCACGTATTCTTTTTTTGTGAGTATGTTTTCAGTGCTTTCGTTTCTCAAATGTATGACCGCATCTTGAAGAAGAACAGAGCTGGACATAATTTTAGTTATCAAATGCTGGTAATTGACACAGAGACAGGCTATGCTTTACCCGAGGTTATAATTGATCCAGTTCAATGACCTCAGAGGCGGCTCTTCTAAGCAATGGGTGACTTGCATTGTGAGGCTTTGTCAGCTACTTCAGTGGACATAAATTACAAAAGAGGTACTAATGAAGTTTTTCATCACCCGTTTACCTTGTGAGATCAGTCTTTCTACTTCAATTTAGAGGGCATTCATTACTTGGGAGGGAAGGAGGGTGTGTGTGGAAATTCCTCCAAGCAGTTATAAATTAGCACACAGATAGTCAAAAGATCTCCTTTGAGCTTAACAAGATTTTTGTGCCAGCCTGAAAACCTCTGAATCACAGGAGACAGCGAAAGATGGAAAGCAACAGAAGAGAAAATATCTTGAGAGCAAACAGGACCAAATGCTGCATTACCTTGCTAAATCCATCCTATCCTCCCCCCCCCCCCCCTCCAAATTAATACAAACCCGAAGAGATGAATGTTCATAATTCTCACATGGAAGCAAAAATGTTTCTTGATTCAGATTAGACCAGTGGTTCCCAATTTTTTTTTGCCTACCACCCCCTTTCCAGAAAATAATTTACTCACCACCCCCCCTAGAAATTAATTTTTTAAAAATTTAATAGCGGATCTGGCGCTCTCGGCGGGCGGCTACTCCACTGAGTGCGTTAATCCAGAGTTTCTCAACCAGTGTGCCGGGGCACACTAGTGTGCCGTGAGCGATCATCAGGTGTGCCGTGGGAAATTGGAACCTCCAGGAGGGGAGGGGGGAGAGTCTAGTGTGTTGAAGTATAAAAACCCTAAGAAACCTACCTCTATAAAGGCACTCCATGTGTGTTCATAGTTGGGCATATTGAGTATTCATGCCAAGTGTGGTCCAGATCCATCATTATTTGAGTCCACAGTGCTCCCTGGATGTAGGTGAACTACAACTTCCAAACTCAAGGTCAATTCCCAAGCAAACCCTTTCAGTACTTTCTGTTGGTAATGAGAGTTCAATATGCCAACTTTGGTTCCATTCTGTTGTTGCAAGAGTTCAGGATGCTCTTTGATTGTGTGTTAACTATAAATCCCAGAAACTGTAACTCCCAAATGTCAAGGTCTATTTTCCCCAAACTCCATCTGTGTTCACATTTGGGCATATTGAGTATTCATGCCAAGTTTGGTCCTGATCCAACATTGTTTCAGTCCACAGTGCTCTCTGGATATAGGTGAACTACAATTCCCAAACTCAAGGTCAATGCCCACCAAACTCTTATGGCATTTTCTCTTAGTTATGGGAGTTCTGTGTGGGAAGTTTGTGTCTTTCTGACATTCCTGCCAGGATATCTATGTTGCGTTCATCGAAACAGGCCCAGGTTTCACACTGAGTGTATAAATACATTACAAATGTATTAACTATACGTATGACTGTGTTAGAGTGTCCTTTTGTGTCATTTTGGTTGGTGGTGTGCCCCAGGATTTTGCAAATGTAAAAAGTGTGCCGCGGCTCAAAAAAGGTTGGGAAACACTGCGTTAATCCACCGACTGTAGTACCTTGAGATTCTATAGAAAGCATTTTAATAAAATCTACAAATGATAAAATCCGCAATAGTCAAAGCTGCAAATGTGGAAGGCCAACTATACATTCCATAAATCACAAATATAAATAAATAATTTCTGGAGTTTCCAAAATCTCACGTACCACTGACCATACTGGCTGGAAAGTTGTTTTTTTTTTTTAAGGACTTTCCTCAAACTCTGGACAAAGTAGGTTGATGGAGTCGTGCAGAATGAGAGATCTATTGCCAATTCACTGCAGCAGTCTCAACACTTATCTGCTAAGACTACAGGCTTGGATGCACTTTGCTACTCCAAAGGCTAGATTAAAACAGAAACACATTTGAAAGCAACAAGAACAGAAATGTATTCTTTCCAGGCAGAACAGGGCAGGCATGGGCAAAATGCAACCCTCCAGATGTTTTGGACTAATAGCTGATGGGCTATTGGGAATTGTGGGAGTTGAAGTCCAAAATATCTGTAGGGCCAAATTTTGGGCATGCCTGGAACATGGTTTTCACTCTCAAAAATCTAACAACCCAAGTCAAAATACAATTTTTTTAAAAAATTATTATTATTATTACCTTTATTTATACCTTGCCTTTCTACACGTGGGGAATAAAGGCAGCTAACAATCCATACTAGACAAGTTTAAAAAGAACAATAGAAAAGTTTTTTAAAAAAACAAATAGTAACAATGTGGTTAAAAACAGAATTAAAATACAGTAAATACACTAAAATGGGCCTTAAAACTCATATCCCCCACTATTCAGAACACCTGTGCCAGCTAATTGGCTGAAAATTGGAACAGCCTGGATCTGAGCTTTCATTGGGATTCCCTCTGATGTCATTGCTGGCTGGTGTTTCTCCGTGGCGGGAAAAAGAATCAGCCGTCATTTGTTGGTTTGAAGGTTTGACTCCGTTAAAAGTCCACCCTGGAGGGAGATGCAGACCTTCGGAATGTGGTGTGGCAATATGGAAAACAGTCCATGTTGGGATTAATTGCTCGGTCCAGTTTATACAAAGGAAGAGTCTGTTGAACACTATGGCAATTATGTTGACGTCACAGTTCAATGGAATGTATACACTGGTCTGTGCGCTCATACCCAGGAGTGGCTAACTCCGTATCTTAACAATGAACCGGAAAAAGCCTACATGATTGTACAATGGGTTTCAACCTATTGTTTGATTAGCTTGGCTGAGTTGACCTGGATGCAGGTTTCTGGCCACAAGGATGCTAGCACTTGTTCCATAGGTATTGTCTCACTTCTTTTGTTTGAGTTCTGCAATGGATGGGCATACTGTCAACTATGTTTTCTTTTCCTTTGTCACAATTTGACATATTGGGAGGTAGTTGCCAAAGGTGGATTAATGCGCTCGGAGGGGTAGGCGCCCGCTGAGAGTGCCAGATCCGCAAGGGGCACGCCACCGCCGGCTGTAAACTCCACCTCCATGTCAGCTGGTAACTCTGGGAGGCGGAGTTACCAGCCGGGACAGAGGCGGAGTTTACAGCATGGGTGTGCGGGGGGCAAAATAATGCTTGCCTACCATTTGAAATTACCTACGGCCACCTCTGTTAGTTGCCATGGGCCCTCGATCCCAGACAGCCATTACAAGTCCTCTTAGATATCAGTAACATATAGGGGTTCCCTCCTGAGACTCAGGGGGTAATGGACAATATTAGTATTACCCAGCTCAGAGGTGGACATAATTCCTACACCTCCTGGTGGCAATGGACCATGTTGGAGCAGGGCATCTGCCATGGAGTGTGGTGGAGGCTCCTTCTTTGGAGGCTTTTAAGCAGAGGCTGGATGGCCATCTGTTGGTGGTGCTTTGAATGCAATTTTCTGCTTCTTGTCAAGGGGTTGGACTGGATGGCCTACAAGGTCTCTTCCAATTCAATGATTCTATAATAATACATATATACTAGCCATCCCCTGCCATGTTTTGTTGTGTTGTTGTTTTGTGTGTGTATGTATGTGTATATGTGTATATATGTGGTTTTGTGCATGCATTGTAATGCGTTTTATTTTTATTTTTTGACTTTTTAAAGTCTCTTTTGCTGTGTTTGTCAGTGTTTTTATGAGTGATGGTCACTCGTTGGCCTGATAGGTGTATTGCATTCAAATTTGGTGTCAGTTCACCCAGTGGTTTTTCAGTTATGTTAATCCCACAAACAAACATATTATTTATATATATATATATATATATATATATATATATATATATATATATGGCATGGTTTCGAACCCAAAAATAGGGAATCAAAAATCTAATGGAGGGGGGGGGGGATTTTTTTTTGATTAGTAAAAGAAAGACTTACAAAAAAATTTCAAAAAAATTCTAAAATGTAACTTAATTACTAACGAAATTCGTTAGTAGTTCTAAAGTAGGCAAAGCAGGGAACTGATACTGTTTTAAGCACAGGCAAATCAAGGGGCAACATTTCCCTTGGTTTCCTTGCAGGGAGATATAATGCATTCATATATTATTATTAATATTATTAAATACCTCTGGTGCAGGCCTTGCTAGAGTTCTCCTCACTCCTCACTCCCATTCAGTTTTACCATAGCAGTCTAGGACCTCCGTTCGAACTCTATGGCTTTTCTTGATTCTGAACTCTTCCTTCTCCTCTCCATGCTCTTTTCACTCCTGCTGCCCTTCTCTCAGCAGTTCTTATGTCCTTCTACTCTGTCCTTCTATCTAAACCCCCTTCCTGGGTGTTTAAATCCCTTTTTTCGTCAGTCCTCCAGCCCCTCTAGGAGTCCCGATCTGGATCTCTCTATCGTTTCCGGCTCCTTTTTCACTTCCTGGAGGAGGCCTTTCACTCTAATTAGGCTTCAAGCATGGAAAGGCCCCGATCTGACTGTGAGTTATGTCTGCAAAGCTATTTTGGAGAGGGAAATTTTCCTGTTGGGGGGGCATCCGAAAAATTTAATAATCTAACGAAATTTTGGGCCCAGGGGGTGCGGAAAAGAAAGTCCACTTCCGGGATTGGCCTTGCGATCCGTATAAACTTGAAAGTCCCATTACATACGAATCCCTTCCGATTTCTTTTCATTTTCATAACTTTTTCTCTTGCCTAATATATATATATATATATATATATATATATATATATATATATATATCCCCCCCTCTCTCTATATATATAAGGCCTGGTTGATCAAGAAAAAATGGTTCAAAACTCGCTGCGGATGTAGGGGGCGCTGGCGTTTTGTATCTGGTGGAGTTCCGAAATTTTCCATGGAAATGTCAAAATTATTTTGTAAAAACTAACGAAATTCGTTAGTAATTTTCTTAATGGTGGACGCGCATGCGCAATGCAGAAAGCCTGCCCAAACTGAGTTTGACAGCCCATATCTTCCCTCAGCTTCCGTGTGGCCCTCACCGCCGGCCATACCAAGAACTGAGAGCCCCCTCCCCCAGCCGCCACCTCTTCCGCTTCGGCGGTGTTAGCATTAACGCGCGTTGGTTTCCAGGTGCCAAGGAGGAGTGGGTGGGCATCCACTCCATTCCTCCTCGCCACCTGGGAACTAACGCACGTTAGCTGATTCCCAGGTGGTGAGGACGAGTGGAGGGCACCCGGGTTTTACAGGGCTTCTCGCGGGAGAGAGGGACCTGGGCCAGAAGCCCTGTCAAAGGTGGCTTGAAAGCGCTGTTCTTCCCTCTCACGTCGTGGAGAAGGCCAAAACTCATTACAACGCCTTTGCGACATTGGCGCCCAAGGCTTCAAAACTGTGATGTCACTTCCAGATTGCTTGCCGTGCATCAAAAACGCTTCTGAAGTAATTTTAAAACGAAATACAAACAGAATTCATCGGGATATGACGAACCTAAACAGGCTATATATATACAGTATATATGCTGGCTGAAGAATGTATTCCAAAAATGGAAGCTCACTAGCAGCACATGAGGTCATTATTAAAACAAATGACAAACTGAAAATTTATTGTGAACGTGGACTGCTGGTAATGATATTGATTTTTTTATTGCAAGTTCCAAAATCTCACCAGCATATTTGTCCCATCCAAGTTCTGTATCACACTTCACAACCCCTTTCCCTCCCCCCATCCTTCCTTTATCTTTCCCCTAAGAAAGAAGTCAAAGTATCCTTATACATAAGACAAAGAAAAGTACTTCACATGGTGAAAATAAATTATATTAAATAACTATTGTTTTTCTGTCTTTTCCTGATACACCAAATTGACCATTCGAAAACAGCTTCCTCATTCTCCCTAACTCTAAGTTGCAGCCACTCGCAGTGCCCCCCTGTTCCAATGTAAGTCCCATTGCATTCAGTGGGGCTTACTCCCCAACAAGTGAGAGTTCAATCACCACCTCCTTCCTGGAGAACAGGTCCTGTTCCTTGGACCACCCAGTTGCTTGGCTTGAAGAAGCCTTCTCTCAGCTAAGCCCTGGCACAGGAGGACTGGATGCATTCCTTAGGCCTAGCTAAGCAGCTGGGTTTTCTCTCTCCTGAACCAGAGTCTGGGTGTTCTTGTATTATTTTTCAAAGGCCAGAATATGAATCAGAGACTTGGGCTAAGAATGGTGGCAGGTGGTGACATTTGGAAAAGCATAACCGTGCTTAAGAGAAAAGAAGTTTTTCTCCCTTTATTTATTGATTTAGAGCAGTGGGTCTCAAACTTTTTTGGTCTATCGCCCCCTTTCCAGAAAAAAATTTGCTCACCGCCCCCCTAGAAATTAATTTTAAAAAATGTAATAACAATTAAACAGAAATATATATGTATTGATCTTTCTACCTTTTTCGGAAAATATAGTAAAGAAAGGTGTACATTAGAAACATTCAAGTTTGAATTTATGAAACTATTTATTGAACTTAGAATAGAAAGGTAAAACCAATGTTGCATATTTCTGGAAAATGGGAAGAGGGAGATGATGTGCCCATTGGGTTCTGTGCGCCATGAGGAGAGAAAGGGGGCGGGCGCTGCGGTTTCCAGGCAACGCCTGCCCAGGTATTCCAATTGGCAACCTATCAACCTAGTTCGATGTGTCAACTCACAAGTGTGTGCGTCTGCCAGTTGGAATACCCGGGCAGGCGTTGCTTGGAAACCGCAGCACCCACCCTCTTGCAGTCCTGTGCGCCATGGGCAGAGTTGAGGAGAGCAAGGGGGCGGGCACTGCAGTTTCCAGACAACGCCTGCCCAGGTATTGCAACTGGCAACCTATCAACCTAGTTCCATGTGTCAACTCACAAGTGTGTGCGGCTGCCAGTTGGAATGCCCGGGCAGGCGTTGCCTGGAAACCGCAGCACCCATCCCCTTGCAGTCCTGTGCGCCGTGGGTGGAATTGAGGAGAGCAAGGGGGTGGGTGCTGCGGTTTCCAGGCAACGCCTGCCCCGGTATTCCTACTGGCAGGCGCATAGTCCAAGCACACAACTGTGTGGGCCTGCCAGTTGGAATACCCGTTGGCCCTGGAGTTGAGGAGAGCAAGGGGGCGCTGCCTGGAAACCGCCCGCCCTTTGCTCTCCTCAACTCCGCCCATGGCACACAGTCCTGGAAACCGCATACACATGCACAAGGCCTTTTCCTTTCCCAACACCCCATTACAGCGGCTAAGCACCCCCCAAAATCTTCAGAGCCTTCCACCACCTCCCACCAAGGGGCAGTACCGCCCACTTTGGGAACCATGGATTTAGAGGATCTATAATTTAAATCCAAAGCAGCATACATTTAAAAATTAACTAGAGAAATATTAAAACAAGTTTGTTCAAAATGATCAGCAATCACGTATTAATAATTAATTTTTAAAATTAATTTATTTCATTTATAACCCGCCCTTCTCTACCTTCCGAAGGGGGACTCGGGGCAGCTGTCAAAAGGCAACAATTGTATACATAAATACAAAACTACAACACATCAAAATACAACAACAGATTAAAATCAGTTAAATATCAAAACAACTACATAATCCCCATTCCACATTCATAGGCTGTCCAAGCCAATCCGCAATCCACCTCCACAACATTGTCATTACTCAATTGTCCATCCGCTGCCCCACATCAACCAAATGCCTGGTCCCAAAGCCACGTCTTTAGGGGGTTTTTTCTAAAGGAAAGGAGTGAAGAAGTTGATCTTATTTCACTGGGGAGCGAGTTCCACAGGCGAGGGGCCACTACCGAGAAGGCCTTGTCCCTCATCCCCGCCAAACGTATTTGCGAAGAAGCAGGGCCTCCCCGGAAGATCGTAAATATCGAGGCGGGACATAAGGGGAGATATGTTCAGACAAGTAAGCTGGGCCAGAGCCGTAAAGGGCTTTAAAGGTCAAAACCAGCACTTTAATTTGTGCTCAGAATTGGCACAATAATAACAAGACATACATTGGGGGAATCAGGAAACGGCATAATGCAATTAACACAATATGAGCAATACCAACATTTCAACCTGATAGCTAGCATCCCCAGTGGCTCAGTGAGTTAAACCCTTGTGCCAATAGGTCAGTGGTTTGAATCCCGTGAGAGTAGATTGAGCTCCCTCTGTCAGCTCCAGCTCCCCATGCGGGGACATGAGAGAAGCCTCCCACAAGGATGGTAAAACATCAAACATCCAAGTGCCCTCTGAGCAACGTCCTTGCAGACGGCCAATTCTCTCACATCAAAAGTGACTTGCAGTTTCTAAAGTTGCTCCACACACACACACACACACACAACACCTCTGGTGGCTATGTACCATTGATAGTCAGTATGAACCAGTACGGGAAGGATGTTGCAAAGGGATTATTATTAGCTGACAGATCTTTGAGGCTCTTTGCTCTTGAAAATGGCCCTGAAACCAGGAATATAATTTATTAATTTACATATACTAAAATGTAAATATCAAATTAAGATCTTAAACAAGATAATTGATCCTAACATTAGGGACATATCTTTCATTATAGCTTTTAGATTATGAGTTGAGTGGTAATAAGGGATCAAAGCATTAATTAACAACATTAACTTGGACAACACTGGGAAAATATAGTATGTTATGATTACTGGTTTTGGTACATTTTGCTTGGAATCTAGCATGCAACAAATTTTAGAGGCGCTGATTGGATGGAACGTTGAGACCAGCTGGAGGTGAGCCAATAGCGAAACAGCACCGCCTCCGTTTTGGAAAATGGGAAGTGGGAGGCGGGAATTTGAGGGAAAAACAATGTGGCTGGAAGTGTCTTGATTAAATTAGTCCTTATGTAAATTAAGATCCCATGCTCTCAGCCTTTCGGGCTAAGAAAGTCTTTTGTTTCCTATGGGAAATGGGGAACTAGCCAAATCTGTCCCTGTTGACAAAGGACAGATATGGATCTTTACAGGGAAGTCTCAGGAAAATAGATAAATAAAAGATCTTTCCGGATTGCTGAGATTCCTCGGGGTCCAAAGCCGGGAAAATCAGCCGTTGTGTTGAATGGAAATAATTATGCCAATATTCCCAGCCTGAGGAGGGAGCGAAATTCGCGGCCCCTCCTGCTTTGAGATAAGGGGTCTTCATTGGGAAACAAGATAGCCCCTGTTTCCACACCCGAAAAGCCCTTTATATTCATGCAATAGTCATTGATGAGTTAATCAAAAGGAGCGGCTTGGAATGCAGCTGTCCTGATCTTCACTTGCTAATAGTACAGACTCATGGCATTTTTACATTATTTTTAAAAGATACATGGGAAGAAAAAAAACATGCATAGGGAAAGGGAATGCATATATTTATTTATTTATTTATTTCTTCGACTTATTAGTCGCCCTTTCCTGTAGGCTCAGGGCGACTCACATTGTGAGTCGTAAAACAAGTAAAATCAGGGTAAAGCAAAACACACTAAAATTGCCACAACCAGCGCGCAAGCATGGTTTGGGCATGGTTTTATATACATAAACCTAAGCACCGAATGCCTGGATGAAGAGGAGGGTCTTGCAGGCCCTGCAAAATGTTAGCAGATCGGCCTGCGCCGGACTGTGGGGGGAAGAGCATTCCACAGCACCGGCGAGGCGGCACTGAATGCCCTCCTCTGCGTTGAGGTCAGATGAACAGATCGCCGACTGGGCACCACCAGGAGGTTTTGGGACTCGGATTGCAGTGGTTGTGGTGGACTGTAATGGGAGAGGCGGTCCCTTAGATACACTGGCCCCAGACCATTCAAGGCCTTAAAGGTTAGAACCAACACCTTGAAGGTGATCCGGTGCTCTATCGGAAGCCAGTGCAGTTCGCGCAGCACAGGCGTGATGTGGCAGCGAAATGGACAACCTGCCACCAGCCGTGCTGCTGCGCTTCTGCACCAGCTTGAGCTTCCGGATCACCGACAAAGGAAGGCCAATGTAGAGGGCATTACAGTAGTCTAGTCTTGAGATGACCGTGGCTTGGACCACTGTGGCTAGATCATGACGGGACAAGTAGGGAGCCAGTCTCCTCGCCTGTCGGAGGTGGTAGAAAGCCACTCCACTGACGATGGAGATATGCTTCTCCATCGACAGCTCGGAGTCAAGCGTGACTCCTAGGCTCTTTACCGACGGGATGGGCGGCGTCGCCCGGCCCAGGGTCGGAAGGCGGATCCCCCAGATCCGACGGCCCAGCCACAGGATCTCCGTCTTGTCCGGATTCACCTTCAACCTACTGGCTCGCAGCCATCCAGTGACGGCCTCAAGGCAGTGATGGAAATTATCGGGTACGGAATCAGGCTGGCCCTCCATCCCCAGAATGAGCTGGGTGTCATCCGCATACTGGTGACACTCCAGCCCAAAGCCGCGTACAACCGGCAAGTGGTCGGACATAGATGTTAAATAATAAAGGGGGAGAGAATTGCCCCTGAGGCACCCCACAATGAAGTGGGGCACCCCGGAGACAACCTCACCCCTTCTCACTTGCTGGGACCGGTTCCGAGGAAGGAGGACAGCCAGCTAAGGGCCGACCCCTCACCCCGCCAGTCGGTGGGTCAAAAGATCGTAATCGACAGTATCGAACGCGCCGTGAGGTCCAATAACACGAGCAGCGCCGATCCACCTTGATCTAGTTGGCGACGCAGCTTGTTCAGATGGCGACCAGCACCGTCTCCATCCCATGCCCAGAACGGAAGCCGGACTGGAAGGGGTCAAACCAAGTTGCATCATCTAGGTAGGACTGCAACTGCTCCATTGCTGCCCTCTCAACCATATGGGAATCAAGGGAATATCTCCTCCACCACCAATACATTTAATAATATCATCATCTCATAAAGGAAAGGGGGAGAATGTAGTCCAGCAGTTCATATATCTTGGGGAAATTATGATGAGTAATTCATAAAAGGAAATTCATCTGGTTCAGTCCTTGGGGAAACTAAAGGAATAAGTTCTTTCTCTAAGTCAGCACAGAGGAGAGACCTAATAAAACCTTGGGGAAACAATATATCCCAAACCGTGCAAGGTCCCCCAAACTTCTGGTCTGTCTTCATGTGACTCCCAGGGATGCGCTCAAGAAGTCCATGGTATTCAGGACTTTCATGGGGCCATCTGACGGTAATAGAATCAGATGGAATGTGAAACCGGCAAGTTTTGACAGCCAGCTGGTTCTTTGGAAAAATATTCTTTACAATTCATACGGTTATTGTAGAGGCAGAGTTGCTCAAAGAAAGAAAACAAAATGGCAGAAAGTGTTAGAAAGAGCCAAAGAAAAATATGGAATTTGAACGGAGTCAATTGGTTAAACTTATGTTCTCATGGATGCTGGGGGGAAACGGCACCATTTTGGAGGACTCCGTATCCACAGTTTTGAGAGACGCAGTTTCGGCCTCCCTGGGATGCCAGAAAGGCACCCCGGGTGGGCCAGCAGTGTTCTACGGCCCGGAAAGGTTTATTGTATCAGGATCTGTGAGGAAGAGCCAAAATGGGAGACTTTGTATCTTTGCGGAAGGGAAGAAATGTTGCAATCTGAAGAGTTATTCATTAAGGTTGCCCTACAAAGTTTCAGGTCAAGTGGGACATGGGAATAGAAGGAAAGAAATGGCTAGTAGGCATGGTTTCGAACCCAAAAATGGCGATTCTAAAATCAAAGGGGGGGGGGGGGATTTTTTTTGATTAGTAAAAGAAAGACTTACAAAAAAATTTCCAAAAATTTCTAAAATGTAACTTAATTACTAACGAAATTCGTTAGTAGTTCGTATGCCAGCGCATGCGCATTTCCAGATGAGTTTGTTTACAACCCCAGAAATCCTAACAGCTGGTAAATTGGCTGGGATTTCTGGGAGTTGTAGGCCAAAAAACTTGAATAAATCACACTGAATTCTAGATGGGACTCTCCAAATAGGAAGGAGGGAGGGAAGGAGGGAGGGAGCGGGTATTCTATTCTTGAAGCAGCAAAAGAAAAGGAGGAGGAGCCCCCTCGCTCCTCCGCTGCCTCTCTCTCATCCCGATCCCGAGGAGCGAGGGCCCAAGTTTGCCCAGGTTGATATACCTACATTCCATGCACATGCAATAATACAGCAGTAATAAAAATGGGTATAAGAAGAGGTGGGGGTGAAACCGACTGGTTCATCATGTGAACGGGCTCTTCTGTGAGCCCGGAAAGCCAGCATTTTTCTGTTACACACACATACATATTCTTTGGGGGATTTGCTGCAGAATCTTCTCTATGAGCCTGGGATTCTGCAGCAAAATCCCCCGAATATGTATGTGTGTGCACCCAAGCAGAAAACGCTGGCTTTTCCCGGCTAAATAGAGAAGAGCCCGCTTGCACCGCATGAGGCAGGACCAGTCAGAATACTGGTTTGAATTTTACCTCTTGTTATTGTTATTACTGCTGTATTATTGCATGTGCATGGAATGTAGGTATGACCAGTTGGATTACTTATAATATTAGGCACTTACAGTAGCATTCATTCTATTATACATTAGGTTGGTTTCTCACCCCAATACTCTTTGATGCTTTAGATCCTGGCAGGGCAGGAGAGCAGGGAAGCCTGAAAATGTAAACAGAGAGGTTTACTTCAGAAGTAAATCCACAAAGGAGGGCCCTTCATCCAAAGTGCCCTCCTTTGCAGATTTACTTGAGTAATCCTCTCTGTTTACATTTTTCTGGGCTTCCAGCCGAAAGAAGGAGTGAGTTTAGGGCTTGCCTTGCCATAATACTTATTGGCAAGGGAGGCGGAGGGTGGTGAGAGAGAAGGAGGGTGCCCCCCTACGACCTAATAACGACACTTAAGAAAACCCTGGCCCCGGTTCTATAAAGAAAGTCCACTTCCTGGTTGGCGTTCCAGGTGCGGAAATACTCAAAAGTAGCATTTCTTACGAATTTCTTACGAATCATTTCATTTTCATAACTTTTTTCTCATGCCTAATGGCTAGAGATATTCTGAGTCGTAGTCCCAGCCTTTGCTCTTAATGATGTTAGACCACACGGAGCATGCAGGAACGTGGGAACTCCCTGATGCAGGTCAAATCAGTTTGATGGCCGGCTGATCACGTGAGCTCGAGCTCAACCTACAGAAGAGTTAAACTCCCCATTCACCTACTCTGATGAAGAAGATAACAAAGAATAGACAGAACATGTAAACGGACAGTCGTAATTCCAGATAAAATTAATTCACTCCCATGAGTTTATTTTAGAAACTATGTGTGTGTGTCTATGTGTGTGTGTACACACACACACATACACACACAACATCACAACACCAAGCTTGAGTATCTTGGAATGACAAAAAAAATATTATCAATCAAGATGATGAAAAAAAGTATAAAATATTAAGGATCACCATCGGAATACAGGAGCTGTTTAGGTTAGTTTGGGTTCTTTAGTTGTGAAAGCTTTGGGGGCTCATTTTCTGCTTGGCACGCACCCTTCACAAATGTTGAACTGTTGTTTCAAAAGAATTATAACTGTTGAGTTTTATTCCAACACATTCCAAAACATCCTTGTAAAAAGACATTTCAGATCAAGTGAACAGCGTGTCCTAGACAAAAATATGTTGCAAAGTAAATATAAAGAAAAACAAGAATGCTCCCCTCATACCTTTCTAGGTCATTTTAGAGGCAAACCATTCAGGCAAATGACAAAAGGAGAGAGAAATCATTGGCTTGTGACTATTTTTATGCAATAAAGGATATGCCTGGAGGCTTTCTGTCATACAGTGGAAATTCCCAGATTGACCGGGAGGCCACAATGCTCTTCTTCTTCTTCTTCTTCTTCTTCTTCTTCTTCTTCTTCATATTTTCAGTGTTTCAGCTGAAACCAGAAAATAAGAACTCCCAGACTCCCTCAGCAGACACAGCATGTTGGTTGATCAATTCTGGGAATGAGAGTTCAAAATAAAACTTTTCCAAACTCTGAACAACACACATCTACAGTCCATACAATTAAAAATCCATAGGCCCCATTTACATTGTCCTATAGTTTGAAACCACATGTACTGTACATGGTCAGTATAGGCTCAGATAGTGCAATTCAAAGGGGACACAATGTCTCAAGAGCTCCGATGTCAGCTTTGGTCTTGGCTGATTCTGTATGTTTTACCATTTCTGGGATCCGTATATTTTTTTAATATTTTCACATCCCTATTAGCCATAGACATTATGAATGGGGCCAGCCCTTCTACATATAGAACATTCTCCTGGTTGTAATTACATAAAGGGGATTCTGTTCCATTTCTTTGTCTTTTTCTCTGTGCTTCTAAAGCAGTGGTTCCTAACCTTTTTTTGACCAGGGACCACTTGACTAGGGACCACTCTCCAACATTCGTTCCAAAAGGGTTCCAAATCAGTTTTTGATCAACTTTAGATTCAGTTTGGTTATTTGGGGTGCTGATTCAGAAAATTGCATTGCATAGACCCCCATCAGCTCTAGTTTCTGATTCAGAACACATACCATCCATTAGTCGCCATCTGCTCACCCACAGAAATCCATATTTAATAATCTAGAGCAGGGGTGCCCACACTTTTTCAGCATTCGAGCTACTTATAATAAAACCAAGTCAGAAAGATCTACCTACCTCCTCAAGGCTGGAGAGGGGAGGGGGCGGGGCTTGGCATGGCTGGCTCGCCATACTCAAGCCTGGAGAAGCTGCTGGGAGTGCCAAAGCCGGGGGAGGGGATGGGGCTTGGTGTGGCTTGGCTCCGCCCCCCTTTGAGAAATGCCCCATCTGGCTGGGATCGACCTCCTTTGGTCCTGGGATCGACTGGTCAATCGTGATCGACTTTCTGGACAGCCCTGATCTAGAGCACTGATTCTCAAAATGCTCGTTGATTGTAGGTGAACTATACATTCCAGCAACTACGACTCCCGAATGAGAAGGGCTATTTTCCCAAAACTCTATCTGTGTTCAAATTTGGGCATATTGAGTATTTGTGCCAAATTTCAACCAAATCCATAGTTGTTTGGGTTCATAGTGCTCTCCAAATGTAGGTGAACTACATCTCCCCTAAATAACTGCCAATTCCTCCCAAACCCCTCCAGTATTTTCTGTTGGTCATGTGTTTTCTCTGTGCCAAGTTTGGTCCAGTTCTGTAATTTGTGGGGGTCTGTAGAAGTCAGAGCTGAATCGATTGAAGGTGCTGCAAATCCCATCATCCGTTGTCCATACTCCCCCAAACATATTGTTTTTTGTGATTAATCACTATGCTTTAATTATGTTCAATTTGTAACAATGAAAATACATCCTGCATATTAGATATTTGCATTAGAATTCATATGAGTAGCAAAATTATTTATGAAGTAGCAACGAAAATATGGTTGGGGTCACCACAACATGAGGAACCTTATTTAGGGGTCATGGCATTAGAAAGGTTGAGAACCACTCCATTAATACATATATCTTTCTGTTTAATTAATTTTTTTAAAAAAATTTCTAGAGGGGCGAAGAGTAAAAAAAAATCTGGAACGGGGGTGGTAGGCCGAAAAAGTTTGGGAGCCACTGATCTAGAGCCACACACTTTATTTTAGGTCTCACGGCCCACCAGTAGACCATAACCCACAGGTTGGGAACCACTGTTCTGAAGGATTCCTGAAAGTATCACAAATATCAATACCCAATACACATTGATTTTGTTGTGTACCTTCAAGCCATATATGACTTATGCCAATCCTAAAGTGAACCTATCATAGGCTCTCTTGGAAAGGTTTGTTCAGAGGGGCAATGTTTGACCCTTTGCATTCCTCGGGGGCTGAGGAAATGTGACTTGCCCAACATCCTCCAGTTGGTTTCCATGGCCAAACATGAATTCAAACAAAGTCATAAATATACATTAGTGGCGCCAAGGTGTCATGTTCATTTTCTGGTTCAGTTCTTATTGAGACCTAACTAACACTTTCTTTTTGACTGATCATAAATGCATTTGTCTTGACATGAGGCAAACAACTGACCTTCTCACTGGACTAATGTCATATAAATGTTCTTTAAACAAATATAACACAAGTAAGACTCTTATCCTGGTGAAACTCGGGCCTTCAAGCTGTCTGTTGACTGATGATGATTCCATGAATTTTCCAGGGCTTTCTTAGGCAAGGGATATTCAGCTTCTACAGCCTCTGGGTACATCTACACTGGAGAATTAATGAAATTTGACAGCACTCTAACTGCTATGCCTCAATATTATAGAATCATGGGAGTTGTGGTTTTACAAGGTCTTTTGGCTCCTTTGCCATAGAGTTCTGGTATTATTATTATTGTTATTATTATTATTAAACTTTATTTATACCCCGCCACCATCTCCCAGAAGGGACTTAGGGCGGCTTACATGAGGCCAAGCCCAACAACACATAATAAAATAACACAACAGCAAATAAAACAATACAATCACTATAACTTACAATAAGCAATAAAAAACAATAAAACAGTTTAAAAGCATTATGGCTGGGCCAGATGTAAATTATTAAAATGTTAAAATAAATATTATTTAACATCAATGTCTGACCACTTGCTCGGCTGGTCCGTAGCTTTGGGCTGGTGTGTCACCAACATGCGGATGACACCCAGCTTGTTCTAGGGATGGAGGGCAGGCCTGAAACCATACCCAATAATTTCCATGAGTGCCTTGAAGCCGTCACTGGATGGCTGCGAGTCAGTAGGTTGAAGGTGAATCCAGCTAAGACGGAGATCCTGTGGCTGGGTCGCCCAGGCGGGGTGGAGATCCAACTTCCTTCCCTGGACAACGCGACACACTGTCGTCAACAGTAAAAAGTCTGGGCATCACTCTGGACTCTCAACTGACGATGGAGGCGCACATCTCCGTCGCCAGTAGAGTTGCTTTTTTCCATCTCCGGCAGGCAAGGAAGTTGGCTCCCTACCTTTCCCGTTGCGACCTAGCCACAGTGGTCCAAGCCACGGTCATCTCAAGACTGGACTACTGTAATGCTCTCTATGTTGGCCTTCCTCTGCTGGTGATTCAGAAATTGAAACTGGTACAGAATGCAGCAGCTCGACTGCTGGCTGGCATCCCCATGGCCAGCCACATAACACCCATGCACTGGTTACCAGTGGAATGCTGGATCACTTTCAAAGTGTTGGTACTGACCTTTAAGGCCTTGAACGGTCTGGGGCCAGTGTACCTTAGGGACCGCCTCAGCCCATATTGTCCCACTAGGCCACTACGTTCAGAGTCGGGCCAACTTTTGGAGGTCCCCAATTTCAAAACGTACCACCTTACGGCCACAAGACGGAGGGCCTTCTCGGTAATCGCCCCTACGTTATGGAATGCACTGCCTTCCGATGTTCGTGCCCTTACAGACCTGCTGGCATTCCGGAAGGCGTGCAAAACCCTCCTGTTTTGGCAGGCTTTTGGGGATTAAGGCTGCAATTCTCTGACTACCCATCCTTGTGCTATATATAACCCTGATAAATTGTACCTTCATCTGTTGTGCTGTGCATTTTACCGTGCTTTTATTGTGTTTTTACTGTGTATTGTTGTGCTTATATTGTATTTTTATTGTGTAATACTGTGTTTTAAACTGTGCTTTTAAACTGTAAATCCACTGTTGTGAGTCGCCCCGAGCCACACCGGGAGTGGCGACTAACAAGCGCGAATAATAAATAAATAAAATAACACTGGGTGCGAACAGAGGTAGAATATTTGTCATAGGAGGGTTTTTAGAAGATAATGTGGAGCAGACAACCCAACAGGTGATTAAAGTGCTTCTGAGGACATTTTGCAAAGGTTGATCAGAGCAGGGCATTATTTACTTTATTACGGGAAGGCACATTGGAACAGCCACGTTTTCAAGGTCCTCCTAAAAACTGCCAACGTGGGGCCTGTCTGATATCCTTAGGGAGCAAGTTCAAGAGTTGGGGGTCCACCACAGAGAAGGCCCTCTCCCTTGTCCCCACCAATCACGCCTGCGAAGGGGGTGGGAGCGAGAGCAGGACCTTTCCAGATGATCGTAGGATCGCCTGGGTTCGTAGATGGAAATGCGGTCACGAAGGTAGGTGGGTCCCAAACCGTTCAGGGTTTGTAGGTAAGAACCTGCACCTTGAATTGGGACCGGAAGATGAACGGCAGTCAATGGAGCTCCTTATTGTGATATTATAGTTGTAGATTTGTTTTACATGCAATATTTTTTTTATTTATTTATTTATTATTTCACACTTATCTGACCGGACCCCCCAATTGGCTCGGGGCGGTTTACAGAGTACATAAAACACATTAGCGATCAAATCACTATAAGTACAGTTAAAATAGAGCAACAGTTAAAACAACAGATTTAAACCAGTAGGCCACATAGTTAGGCAGTTGCGGCAACGGATACATAGGACAGGATGGCAGCGTGATCTAGCCAACCTCGAAGGCCTGCTGAAATAGCAGAGTCTTAACTGCCTTCCTAAATGGAAGGAGGCTTCGGATGGCACGGATGTCGGCGGGCAGGGCAATCCATAATGTTGGGGCCACAACGGAAAAAGTCCGCCGGCGGGTTGTAGACAGGTGGTAAGTCTTGACATTTGGAATGACTAGGACATTTTGCTCTTCAGAGCGCAACGATCTAGTGGGGTTATATGGGACAAGGCGGTCCCGCAGGTACACTGGCCCCAGACCATGTAAGACCTTAAAAGTCAGAACTAACACTTTGAAAGCAATCCGGCATTCTACTGGGAGCCAGTGCAGGTCGCGCAGGACTGGTGTGATGTGATGACCAATTGGGACCCCCGCTAGTAGTCGGGCTGCAGCGTTCTGCACTAGCTTGAGTCTCTGGATTACCGACAAAGGAAGGCCAATGTACAGAGTGTTACAGTAGTCTAGCCTCGAGTTGACCGTGGCTTGGACCACTGTGGCTAAGTCCTGCCGGGACAAGTAGGGGGTCAGCTTCCTCGCCTGGCGAAGATGGAAAAACGTCACCCTGCTGACGCTGGAGACCTGGGCCTCCATCGACAGCAGGGGGTCTAAGGTAACTCCTAAGCTCTTAACAGAAGACGACGGACATAGTGTCACGCCGTCCAGGGTCGGAAGCTGAACATCCCTACAGTCCGGACGGCCCAGCCACAGGATCTCCGTCTTAGCTAATAATATTGCAATATAATGTATATATATAAAGGAAGAGTCGTCATGGAACGACCGTCCCAAACAGAGAAACCTTACAACGCAGAGACACCAAACTTGCCAACAGAAATAGGCCTCAGACAAGGTAGGTTTGTAGCAAAGAAACTTCCCCAAAACCTAAAAGGCCCCAAAACAACGAGTAAAAACCTACATTTCCCAGCATCCTCCGGGGCTGCCAACGACTCTCCCAGCCTCTACATTCTGACAACATGATTGGCTGCCAATAAGGGCGGATTTGCATAACTCCTGTACAACATGAACATTCCAACCCATAATAAACTGTCAGAGGAGGATAAGACAAAGGGCTGAGGCACAAACACAAACACCCAATTCACTTCCCACAGAAAATTTACACCCCCACAAATCACAGACCACGCCCAAAATTGACAGTAAGGCTTTGTTAACTTAATTTCCCTTACTAGGCCTCACTTAATGGAATGCTGATTACGCTCTGAATTGACAGTAAGGCTTCATTAACTTGATTCTCCCTACTAGCCCTCAGCTCATTGGACATTGTGTATGGCCTGAATTGACAGTAAGGCCTCATTAACTTGCTGTTCCTGACTAGGCCTCAGCTCATGGGACATTGTGTATGGTCTGAATTTACAGTAACCTACCTTGCCACACAGAGCCCCTATGACCCATGCTACATTCTACTACAGTTTGGAGGAGGGTGGACCATGGATTATGGGACTTGAAGTACCTCCATGGATAATGGGATTTGTAGTACTTCAAAACCCATCATTCCCCACAGACCACTGTGTCCCAGAACTAAGACCGATAAAGACCAAACTTGGCAAACAATGCCCCCCATGACCCACACTCCATCCGACTGCAGATTAGAGGAGGACACACCATGGATAATGGGATTTCAAGTACCTCCACTCACTTCCAAAGTACCTCACCCACACACGCATCAACCTCTACATCAACACAGCAGACGGAAAGACAAAAAACATTGTATATCCACAAGCTATGCAGAATGCCCACAACACCACACAACAACAACTCCACCGGACTCCAACATCCCACCCACCAAAACAACCCACAAGAACACAGCCATGACCCCAACAACACCATAACTAACAACAACTCCAACCCTTACATACTCAGACTTCCTCGCATCTCCAAAATAGGGCACAGCAACGCGTGCCGGGTACAGCTAGTATAGTATAATATGAGTATGGTATAATATATTGTATATACATTAATACAATATAATACTACTACTGATATTATGAGATAATTGTATATTTGTTTTACATGCAATATTGCGGGTTGACCGCTCTCTGGTACATCACGAAAAGACAAATCCCAGGATTCCATAGCATTGAGCAACAACAGTCCAATTGGTGTCAAACTGCATTAATTCTACAGTGTAGCTGCACCCTCTGTTAGCGGTATTCCATATTATTTATTGCTTGATGGTTTTAAATTGGAGATCGCATGAATACATATTATTGCTTATTAGGGGTAAAAATAAATTTACTCTTCTTCCTCTTGAAACTAGGTTATTCTTTCAGAGTTAGAAGAGTTACAAGAGTCTTCCAAATATTTGTCAGGTTAGCTGACGGGGTTCAGAAATCAACCCTACCAAACCTTGAGGTATGCATAAAAATCATATGCATACAAAATCCACCAATGTGCTGGATATTATCCAATTTCCAATAGACTCCCATTATATAGTAACGATCAAATCAACGAAAGCAATAAACAGCTGTAAGTTTCCTTGAGGATGGTCAGCACTATAAACTGGGGAGCCAACATTAGCAAGTAAGCACTTTAAAAAAAAACTTTGAATTACTCAAAAAATAAGGAAGGTTGTACTCTAGCGCCACCATGTGGCTTTACTAAAAATCTACAATTCAACTTGCTCAGAGTTGTAAATGCTGTTGTTGATGTTCAGTATGTCAATCCAAAATCAGAGGTTGGAAAAGTTATTTCGAAGGAAATTGTATCCCCAAATATGCAAAATGACATAGCCACTGACCAAGGTAACTACTTCAAGCATTACTATAACCGTTGACGTTCCTCAAGCAGACAAAACTATTTCAAATGGCAAATGTGTTCCCACCACTTAAGGTAAAGGTAAACATTTCCCCCCAACATTAAGTCCAGTCGTGTCCAACTCTGGGGGTTGATACACATCTCCATTTCTAAGCCGAAGAGTCGGCATTGTCCATAGAAGACACCCCCAAGGCCATGACTGCATTGAGCACCGTTACCTTCCCACTGGAGCGATACCTATTGATTTACTCACATTTTTGTGTTTTCAAACTGCTAGGTTGGCAAAAGCTGGGTCTAGCTCAGTGGTTCCCAAACTTTTTTTGGCCTACCGCCCCCTTTCCAGAAAAACTCACCGCCCCCCTAAAAATTATTTTTTAAAATTTTAAAAATGTAATAGCAATTAAACAGAAAGATATATGTATTAATGCAGTGGTTCTCAACCTTTCTAATGTTGTGACTCCTAAATAAGGTTCTTCATGTTGTGGTGACCCCATCCATATTTTCGTTGCTGCTTCATAAATAATTTTGGAGGTGAGAAGGTCAGGGTACAAAAGTTTTAAATAAATAAATTATTGTGGGAGTTACCACAATAAAGATACTGTCTGAAAGGGCCCTTAAACAATCTGGAAAAAATGTTCTTTTTCCCCCCAGAGTGTCATTTAATGTTTGTTTTTTTTAACTGACTATCAATTTATTTATTTATTTATTATTCAGATTTACTAGACTGCCCCTCCCCAAGGCTCAGGGCGGTTTCCAACACAATAAAATTACACAAACAGTCTAAAAACATTCCTAAAAACAATCACATATGTCATAAAACATCACATTGATCGGAATACGACCGATCTACAGACAGAGGCGGCATGGTTAGGTGGCGAGATTTGATGTTCAGGTGCTAGTCAGTCACCAAATGCTTGCCGAAATAGCCAAGTCTTGCAAGCCCTGCAAAAGGCCATCAGGTCCTGCAGGGCCCGTGTCTCGGCCGGCAAAGAGTTCCACAAGGTCGGTGCAGCCACCGAGAACGCTCTCTGTCGGGTACTGGCCAGCCTGTAGGACTTCACACCTGGGACTTCAAGAAGATTACAACCCTCTGAGCGCAGTGATCTTCTGGGCATATATGGGGTAAGCCGCTCCCTCAAGTACACTGGCCCCAAACCATGTAAGGCCTTGAAAGTCAAGACTAACACTTTGAAGGAGATCCGGAATTCAATAGGTAGCCAGTGCAGTTCGCGCAGCAGAGGTGTTATGTGAGCTGTTCTAGGGGCTCCCAGCTAGGGTTCCCATATGTCATTTATTCTAAGGGACGTCCCTTATTTTGGCCCTAAAATTTGTGTCCCTTATTTTCAGGCCCTGTCCCTTATTTTTGACTAGCAGGACAGGACTGGGCGGGGTTGACCAGAGGAAGGTGCGTGCTGTGGTTTCCACGGCAACGCCTGCCTGGGGATTCCAACTCGCAGGGCAGGCTGCGTCCCCATTGGAAGGAAGAGGCAATACAAGACTTTTTCAAAGTACAGTAGACTAATTAACTGTTACCCAAGGGGAATGTTGGATCATGTTGGATAAAGATAGTTTCTGGTTGCTTGAGAGTTACTCTTAAAATAGGCCTAGCTGTGCATCCCAATACTATACAATGCTGTGCACCCCATACTATACTATACCATTAACTATTGACATAATAATCATGAAGATGTACTGTCTTATAAAATTTATTTTATTTTAATGTTTAGACAGTGCACTTTTAAAGTCAGCAAAGTCAAGTACTAAATACAGATGGAGAAAATAAGGTAGTTCTAATAATGTTTTTTTCTGCATGACAAAGCATGCAGAAACATACCATGTACTGTTAAGAGGGTATAAGTCAGTTTCTTTTGTGAGTTTCAATCATTATCTTATTCTGTTAATAAAACTATTTCTACCTAATGTTTGAGTTTCAAGATTTTAATGAAGTGTCCCTTATTTTTGTGAAAAATCCCGTAAATGTCCCTTATTTCTTATATCAAAAAATGGCAACCCTACTCCCAGCAGAAGGCGGTCTGCCACGGTCTGCACCAGTTTAAGCTACCGGATCGCCGACAAAGGAAGGCCAATGTAGAGCGCGTTACAGTAATTTGATCTAGTTGTACTAAAAATCTTGCTGTTTTATTATTTTTACTGGTATTGTACCGTCAGTGTGTTTTAAGCCACTATGAAAATATTTTATTGAATGGCAGGGGGAAAATTAATGAATCAATAATGGAAAGAGTATGGTTTATGAATAAATTCTTGTATGATTTGCATTTAAATGTTTAGGACTATCTGCTAATCCTCTTTAGGGATATGGCTAGGATGTCAAGGTTTTGCATGTCATTGTAGACTCCTTCGTTTTCCTTCTGTTCTAAAATCTGAGATCAAACCTATGATGTATTTTCCGAATATAACAGATGCAACCAATATGTACTTTGCAGCTGTGGAAAGGGGAGAACGTTCCCCATCTCTTTTAAGAAGGGGGAAAAAGAGAAAGGATTATGTAAAGATGTGGCTCGTGTTCTGCATTTGTACAATACTTTTCTGATTTCATTGCTCCAAGACAGAACTTTATGACTTAAGCTCAGATTTACTTTTTAAAAAGTGGGTGCTTCTCCACTGTAGGCTAAATGGGATTTACAGTATACACAAATTCTCAGACAGTTCCTTTAAACTTACAGAAACTCCCATAATGAGAGTTTTACTGACATCCTCGCCAAATTTTTTCCTGCTGAATTGGCTGGATCCAAAAGCAAGTCTGGGGCTTAACGTGATTTTCCTACTGTCTCTTGTGTGAAAAAAAAAAGTCTTATTTCACCCATGAGCATTGCCTATAAAGCAATTGTAATGAGATGTATAGAAATCCATCTCTCTCTACTTAATGGATTTAATCAAGATCTACGTTGGAGTGAGATCACCTTTGGCAGAAATCTATTCAGGTGCAGACTTCTATTGTTCCCTCAAACTGTGTAACAGGAGTTCTCCTGTAGGCTAAGCTCAAATAACCTGAGTTTTTCTTTCCAGCTCTTTAAAGGGCAAACCATATCCCTTTCTAGTCACAATAATTGCACTGGGTATATACAAAGAGTAGAAATGAGAGTCGGTCTAGTGTTTCATTTGAAATAATGAAAACCCTCGTACCCAACCTTGTTGGCGGGATCCATGAACTGAAAGAGCTTTCTATGCCTTGAAGATGAATGTCTGCCTTACACAGAAGACCCACACATGCAATGATGAGGGTAGCACATCCAGACCCACAGGATCCAGTATTCATGGTCAATGCAGATTTGCAAAGGAACCCTGAACAGATGCGGCAAAAATTCTACAATCTGAGTTCCCTGGGCAGGATACTGTATATACGTACCGCGTGCATCCCAAAAAATGGTCGCCATGACTTTATTGGCTGACAAACCCACCTTGGCCTTCTTTGGCGCCGATTCACCCTGAGAAACCCACTGTTTTGACTGCTGTTTGGTCTCTGGCGTGTTGTGGTGGATCCACATTTTGTCCACGGTTATGAAACGGCGCAAAAAACCCGTCCATATTGCGGTTGAACAACGCCAAACACTCCTGCGAAATTGTCACACGATTGTGTTTGTGGTCGATTGTGAGCAAATGTGGCACCCATCTTGCGGAAAGCTTTCTCGTACCCAAGTGATCATTTAAAATTGAAACCACTGAGTCACGTGAGATGCCTATGGCTTCCACAATCTCTCGCACTTTCAATCTCCGATCGGCCAGCACCATATTGTGAATTTTTTCAATTGTTTCGGGTGTAGAGACCTCAACTGGGCGTCCAGAACGTTCGGCATCTTCCGTGCTTGTACGGCCACAACAAAATTCAGTCAAGCACTTTTTTACCATTGAAATTGATGGTGCAGAGTTCCCATAGTATTTATCAAGCTTAGTGTTGGTTTGAGTGATGGGTTTTTTTCCGTAAAAAATAATGCTTAATGAGCACACAAAATTCACTTTTTTCCATTTTCTCCTCAAATTACAGGTTAGTCTGCTATCAATGGCTGTCAAACACAAACTAAATGATGCAGCTTGTTCAAATTTTGACAGGAGTCAACTGACAGGTGCCTGTTGACAGGAGCAGTGTTGCCCTTTCAGTTAAGAGGCGGGAAATTCAAAAAGTCACGGACTTATTGACCCACCTTCATATGATGCTCACAGTTGCTGAAGAAAGAGGCAAGATGTAAGGTCGTATTTCCCCTTTTTGTTGGAACTGTTTTTATCTTTCCTAGATTAAAACTACAGGTGCATATCACTTTATGCATACAAATATGGACAGAGATCCTGCATGGGGATTGGAGCTGCTTAGCTGTACTCATCTCCTGATCCGACCTCCTAAATGCCACCTTAAAACCAGGCAAAGATATTAAATGAAATAATTCTGTGGTTTTTATTAGCAGGGCAGTGGAGGAAGATGTTTCCAGCCTGTGCCTCCAACAACAGCAGCAACAACAACAACCATTTTATTTATATCTCACCACCATCTCCCAAAAGGGATTCAGGGCAGCCTACATGATAGTGCCATAAGAATACATAAAATGCATCAACATTTATGACAGTAACGATATCAATGAATATAAGACTGCTCTACAAAAATGGGGGCTATGTGATGAGTTGAAGCAAGAAACTATACTATGGCTCACTAGTGGTAAGGAGCTTGAGACATCATCTTTCAATGCTCTGCTCACTAACATTTGAATATCAATATGACTATCGTGGAATGGCATGTTGGTGTAATAAAGTTATTTGAATAAGAAATTTCCAAAAAAAATTAAAATACATAAATTATTTTGAATGATAATTTCAAATAAAGTGCAAAAACTGAGTCCCACCTGTGAGAGGAAAAGCAGGATGTAATTGAATGAATGAATAAATAAATAAATAAGTAAATACAAAATAAATAATCCACGGTACACAAGAAAGGGACCTTTAACATAAAATAGTTATGCTCTTTGTTCATCTCAATCTAAAGAGAAACTATGTGTGTTATTTGTGGTACAGGTACCATCACTACCAATTTGAATGTTCTAGCAGTTGTTGCAATTGAACAATATTTATATATGTTGTGTTTTCACTGCCCCAGACAGACATCTGGTTAGCGAGTCTTTGCCAGCTATGACCCAGAAAAGTGAGTTTTTTGGTTTTATTTTTGCTTCAGCATCATTGCCCTCTGATTTTGCTGAAACTCACGCATGCTGATTTGTCATTTGTTTTCCTTGGCAATGCAACCTATTATTACAGAAATGCCAGCATCTCCTAATTTTAAATTGTCTCCACATCCTGTTGTGCATTAGGTATTCTACCACGGTGGAAAAATTTGGAAAACAAAGATTAATCTGTGTGGTTTACTTCAGAAGGCAATACATGTTCAGAATGTGGCATTTTATCATGCGGCTTCAGTGTGGCAAGAACTTATGCTAGTGATGCAAACACATAAATGAATGTCTAATCTTAGAAATATTGTCCCTAGTTGGACTCCCTGAGTTGATATAATTGTACTGCTACCTACTCCTGTGCTGCTTTATCAGTATCTTCTATGGCTATAAAATTCATAGAGACAGCAAGTGGCACAGAGCTAGCTAGCATTTATTTATTTATTCGAACCTATCTACCGCCACTCCCCAAAGGCTCGAGACGGTTCACAACAATCACAGAGCACATGTTATGGAACAGAGACGGCAGTAGCTGAGTCCAGGAATTAAAAGATAACAAAAGTTTATTTGAACAATAAATAGAAGGTAGATTAACAAAAAAATAGCCTAACTTCAGCTTTAAAAAAAACCACAATAATCCCAGGAAACCCAAACAAAAATGCCGTGGAGAAGAGAACTCAAAAACAAACACCAGACGTCCTTCTGCGTCGTCCAATCAAAGGAATGTTCATGAAGCGAAGTCCAAAACTGGTCCAGGAGTCATAGGGCAGGAGAAAGGCATACGGAAAAAGAGGAGACGTTCCAGAGTCGACAGGAGAGCAGTCACAGCGAAGGTCAAGAGGTACATGGCAGCAGGAGTAATCTGGAAACCAGGATCAAAGATACAGGAAGACAGGAACACAGGATACACGAACCAGAATAGCAACTCCTTGACCACCGCGAGGGTCAAGCCAAATACCCACTTCTCTTATAGCACTAACAATCAGAGTCATCAGAGAACCCACCCTGTTCCAGAGCAGCAGCATTCTCATTCCTTGCAGCTGTTGCACCATGCCCAGACCTCCAAGCTAGCCAAAGCTCTTGTTGACTTAAAGTGCCCCCTCAGCTTCTGAATGAGAAGACGGCCAGTCTTGATCCGTCTGAAACCCCAGAAATGTGTTGTCCCCAGAGTCTGCATTGCATACATATCTCACTTCCTGCACTAATGCCGAATCTAGGTCCGTATCGCTTTCTTCTAACTGTAATTCTGCATTCCCTGAAAACCCTTCAAATGTATCAGACTCAGAAGGATCCCTAAGTGTATGCTGAATCTTTCTCCGCTGTTCCCTGTCTTCATCAAGGCTTGAAGCACTAGCAACTCTCTTGACCCCAGCTGTAGAAGCCTGATCATCCAGAGCCGCGCCCCAAACCAAGCTACTGCTTGATGTTACTGCCTCAGCATCTTCCTCAATGCTACTACCTGTAGTAACTGGAGGCTCATTCACAATAGCACAGATTAAGAAAGACTGGTGCATCCACTTTTTCAGCTCATTTTGGTTTTCTCTTTATCTCAGTCTATTACTCCAGTGTTTCCCAACAGGTGTGCCGTGGCACACTAGTGTGCCATGAGCGATCATCAGGTGTGCCGTGAGAAATTGGAACCTCTTGAGTCTTGAATAAGCCATGCCCCTTTATTCCCCATGGGTCAATCCTGTCGCGGTGGCCTTGAACTCCCGCCTGGCACCAAGATGGTGGCGGCGGAGGCGGCAGGACTGGAAGCACCTTCTCTGAGGGGACGCCAGTGGAGCAGAAGTGCCTCTTCTGAGGCAATGCGACAGTGGGTGTGCCTGGCAGTGCTGGGCTTGGCGGTGGGCCTGGTGCTGGTCCGGCCGGCCGGGGCGGTGGAGCCCTTGAGCCTGAGCCTGGCCCGCTGCCTCCGCCTTCACGGGCTTCCTCTCCTACCCGCGGCTCTACTGCCTCTTCGCCCACTGCTGCCACGACGCGGGGAACAACGGGGCCTGCCTCCGGGCAGGTATGCGAGCGGCCTACCAGGCCTCAGAGACTGTGACGTGATGTGGAAGGAGCCTCATGGGCTATATTATTATTATTATTAACTATGTATTAACATAATATTATTATCTTCCCTTAGTATATGCTATTATATTGTTATATTATCAGTATTTGTCATAGTCATGGTGTATATCGTTATTGACTATGAGAGTAATGATAACAGTCAGGATTAACTCCTGTGCTTTACTGATAATATATTGTATGTACCTATAATATTTATATTATTATAATGTAATACAAGATAACACTTTAAAAAATAATACAATATTGAAATTATATATTTTATATTACTTGTAATAGTACTAATAATATTACAGTATAATGGTATAGTACAATATAGTAAGTTAGAGTGTTATTTTGTGTCATTTTGGTTGGTGGTGTGCCCCAGGATTTTGGAAATGTAAAAAATGTGCCACGGCACAAAAAAGGTTGAAAAACACTGTATTACTCCATCTTGTTTGAAGGCCTCCATCACTGTTCCAGTACCAAAGAAGTTTCCTACTGGTAATTATCAGGACTAAAGACTAGTGGCACTTACTTCCATCATCATGAAGTGCCTTGAAAAACTGATCTGTAGGCATATCATTTCTTGCCTTCCACATGCATTGGCTAAACATCAGTTTGCATACAGAGCTAACAGATTGAGAGAGGAAGCCATAGCCATCATGCTCCATACTGCCCTGGAATGATGAGGGAACTATGTGAGGATGTTTTTGCAGACTTTAGTTCCACTTTTCATAGAATCATAGAGGTAGAAGAGACCTTGTGGGCCATCTAGCCCAATCCCCTGCTAAGAAGCAGGAAAATCACATTCAAAGCACCCCTGACAGATGGCCATCCAGTCTATGTTTAAAAGCCTCCAAAGAAGGAGCCTCCACCACACTCTGGGACAGAGAGTTCCACTGCTGAACAGCTGTCACCAGGCATGTAGCCAGGGGGGGCTAAGGGGGCTTCAGCCCCGAAATTCTCAGGGTGGTCCGCAAAAAGGCCTTACTGGTACATTATTTAAACTGTTATGTTTATTCATATCATGATCTGATCACCATGCTCATTATATCCCACATTCATGGGGTTATTGGGATAACAATACAAAAGGTTTGCTATGGTAGACCCTCTTCCACCCAGTCTCAGCCCCCCCCCCCCCGCGAACCAAACTTAGCCCTCCCCGAATCAAAATCCTGGCTACGGCCCTGGCTGTCACAGTCAGGAAGTTCTTCCTATTGTTCAGGTGGAATCTCCTTTCCTCTATTTTGAAGCCATTGTTTTGCATCGTAGTCTCCAGGGCAGCAGAAAACAATCCTGCTCCCTCCTCCCTATGACTTCACATATTTATACATGGTCCTCATCGTGCCTCCTCTCAGCCTTCTCTTCTTCAGGCTAAAAATGACCAGCTCTTTAAGTCGCTCTTCATAGGGCTTGTTCTCCAGACCCTTGATCTTTTTAGTTACCCTCCTCTGGACACATTCCAGCTTATTAGGCCTGTTTTCGAACGTCGGATGTATCCAAATTTCGGAAGTTTTTCCTGTACTTCCAACTATTGAATCGATTACTACAAGAGTTAGTCAAACAGGAAGTGGATTCACCATTTCGAAGTCTCCGTCGCCATCTTCGAGTATGTCATTTCCACCCTTTCCTGCTGCCTGTCTTCATTGGCTGTTGGCTATCTGGTGGTTTCCCTGAAATCACCAGATTTCCACCAGCCAATCAAGGGCTTCCAGCAAGAGAAGGGCAGGGACATTAGCCTTTAAAAAGTGAATCCTGCTAAGTTTAGACTGTCCCTTCTGCAGGTTTCCGCACATTGCGCAATTGCGGACACCATTTTCGAAGCTATTCCGAATTTCAGAAATATAATTGTGATGAGGTGGTTATTTATATGTTAATCACTTGTTTGTTTATGTATTTAGAAGGAACATTCTTTAAAGGCTGCAGTGAGTGAGCAGTAGAATGTTCGCAGCAGCAAGCTATAAGCAGAGGCTGTTACCATGACAACAGAGGCCACTCTGGCTTTAGAATGTTCAGTTTGAATTTGACAGTTGGAGAATGTCAGTTGGCCAGCAGCTGTGAGCAGAGTTAGTTTAGGAATTAGCAGTTGCTGAAGCTGCAAGCTGTCTGTAGGAACAGCAGTGTGCAGTTCAGTTCTGTGTGTGGGTTTAGGGAAACCCAAGTGTGTGGGTTTAGAGAAACCCAAGTGTGTGGGTTTAGAGAAACCCAGGTTAAGGACAAGTGTAGTCCTAGGGTTGAGAGTAACCCAGTGTTAAGTAGTTACTTGTGTGTAACTGTATCAGGGGGAAAACCCCAGTGTTATATTGTTTAATATTGCAAGTTTGTACCTCTTCGGAGTAATTTTGAAACCAGCTAAGCTTTGAGCCCATTTGTGTAAAATAAACTGTTAAACACTTTCAACCAAAAAACATCTGTGGAAGTCGTTTATTCACAAAGACCCTCACATACAGTGGTCAAGCATTGACAAATGGTGGCAGCAAGTTAATAATATTAATAAAGAAGGAAAATGGGGTGAAGTTTCATCTATTACCACAATAACCGAATCAATTTCGGGGAAAAAACAAAAAAAAACCTTTGGAAGTACTTCAAATACGAAGCACCAGCGCCCCTTACATCCGAATCGACTTTCAAAGCCGTTTTTTCCATGATAAAACAGGCCTATAGCTTATCAACAACTGGACACAGTGTGATTCCCAGTGTGTTCTGATGTTGTGTCTCAGATCTGGAACGTACTCTCTCCTAGATCACACACACAAGCAATCTCTGTAAACTACTTTTATTTAGAATAAAGAATTGTCCAAAAAGGTAAAAGGAGTAAGGCAAAAAAGTAAGTCCCAAGGTAAAACTGGTAAAGTTCTCAAATGGGGCATCACACTGCTAGGCTGAAACACCACATCTGACCAAGGCAGGATAGAGGAGTAGCATGACTTCCCTGGATCTAGACCAAACCTGGGCAATTGCCGGCCCTCCAGGTGTTTTGGACTTCAAATTCCAGAAATCCTAACAGCTGGTAAACTGGCTAGGATTTCTGGGAGTTGAAGTCCAAAACACCTGGAGGGCCAGCAATTGCCCAGGTGGGATCTAGACCAGGGCTGTCCAACAGGCGGCCCGCGGCCCTCCTCTCCTCCGTAAAAAAAATCCAAAAAAAATTCCCGGAAAAAAATATATAAAAGTGCGCATGCGCGCAGTTTTGCCTGCTTCTGACGCTGGTGTGATGCTTTGGGAGGGAGGGCGGAGCCATGGGGAGCCCCCAGTGGCTCCTCCCTCTCTCCCAAAGCGTTACGCCAGCCACAGAAGCTGGCGAAATTGCTGGCTTCCGCGGCTGCCGTGATGCCTTGGAAGGGGGGGTCCCCCCGCGGCACCTCCCTTTCTCCCTAAGCATCAGAACAGCTGTTCTGACGCTTTGGGAGAGGGGGCAGAGCTGCGGAAGGCTCCCCGCGGCGTCTCCCTCTCTCCCAAAGCGCCAGAACAGCTGTTCTGACGCTTTGGGAGAGGGGGCGTGGCCGGGGGCGTGGCCAGGGGTGTGGCCGGGTGGCCCCCCAGGTGGTCACTCACTAGAAGTCCGTCCCTTGAGCCGGCAGAAGTTGGACTGCCCTGATCTAGACATTATACTCCCTATTTATGCAGGTCAAAATCCCATTGACTTTTTTAGCCATC
This sequence comes from Anolis apletophallus, assembly GCA_030556195.1. Classification (NCBI taxonomy): domain Eukaryota; kingdom Metazoa; phylum Chordata; class Lepidosauria; order Squamata; family Anolidae; genus Anolis; species Anolis apletophallus. The sequence goes on from JARBWK010000004.1 coordinate 189,447,593, forward strand.
ACATGACATTGTTGGCTCATGTTTAATTTGTTGTCCACAAGGACTCAAAGATCTTTTTCACACTTACTGCCATCGAGCCAGGAGTCCCCCATTTTAACACAATCCTCCCACATAGTCTTGGGGCCAAACTTATGAATCTTGGATTGTCATATCCAATCTGTTTCTGGATTATACACTTCTTGTCTGGATGCTCCCAGAGAGGTAGATAAGGTAATAATATGTTGCCAGCTCTCAATATTGGGACGCTACAGGGCTGTGTGTTGAGTTCCCTGCTTTATACTTTGTACACATACGATTGTACTCCCATCCACTATAATTAATGGCAGCTAATATCTAATTTGGGCCTCTGGGTGGACATGTTATTATAACTTTTTAAAGCATTTTTAGCAACATTTTTTTCCTCTGGCCAGTATAATATAGCAGTTAGAGTTTCATACCATGTCATGACACAACTTGTAAAGCACAATTGCTGCATGAGATTTTCTTAAAATATTGGATGAGATACCAGCCCCTGTGGACTCCTTTCCCAGAATACTCATGGTTTGCAAAAAATATGGTAAGCAGCACAGTTCTTTGTAGCTGAACGTTATTGAACCAACTTGGGCCTCCCTTTATGAATCTCTTTAGGCCCTGAATGTCAACTAAAGCTGCAAAGAATGTCTGCAGACAAAACATAGATTAGATCTTTAGATATATCCCACTTTCACACACAAAAAGTTCTACAGGACATTGCTGTAAATTTGGTAATAATGCAATCCCTACTTATTGACTTCCATAGTATGTCTGAAAGTTGCTTTGCGTCAGACAGACCACACGTACACATACAGAGAGAGGGCTGTTGTAGCCAAAGTATCCCCTTTAGCTGAAGTGACTTTTATGAAAATCCCCTTGAATTGAATGACTAATGCATAATTGATTGAAAAGATCTTTTGTCTGGTTTCCACTCTCCCTTTTCAATGGAAACATTGCTGAAGTGCGTACAAAACAAGAGTATGCAAGACAAAGAAATTTAAATAATAATATAATAAAATTTTATTTATAATATCATAATAAAACTAAGGGTGGTTTACAAATATATATATATACAGTATATATAATATACCTAGCTGTACCCGCCACGTGTTGTTGTGGCCAACCTACCTATTTCTCTCCTTCTTTCTTTCTTACTCTCTTTCCTTCCCTCCTTCCCCTTTTCTCTTGCCTTCTCTCCTTCCTTCCTTTTCTCTTCCTTCCCCCTTTTTCTTTCCCTTCCCCTTCCTTCCCCTTTTCTTTTCCCTTTCCTTGTCTGGATTGGAACCTGGCTTTTTAATCTTTCTCTGGGTGGAAAGAGGTACCTATTCAGTTTTGGGTCTGTTACTTTTTAATTTATTCATTAATGATCTGGATGTAGGAGTGAATTCTGAGGTAGCAAAGTTTGCAGACGACACTAAATTGTTCAGGGCAACAAAGTGGCAAATGCATTTTAACCTAAACAAGTGTAAAGTCATGCACATTGGGGCAAAGAACCCCAACTACACCTACCAATTGATGGGGTCAAAGCTTTCGAGACAAACCAGGAAAGGGATCTTGGGGTCTTGGTGGACAGCTCAATGAAGATGTCAACCCAGTGCGCAGCAGTGAAAAAAGCAAATTCTATGCTTGGCATGATCAGGAAGGGAATCGAAAATAGGTCAGCAAATGTTGTATTACCTCTCTACAAATCTATGGTAAGGCCACATTTGGAGTACTGTGTACAATTCTGGTCTCCACACCTCAAGAAGGATATAACGGAACTGGAAAAGGTACAGAAAAGGGCAACAAGAATGATCCAAGGGATGGAGCGGCTCCCTTATGAAACCAAGTTGCAACGCCTTGGTCTTTTCAGCCTTGAAAGACGGCGTCTAAGAGGTGACTTGATCGAAGTGTATAAAATCATGCATGGGACAGAAAAGGTGAATAAAGAAAAAATATTTTCTTTGTCACAAAACACTAGGACTAGAGGGCACTCCTGAAGCTCAAGGTAGGAAAATTAGGACTAATAAAGGAAATATTTCTTCACCCAGAGGGTCATTGGGTTATGGAACTCACTTCCAGAGGAGGTTGTGACAGCTGTCAGCCTGAACAACTTCAAGGCAGGATTAGACAGATTCATGGATACCAAGTGTATCGGTAGTTACTGAAAAGGACATTCAAGTGCCACCTCGGAGTTGGTTGAGGTAGGCAGGATTTTCCTGGGTACTGGTTGTGGGGGGTCGGGAGCAGGTCAGGGTTTTGCCCTCCCTTCTGCTCGAGATCCCCGTGTACAACTGGTGGGCCACTGTGTGATACAGAATGCTGGACTAGATGGGCTGAGGTCCGATTCAGCATGGCTCTTCTTATGTTCTTATGATGGAACTCCCAGCAGTCCTCCTGATCGATCTACCTACCTACCTACCTACCTATCTCCATCTAATCTATCGATCTGGAGGATTGCTGGGAGTTGCTGTCCAGGAATAGGAAATTTGAAATATGCAGGGATTGGGATGCTCTCCAAGAAATCCAAAGAGAATAAAGCTTGCAGCTTGGAAGCAGTGCATTTGAATGATCCTCCTCTCCTAAAGGACCTGGTCTAGGGGATGCTAGGAGCTGTAGTCCAAAAGAGAGTGTGGATATGCTATTGTGTGTTTTGCTTGCCAGGGGGAGTTGTTTCTGCGCATGCGCTGTAGCATGGCTTTGCTTTTTTGGCCTTTTAAGACCCTTCTGCAGTCTTGTCTAGATTCAATTTCAATTTGCTAGCCCTCATCCAGTCCGACACAGCAGCCAAGCACCGGTTTAAGGTCTGAACACCTTCCGGCGTAGATCATCTACTAAGTCAACCAAGGCTGTTTCAGTGCCATGTTCTGGCCTAAAGTAGCTCAATAGGTACCACTTTGGCAGAAAAGTAATGGCACTCCATGCAGTCAGGTTAGTCACATGATATTATGATATTTAACTGATTTTAATCTGTTGTTATATTTGATATGTTGTTGTTTGTAGTTATGTATTCGGCATCGAATTGTTGCCTTTTTGTCAGCCACCCTGAGTCCCCCTTTGGGGGTAGAGAAGGGCGGGTTATAAATGAAATTAATAATAATAATAATACAGACATCACCACTTGTTCGGCTTAGAAATGGTATGAGCACCATTCCCCAGAGTCGGACACAACTAAACTTAATGTCAAGGGGAAACCTTTACCTTTAGTAGGGTAATATAGTCGTCGTCATCATTAATGTATTACCCACTTCTCCTTGCAGCTAGAGGCAGGGCACAACAGGGTTAAAACAGACAACACTATTAAAATGCATATAACAGAATACACCCAAGATGACACCAATAAAATACAGGTTAAAATTAACAAGTCAAACTTGATTGGGTAGGCCTGCTGGAAGAGATAGGTCTTCACTTGCATTTTAAATTCTGACAGCTGATTTAGCAGTCGAATCTCTTCCAGCAGGTCATTCCACAGTCTTGGGCCAGCCAATGAAAAGGTCCTCTGGGTGATAGTTGCCAGTTGGGTTCTAGCTGGTTGGAGTAAGTGTCGTCCAGCAGGCCCGGATTAAGATCTTCGGCCGCCCGAGGCCAAGACGCCCCGCACCGCCCCCCCGGGGGAAGCCCCGCCCCCAGGGCGCTGCTGCGCATGTGCGGCAGCAGCCGGGCGTGTGGCTTCCGCGCCGCCCGCCTCCCCGTAACCGGAAGGAGGGCCGGGAGGTGGACGGAAGCCCGGCACCGGCCCCACGGCTTCCGTCCACCTCGCGCCCAACTCGATCGCGGGAGGAGCCAGGAGGAAATGGACGGGAAGGCGCGCGGCACCATGGGGCTTCCGTCCGCTGCCTCCTCCACCCCGCGACCGAAAGGGCGGGAAGAGGAGGCGGGACTTACCTTCCTCCTCTTCCCGCCCTCCTTTCGGTCGCGGGGGGTGGAGGAGGCGGCGGACGGAAGCCCACGGTGCTGCGCGCCTTCCATCCACTCCTGGCTCCTCCCGCGACCGAAAGGAAGGCGCGAGGAGGAGGAAGGAAGTCCCGCCCTCCTCCCTGGCTGCCTGGGCTGCCCCCTTGCAAGGAAGGAGGCGGCCAGGAGGAGGAGGAGGAAGGGAAGCCCGGCTGGCGGGCGTGCCGCATGCATGCATGCCCACCAGTGGGCGGAGCTTCCCTTCCTCCTCCTCCACCTGGCCGCCTCCTTCCTTTGCAGGGGTGGCCCAGGCGAGTGGTGCCCTTCCCTCCTCCCGCCCCTCGCAGCGCTCTCCCCCGCCCTGTCCTGACTCTCTCGGGAGAGGGCGGGGGAAAGCGCTGAGTGGTTTGTTGTTGTTTTTTAAATTTCGGGGCGCCGCTGCCCCAAAACCCGCCGCCCGAGGCCATGGCCTCGTCTGGCCTCGCGGGTAATCCGGCCCTGTCGTCCAGAGGCCTTAGCGTCCTAAGAGGCAGATTATGTGGGAGAAGGTGATTCTGTAGATAACCTGGACCCAAACCATGAAGGGCTTTAGAGGTCAAAACCAACACTCTGTACTTTGCGCAGTAACTAATTGGCAACCAGTGAGGTGATTTTAATATGAGTGTTATATGCTCACTCCTAGATGTTCCTGTAACTAGTCTGGCTGCCATGTTTTCAACTAATTGGAGTTTTCAAACTTGCTACAGAGGTAAGCCAAAGCGCATTGCAGAAGTCCAACCTTGAAGTGATCAGTGTGTGCACTACCATCTTAAGATCCTCCAGTTCTAGGAAAGGGACGGAGCTGGCCTATCAGCTGAAGCTGGTAGTAAGCACTCCTGACTGTTGCATCTACTTGGGATGATATTTGGGTCCAGGATCACTCCCAAGCTGAGAACAGTCTTTCAGGGGGTGGGTAACCCTATCCAGAACTGGTTGACACACCTCCAACACTCAAATCCAATGGGAATTCACAAAGAGATGAGCCATGGCCCCTAAATAAGGTTCCTCATGTCATGGTGACCCCCAACCATATTTTCACTGCTACTTCATTAATAATTTTGCTACTCTTACGAATTCTAATCCAAATATCTAATATGCAGGTCAAAGCGAAGAAGGCGAGGCCAAAGAAGAGGGCCATGCGACCCCTCCTAAATAGCCAATTGTTCACCGCCCCCTTAAATAATAAATAAATATACGATAATAAGCCTAGTTTTCCAGCCCCTTTTTTAGGCTGAAAAAGCTCCCCTCGGCTTCTACTCGAGTTAAGGTTATTTATTATTTTACTCTGTTATTAGTATTATTTTTATTACTTTTATTTTTGTACTTTATTATTATTATTATTACATTTACATCATTTTACTCGATTATTATTTGTATTACATTTATTACTTTATTATTAGTATTGTTACCATTACATATATTGTTTTACAATACTAATAATAGAGTAAAATAATAAATAACCTTAACTCGAGTAGAAGCCGAGGGGAGCTTTTTCAGCCTAAAAAAGGGGCTGGAAAACTAGGCTTATTATCATTTATTTATTTATTTATTTATTTATTTACTGCATTTCTAACCCACCCTTCTCAACCCTAGAAGGGGGACTCAGGGCAGTTTACATTCACCTCATCAAGAGGCTATTTCAGCAATACAATAAAAACACAGCGTCGTAAAAAAACATCATACAAACTCATCATAAAACATTAAAACCAGCAAGTTCTATAATTAAAACCATACAAACACCTCACCATTAAAACATTAAAACCAGCCTCATCAGTCTTAGTGTGCCGACAGACCTCCTGCTGTGCCCAGAAAGCTTCTGTCCCCCCCCCTAAGGTGCTGATTGCATTTATTGACCAAACACCTGGTCCCACATCCATGCCTTTACTTTCTTTCGGAGAGCTGAAGCTAGGAGGGGGCAGGGCCTCCTAGAGATTGACTTTATCTCAGTTGGGAGTGTGTTCCATAGGCGGAGAGCCACCACCGAGAAGGCCCTGACCCTCGTCCCCACCAGCCGCATTTGAGATGTTGGTGGGAGCGAGAGCAGGGCCTCCCTGGAAGATCTTAATTTTCGAGATGGGACATAGGGGCAGATGCATTCAGACAAGTAAGCTGGGCCAGAATCGTTTAGAGCTTTATAGGTTAGAACCAGCACTTTGAATTGGGCTCAGAGATGGACCGGCAGCCAGTGGAGCTGGCATAACAAGGGGGTGGTACGCTCCCTGTATGTCACCCCAGTTGGTAACCTGGCTGCTGATCGTTGTACTAGTTGGAGTTTCCTAACCGTCTTCAAAGGCAGCCCCGTGTAGAGTGCATTGCAGTAATCTATTCGGGATGTAATCAGAGCGTAGACTACCATGGCCAAGTCAGACTTCCCAAGGTATGGGCGCAGCTGGCGCACAAGTTTTAATTGTGCAAAAGCTTCTCTGGCCACCGCCGAAACCTGGGGTTCCAGGCTCAGAGATGAATCCAGGATCACTCCCAAGCTGCAAACCTGCATCTTCGGGGGAGTGTAACCCCATCCAATACAGGCTGTAACCCTATGCCCTGTTCGGCCTTACAAATATATATACATTAGTTAAAATATAACACATTAAAATACATAAACAAAAGCATAAAACAAATAAAAAACAACATTATAACAAAATATAAAAGCAGACATCAACCAACAACCAATGAACGTGCAATAATAATCAGTCCCATCCCTTGAGGGGACATGCCATGATGCCAAGGTGACTTCTTTGCTACCACAAGACAGGCATCAAGACAGATAGTACTAACACTGTTCCTTTAATTTGCTCTGAATGCCAAATGTGCACAAGCATTCTGAGAGCTAGTAACCTAAATGCAAATTCCAACTAAAAAATATCTAGCGATGAGTTCAAAAGGACTATTTTTAAAATAAAAAAACATTTTCATAACTGTCCCTCCTGATCTCCCTTCAAACATCTCTCTTTTGGTCTGCCTGTTTGTATGTTGTGTGAGAAGGTGATGTCATTATGCAATGAATCAGATTGCCTTCAATGATATCATCGTGCAATGTATCAGGTTGCTTTACATGGAAACATTGGGATTGGAAACACGTCCCCAATAGGAGTTGGAAAAAAATTCTCAGTGAAAACATCAGCATAAAACAAATGCAAACAACATTATAACAAATGTTTTTGAGACAAAGTGTTCTTTGTTGATCAGGACTAATATCGTGTTCAATTGAAAAATAAATATAAATTACGTGTAACAGTGCTTCTCATTTTGCACCTTTATACCACTCTTCCACCCATAGAGAACAGAGTGGAATTATTGTCCCACCGTTTAATTTTTAAGGGGAGAAATTGATTTTATGACCACCAGAGAGCACTGATGCTCTATTTTTTTAGTGTCAAAACATTTTCCATGCATTGATAAGATACAAAATCATGTATTTTCTTTTGGAAAATGGAAATCTCCATAACCCTTTGGAGATTTTATGATCTTTGAAAGGCACAGGGCCGGTTCGTCCATTAGACGAACTACGCAGGCGCGGCCGGGCGACGTCACCGGGAGGGGCAACGTCACCCGGGAGGGGCGGCGCCGCGGCGGCTCCCCGGTGCCCATGCCGCACTGCCCCGCCGCCGCACCAACCAGGCCTCCGCAGCCGGCCCCGCCAGCCGCGCGCCATGCCTTTTAGGCAGCCCGGGCGCTCCGTTTGCGCTCCGCATGCGCGGAGCTTTTTGCACATGCGTACTGGCTCCCGCTTTGGAGCCAGTGGGCGTGCGCAGATTGGCGCATGCGCACTGGCCGCCAAAGCGGGAAGCGCGCTCTGGAGCCAGTGTGCGCGCAGATTGGCACATGCACACTGGGGGGGGGGCGCGGAAATTTTTCGTGTACCCCTGGGAACAGCTTAGTCTGCCCCTGGAAAGGCATGATCTTGTTAGAAGTCATAACCATTTGAAAAATGATGCCATAACCTCTTAGTAAAAAGCAAGACCTGTTAGAGTCATAACCTTTTCGGAAAATGGCATTCATGAAAGGCAATTAGGTTTCTCAGCTGTTAAACTGGTGTGTATTGGCATATCTTTGTTAGGGACAAAGATATGCCAATGCACAAAACATCTAGATCTTGATAGAGTTTCAGAAGTGTTACTTTCAGTTGCCCAAAAAACATTTACTCTCCCTTAAAATATATTTGCTTTTAAATCATGCTCTTATGAGACAAAAATAAGCAGATTTCTTTAGAAGTAACATAGTTGGTTTACTAACAAACTTCATGCATTTAGCATGCAGGCACATTGTTTACCTCTCCGTTGGCGCCCCCTTGTCGTGGGGGGGGAGGCTTGCGTACCCTAATGAAGTTGTGAGCTATGCTGGCGGTGGCATAATAGTCACCGGTGGGGCCTCCCATGCCAGACAAGTCACAACCAAAGGGTCTGACAAAGAGCATCAACGGGCAGGATGGACTCTCTAGCCTTTTGGCAACCATCCTAGGAGAAGGAAAACTCTGATTTCAAACCTAGGCAGATGGTGCTCGTCTAACCCTGTAAGGTCAACCATCTAGAGAAGGAAACTCGAACCAAACCTACAACCTGAAGACCTCGCTGCCACCGTCTCAGCTTGCATATACATATATACATACAAATACATACCTCGTCTGCTATATAGTACTACATGTTTTCTGCTGCCCTGGAGACTAGGACGCGGAACAATGGCTGCAAACTACAAGAAAGAAGATTCCACCTGAACATTAGCAAAAACTTCCTGACTGTGAGAGATTTTCAGCAGTGGAACTCTCTGCCCTGGAGTTCCTTCTTTGGAGGCTTTTAAACAGAGGCCAGATGACCATCTGTCAGCGGTGCTGAATAGCCTCTGTGTGTCTGTCTATATATGTTGTGTGTCTATGACATTAAATGTTTGCCATGTACAGTATATGTGCATTATGATCTGCTCTGATTCTCCTGCGGGGTGAGAAGGGTGGAATATAAATACTGTAAATAAATAAATAAATAAATAAATAAATAAATAAATAAATAAATGTCTGGCTTATGGCAAACCTGTTACAAAGGTTTATTGGCAAGATTTGTTCAGAGGAGTGTTGTATTTGCCTTCCTCTGAGGCTGAGAGGGTGTGACTTGCCCAAGGTCACCCATTGGGTTTCCATGACTAACCGGGGTTTGAACTTTGTCTTCAGAGCCATAGACCAATATTCAAACCAATAAACCATGCGAGCTATCACATTTCGTAGACAATGATACCAATATATTCAAGTGAAAATACATGTAAAACAATATACAGGCAGTCCCTGAGTTACAAACATCTGACTTACACATTACTCACACTTAAGAATGGGAGTGAGACAATTGGAAATGAGAGAAAGGGGAATTAACTCCTGAAAGAGTTGTAATGGGGGGGAAAGGTGTCTCCACTGAAGCTTTATCACCAATCCTTGTTTCCAAAACAAGCCAGATTTTTCAAAATCCAATTATCAGAGGGACAGAAAGTAAGCTGAAATCTTTTAAATATTTATTTATTTATTTATTATTCGGGCTTCTATGCCGCCGACTCCCTGAGGCTCGCGGCGGCTTACAGGAGCCGAAGGGCACAGTAAAATACAGGCAATAAGCAGTTAAAAACAATTAAAAACAACAGCAGTATAGTAATTAATAACACAGTTAACACAATGAACAACACATCATCCTCAGAAGAACGAATAGATGGCGGGGCATGGGCAGGACTTACTCACCAAAGGCCTGCTTAAACAGGTATGTTTTACAGGCCCGTCTAAACGGGAGCAAGTCCTTCATAGCCGAGTTCCGGCCGGGAGGGCGTTCCACAGCGTAGGTGCTATGACAGAGAACGCCCGGCGGGTAGCAGTCAGCCTTGTGAGTTTAGCTGAAGGTATCTCCAGGAGATTGGAGTCCTCAGACCGAAGTGATCTCGGAGGGCAATATGGGGTGAGACGGTCCCTCAAATACGCTGGCCCCAGGCCGTGTAAGGCCTTAAAGGTGAGGACCAACACTTTGAAGGTGATCCGGTGCTCAATTGGCAGCCAGTGCAGATCCTGCAAAACAGGTGTTATGTGGGCGCCAGCTGGCATGCCAGACAGGAGCCGGGCGGCAGTGTTCTGCACTAGCCTGAGCTTCCGGGTCACCGACAGAGGAAGGCCAATGTAGAGCGCGTTGCAGTAATCCAGCCTTGAGATGACTGTGGCTTGGATCACCGTGGCCAGATCGTTCCGGGAGAGATAGGGGCCAGCCTCCTTGCCTGTCGCAGATGAAAAAGCGATCTTGCTGACCGCAGAGACCTGGGCCTCCATGGTCAGCTGGGAGTCCAAATGGACCCCCAGGCTCTTTACGGAAGGCGATGGGCATAACACCGCACCATCCAGGCACAGTCAGCAAAACAAATGCTACAGGGATGTTAACCTTCCCTGTGCTATCCAATGCTAAAACATATCTATTTTAAAAATTTAAAAAATACCTGTTCTGACTTACATACCAATTGAACTACAGAACAAACCTACAGAACCTATATTGTAATATGCTCTGAGTTCCCTTCTGGGTGAGAGAGGGCAGGGTATAAATATAGTAAATTAATAATAATAATAATAATAAATATTTTGCTTGTAACTTGGGAACTGTCTGTAATATTAATGGAGCCTGGGACTGGTAGGTTAATCTCCAATAAATCGTAACATACAATACAAATCCAATTGTTGACAAAACAACCAGTAAACAATCCAATAGATCAAAAAATCTGATGAGAAATAACTTGAAGACAGTTACTCCTAGATCTTATAGTTATGATATTTGCATCATAAGGTGATGTGATTTTGCTTATCTTTAGTTATACTCCTCCGTTTCCCCTGGACTCAGAGCAGCTCGTATGCCACCTAAAATCAGGGTTTTGTTTTTGAGAATCTGAGCAGGAGAATGCTATTTTCTTTCACTGATAACCTACTTGTCAGGGTCCCAAAAGCATCTCGAGGGAAACAATGGACATGAAATGCTGGACATGAGAAGACCTCAGTTTGATGCAGGATAGCGTGTGATTTGATGCAGGACTAGATAGCCATTTGATATGACCTAACCACTTTTGGTTTGGTGCAGGACTAAATAGCCCTTTGCTATAACTCAAGCACTAGATCAGTGTTTCCCAACCGCTGTTCCACGGCACACTACTGTTCCGTGAAGGGATCATCTGGTGTGCCGTGAAAAACATCTCTCCCCCCCCTTTCTCCCCCTCCTGCCGAACTCCTGCTGCTTGGGGGGGAAGGAAGGCCGGGCGGTGAAGAAGGGGCCGGGGCGCTGCCTCCTTTGGCCGTTTTCCCAGCCAGCCTCCGATCAAGGAAGGGAGGAGGGAAGGGTGACGTCACCGAGCTCCGCACCCTTCCCAGCGGCAGAAGTTTGCTCGTGCCTGATTGAGTCATGGCGGAGAGCAACCCCTGTTGGGGACGGGGACCACTCTCCGCCATGACTCCGGCCCCTGGCTCACTGAGGCCGCGTGGAGGAGGAGGTGCATGAGCGGTGGACGGGCTTCAGTGGGCGGGGCTGAAGTCCCTCCACCGCTCATGCTTCTCCTCCTCTGCGTGGCCTCAGGAGCGAGGGGCTTGAGTCATGGCGGGAGTCATGGTGGAGAGCGGCCCCCGTCCCCAGCACTGCTCTCCGCCATGACTCCGGCCCCTCACTCGCTGAGGCCGCGTGGAGGAGAAGGAGCATGAGTGGTGGACGGGCTTCAGTGAGCGGGGCTGAAGCCCATCCACCACTCATGCTCCTTCTCCTCTGCGCAGCCTCAGCGAGCAAGGGGCAGGAGTCATGGCGGGAGTCATGGCGGAGAGTGGCCCCCGTCCCCAGCGCTGCTCTCCGCCATGACTCCGGCCCCTCACTCCCTGAGGCCGCGCGGAGAAGGAACATGACTGGTGGAGGGGCTTCAGTGGGAGGGGCTGAAGCCCCTCCACCGCTCATGCTCCTTCTCCTCTGTGCAGCCTCAGCGAGCAAGGGCAGGAGTCATGGCGGGAGTCATGGCGGAGAGCGGCCCCCGTCCCCATGCCCAGCTCTCCACCATGACTCCGGCCCCTCACTCGCTGAGGCCGCGTGAAGGAGAAGGAACATGAGTGGTTGGACAGGCTTCAGTGGGCGGGGCTGAAGCCCATCCACCGCTCATGCTCCTCCTCCTCTGTGCAGCCTCAGCGAGCGAGCGCCAGGAGTCCTGGCGGGAGTCATCGCGGAGAGCAACCCCGTCCCCGGCGCTGCTCTCCACCATGACTCTGGCCTCTCGCTCGCTGAGGCTGCGCGGAGGAGGAGCATGAGCGATGGACGGGCTTTCAGTGGGCGGGGCTGGAGTTTCCAGCCTCCACTGGAGTTTCCAGCCGGCACGGAGGCGGGGTATCCAGCATGCGTGGAGGTGGAGCCTGAATGCATGCTGGAAACTCCACATCCGCACTGGCTGGTAACTCCGCCTCCACGCCTGCTGGAAACACAGCAGACGTGGAGGCGGAGTTTCCAGCCGGTGGCAGTGCACCCCTGAGGATCTGGCACTCTTGGCGGGCGCCTACTTCACCAAGTGCGCTGATCTGCCCCTGACCATAACTCTTTGCATGTTATATTCTTAAGTTTCAACGATGTGCTGCAGGCAGAAATCTTCTGAGCAAACTCCAAGGGGAAAAAACAGTTTCATCTAGAAAAAGACAGTAATTATGCCACATCAAACCATTTCATAACTCTCACCCTAGAATTTAGAGCACTGTTGTTCATCCTGGGAGTTAAGACTTTCCCCCTGATTGCCTTCATTATAAGTTATGCTATTTCTGTCCTCCACAATATTATTTGACCCCAAGGGCAATGAAGAATGTATAAGAGACAGCAGCTGGATTTTTCATTTGATACCTCCCTATGCAAAGGTAACAACAAACTCCCTTTCTCCAAATCTAGTGGACAGTTTGCTTATCATGAACTCTAGTGAAAGGCCTTGCTTATTATGAATTCTCAATTTCAAGGGGTTATGATTTCGTTCGTACAATTTGCTGCACGTTGATGATAATCGCTCCTCCAAAATTATGCTATCCTCTGAAAGAACTTGGTAATATGTGTTACACATGCAAAACCAAGCTGACACTACACTGATTTCTACACACATTCCAGAGAGCTTAGACCAGTTTTCTGCATTATTGGTCCCTTGAGATGTTTTGAAGTCCCATTTACTCCCATTAGCCTTAACTGCCATGACTAATGCTGGGGAATGATGGGGGTTGTAGCCCAGAATACCAGTTTTGGGGAGGCTGGTTTATATCCTTTAGCTGTCCTGATTTGAAAGAGTATGCAGAATTAATGCAGTTTAACACCACTTTAAATGCTACGGAATAATGGGAGTTGTAACTTTCTCTGCCAAAGTGTGCTGTTTCCTCAAAAAACTACAACTCCCATAACCTTATAACATTGAGAATTGTAGTTAAAATGATGTCAAATTGCATTAATTTTACAGTATAGATGCACCCCCAAAAAGTGCCGATTAATCTTCTGTCATCCCACTTGTTAAGATGGTTTTAAAGTGTTCCAGTTTCTCTCTCCTCCTCCCACTTTCTCGTAATCTTTCTTCATTCGCTGCAAACTAATTATGATGAAAATATACTGTAGTTTACACTCAATCCAAACTTATCAGACTTGGGTGATTAATTTGAACAACAGCATTATTGTTAATTAATGGACTGACCTGGACTATTATTTCAAACCTGCGTGATTTAAACCAGTGTTTCTCAACCAGTGTGCCGGGGCACACTAGTGTGCCGTGAGTGATCATCAGGTGTGCCGTGGGAAATTGGAACCTCCAGGAAGGGAGGGGGGAGTCTAGTGTGTTGAATATAAAAACCCTAAGAAACCTACCTCGATAAAGGCACAACATTACAAGCACCCCCCCCACCCACCCATTGTCTACTTGGTCTCTCCCTCTCCATGCATTGGGAAGGCCCGCCTCCCTTTCCCCAAGTAGAGATCTCCCCTTGCCTCCTGGGAGTTCTGTGTGGGAAGTTTGGCCCAGTTCTATCATTGGTAGGGTTCGGAATGCTCTTTGATTGTAGGGGAACTATAAATCCCAGCAACTACAACTCCCAAATGTCAAGGTCTATTTCCCCTGAACTCCATCTGCGTTCATATTTGGGCATATTGAGAATTCATATCAAGTTTGGTCCTGATCCAACATTGTATGAGTCCACAGTGCTCTCTGGATATAGGTGAACTACAACTCCAAAACTCAAGGTCAATGCCCACCAAACTCTTATAGCATTTTCTCTTGGTTATGGGAGTTCAGTGTGGGAAGTTTGTGTCTTTCTGCCATTCCTGCCAGGATATCTATGTTAATTTATCGAAACAGGCCCAGGTTTCACACTGAGTGTATAAATACATTTTAAATACATATTAACTATATGTATTACTGTGTTAGAGTGTCATTTTGTGTCATTTTGGTTGGTGGTGTGCCCCAGGATTTTGCAAATGTAAAAAGTGTGCCGCGGCTCAAAAAAGGTTGGGAAACACTGATTTAAACAATGTTTTAGTAATTTTAAAGCATTAATTAATTGTTTTAATTGCTTTTATCATTTATTACTGTTGTTGGCATTGAATGAATGCCTGTGGTGAAGCCGCCCTGAGTCCCCCTCCAGGGGTGAGAAGTTCGGGATACAAACATGCAAAATAAATAAACAAATAAATAAATAACCCAGCAACGGGAGAAAAGCAGAGCAGTGGAATCTTGCCTTTCCCAGTAAGTTCACAAAAGCATATTACTGGGAAGGAGGGCTGGAAGATTCTGCAAATGCTGCTATAAGTGCCTCAAAGGTTTTTTTTCTGACATGATTATCTTATGACAAAATTTTCTTTGCAAGGTTTGTTTAGAGCGGTGTTTCCCAACCGCTGTGATGCGGCACAGTAGTGTGCTGTGATGAACCTCCTGCTGTGCCGCGGGAAAAGCTCTCTGCCCCCCTTCTTTCCACCCTCCTCCTGCCGAACTCCTGCTGCTTGGGGGAGGAGGAGGAAGGGTCAGGCGATGGTGAAGAAAAAGAAGAGTCCGGGGTGCCACCTCCTTCGGCTGTTTCCCCAGCCAGCCTCCAATCTGCCATGACTCCTGCCCCTCGCTTGCTGAAGCCGTGCGGAGGAGGAGCCCCGCCCACTGAAGCCCATCCACCGTTCATGCTCTTCCTCCTCCGTGCGGCTTCAGCTGTGGGAGAGCTGAAGCCGAGGGGAGGGGCAGGGCATGGTGTGACCTGGCTCCGCCCCCTCCCCGGCTTCAGCTCTCCCACAGCTTCTCCAGACTTGAGGGGACAGTGCCAAGCCAGCATTGTGCTGGCTCTGCCACCGCTGGCTTGCCATTGCCCCCTCAAGGCTGGAGAAGTTGTGGGAGAGCTGAAGCCGGGGGGAGGGCTGTGAGAAACGGACTATGCCCAGCCACCTGTTCCCCCGCATTGGGGTTGCTACTCAGCTGTAAAGTTGGTGATTGGCGTACCTGCTCCAAGTCTCCTCGCCCTCATCTTCCTTTTGGATTACAAACACCCATCGGGGTCTGGATTACAAATTACTTTGTTTGCGGCTATTTCTCAACAACTTACCCTTCTCACCAAACCGCTGGATATCCACTACGGATTGAAATTCTCTTTGGCGGGTTTCGGGAGCAGGGATTAGACACCCATCTGGGGTTTATATGTTTATTTTGTCTAATGTGTTGTTGCTGAATATATACTGATTACACTTTGAGATAATTGTGTGTTCAGATTTTTTCTTTGCATGTAGTGTGACCACACCCGTTGTGTTAGGCAATGGCAAGCCAGCATTGTGCTGGCTTTGCCACCGCTGGCTTGCCATTGCCCCCTCAAGGCTGGAGAAGTTGTGGGAGAGCTGAAGCTGGGGGGAGGGGGCGGGGCATGGCGCGGCCTGGCTCCGCTCCCTCCACCTGGCTTCAGCTCTCCCACAGCTTCTCCAGCCTTGAGGGGGCAATGGCAAGCCAGCATTGTGCTGGCTCTGCCACCGCTGGCTGACACTGCCCCCTCAAGGCTGGAGAAGCTCTGGAAGAGCTGAAGCCGGGGGGAGGGGCATGGTGCAGCCTGGCTCCGCTCCCTCCACCTGGCTTTGGCACTCTCAGCAGCTGCTCCCAGCAGACCACCATCCCCCAGCCATTCTTTGCTGTGTTAGAGTGTCATTTTGTGTCATTTTGGTTGGTGGTGTGCCCCCGGATTTTTTTTAATGTTAAAAGTGTGCCGCGGCTCAAAAAAGGTTGGGAAACACTGGTTTATAGGACATTTGCCACTGCTTTCATCTATGGCTGAGAAAGCTTGACTTGCCCAAGAACACTAAACTGAGATTTGAATTCTGTTCTCCTAGAATCCTGGTTCATTGCATTGCATTGACTCTTTGTAAACTTTTAAAAAGCAAAAACAAAAACCTTTTCTCTGTTTTCTACTAGCAGGTAACAAAGGTCCACGACATGCGAGTGTGGAGAAGAGCAAACCACAGACCACCTACTACAATACAACCTGAGACCTGCCACATGCACAATGGAGAACCTTCTCACAGTGACACCCGAGGTACTCCAAGTGGCCAGCTACAAGTCAAAGGACATTTAGTATAATGCCAAGTTTTTAACTTTGTGTTTTAAATACATTTTAACTGTACCCTCAATTTGCTTCTGACACGATAAATAAATAAAAAAAGTATTGATGGTAGTGGGAATGCTGGTAAGGTCTCTTATATCATATAGGCTTTTGCTGAGAGCCAGACTGAATGAACCAAACATCTACTGGGGAGCAACAATAGCAGCGGCTAACACTTGCGGAGAGTGTCACAGAGACAAGAACGATGGTTTCGTAGTTAATGCTTGTTAATATTGTGCAGAAAGGGATATGGCCACAATACTATGGTGACAGGCATGTAGCTGGGGGGGGGGGTCTGCGAGAAGGCCTTACTGGTACATTAATTAAACTGTCATATTTATTCTCTGTTGGCACCCCTTGTTGTGGGGGAAAGGCTTGCGTACCCTAATGAAGTTGTGAGCTATTCTGGCGGTGGCATAATAGCCATCGGTAGGGCCTCCCATGCCAGACAGGTCACAACAGGAGGGTCTGACAAAGAGCGTCAATGGGCAGGATGGGCTTTCTAGCCTTTTGGCAACCATCCTAAGAGAAGGAAAACTCTGATTTCAAATCCGGGCAGATGGTGCTTGTTTAACCTTGTATGGTCAACCATCTAAAGAAGGAAACACGAACCAAACCTACGATGTGAGGACCTCGCTGCCACTGTCCCAGCTTGCTGGGCCCCGGCAGACGAACATTTGGTTTAAAGGGTGAGGCCAGTTCTGTGTATGCTGCACTCCATTGCACAGGCTCGAAGGACACATCCAACCTCCGAATCATCAACACGCTTGTAGAAAGCGTGGGACGGGTCCTTCCTGAATCTTGATTTGCGAAGAAAAGCCAAGAGATTTATTTATATCATGATCTGATCACCAAGCTCAATATATCCCATATGCATGGGAGTATTGGGATAACGATACAAAAGGTTTGCTAGGGTAGACCCTCTCTCACTCAGACTCAGCCCCCCCCCCCCATCAAACTCCCCCTCCCAATCAAAATCCTCACTATGGGCCTGTATGGTGAGAACATCTGAAATGAAATAAGTGCCAGAAGATGAAGCTCCCAAGTTGGAAGGTATTGGAGCAACCAGACAAATGGACAGAACTACCATAGCTCTTACTGTAATGAATAGCAGAAGGACAACACTTCTAATGCTAAATTTCCTTTGACTAAGATGTGTCAGAAATGTTTCCCCTTTGAATGACTGAATATGAGCAGAACAGATGCGTTTATCTTACATGCTTAATTGCAGGGTTGTTTGTTATTTTAACCCTGGCTATTAGACTAATGGGGTCAAATTGGCTCAGAGCTCAAAGAGCCAGCACAATATTTTATTCAACACAGGACAGTAAGTGAAAATGATAAATTAAAAAAAAGTACTAGCTACTGTATTATTTTGCTGGAAAAAATATATTTTGCTGAAAAGTAAGGGTCCCTTTGGTACATTGTACTATTCTGCTTTAGTCAGACTTCACCCCTAGTGCAAGCATGTTAGCGGGGGGACGGGGACGGGGGAGCTGGAGGGGCTCAGCCCCCCCCCTGAAATTCTCAGGGTGGCCCACAAGAAGGCCTTACTGGTACATTATTTAAACTGTTATGTGTATTTATATCATGATCTGATCACTGTGCTCAATATATCCCATATGCATGGGGGTATTGGGATAATGATACAAAACGTTTGCTAGGGTAGATCCTCTCTCACTCAGCCTCCCCCCAATTAAACTCCCCCCCCCTTGAATCAAAATCCCGGCTATGGCCCTGCCCTAGGGTGTATCTGCATTGTAGAATTACCGCATCCCAGCTATTGGAATTTGGACACTTATTGTGCATAACACTGTATCAGATATATTGCTGAGGTTTAGGGTGCTTCAAGATGTTCTTTTCTATGTCCCTCTGAGAATTACAGCATGCAAACCATAAATCTTCCCACACTAGATTCACCTTCCCAGCGGTCCCATACAAAATAGGAACAGGCTGATACAACAAAACCTCCTGCAATGCTTGCCCTAAGGCCCTTTCAGATTGTTTATTTAGAGAAATATGATTCCACTTCAACTGCTATGATTCCCTCCCATGGAATCATGAGGCTTGCAGTTCAGGGAGAGGTATTTGGAATTCTCATCCAGAGAAGTTCTAGTACACAAGGGTGAAGTGAAACCAGAAAAGTTGGGTTAAACCATTGTGCAAGCAGGACTGCTGACCAAAAGGTTGGCAGTTCAAACCCAGGTGAGCTCCCATCAGCTCCAGCTTCCCACATAGGGACATGAGAGAAGCCTCCCACAAACATCTGAGTGTCCCCTTGCAGTTTCTCAAGTCCTCCTGTAATGGAAAAAAATTGAATTGGTGCCTATATATGTAAGCCGCCTTGAATCCCTTACAGCAGTGTTTCTCAACCAGTGTGCCGGGGCACACTAGTGTGCCGTGAGCAATCATCAGGTGTGCCGTGGGAAATTGGAAACTCCAGGAAGGGGGGGGGGGGGAGTCTAGTGTGTTGAAGTATAAAAACCCTAAGAAACCTACCTCGATAAAGGCACAAAATTACAACCACCACCCCTCCCCACCCGTTGTCTACTTGGTCTCTCCCTCTCCATGCATTGGGAAGGCCCGCCTCCCTTTCCCCAAGTAGAGACCTCCTCTTGCCTCCTGGGGGTTCTGTGTGTGAAGGTTGGCCCAGTTCTATCATTGGTGGGGTTCAGAATGCTCTTTGATTGTAGGAAAACTATAAATCCCAGCAACTACAACTCCCAAATGTCAAGGTCTATTTCCCCTGAACTCCATCTGCGTTCATATTTGGGTATATTGAGTATTCATGCCAAGTTTGGTCCTGATCCAACATTGTTTGAGTCCACAGTGCTCTCTGGATATAGGTGAACTACAACTCCAAAACTCAAGGTCAATGCCCACCAAACTCTTATAGCATTTTCTCTTGGTTATGGGAGTTCTGTGTTGGAAGCAGGGGCGGTCCGAGCTGTCCAGGGGGAGTAAGCGAACATTATTTTGGTCCCCCCCCCGGCGGCTCCCGGCTGCGCCCGCGCATGCGCACTCACTCCCGAGCGCGCCAGCACAGAGGAATGGGGGGGGGGAAGAGGGGACTCACGGGGCGGGCTCCCGGACCCGAGGAGGAGGAGGGGGAGGGGGAGGCCAGAGACGGCCCCACGGAGAGACGCAGCGGCAGCAGCAGCAGCACCCCCGGAAGGGCCCGGAGCCAGAGGCGCATCTTCCTGACGTCACTTCCTCGTCGCCGCCTGTGCCGAGGAGGAAGGGGAGGAAGAGATGCCGAAGGGAGGGAGGGAAGGAGGAAGAGGCCACCGCGCCTCCGCAGGGCTCCCTCCCTCCGGCGTCTCTCCTTCCGGGCGTCCTTGCAGCGCGCGGCCAGCGAAGCCTTCCTCCCCTTCCTCCTCTTTCTGCCATTCCTGAAAACACGCTATGAAAGCTAGCAAAGAATAAAGAATGATGCAAAATTGTGTATATCACTTTTTTATATAAAAATAATCTATAGAAGGATATCAAAGTATACCATTCAGGTATGGTGCAAGGTGCAAGTATATTTCACTATATGGTGTGGCTGGGAAGATCCCTGGATGTAAACAATGAGCTGCCTCACCGCCTGCGAAGCAAACGTCGCTTGGCTGGAGTTTTGTATAACTGCTAAATGCTCGGGGTCTGTCCTCCGCTGGGGTGGCAGATGTGGATCTTCCCAGCCACACCATATGCCAGAATTAGGAATGAAACTTACCCTACGGTGGAAATACAGGTTTATACTGTTGGTTCTGTTATAGTTACACCAGTACCTTGCTTTAGAATTTATGTTGTATTGACACTGCGATATTCACTTTGTGATACTGTTATATGCATATTATGAATGATTGATATATGGTCACAAATGTGAATGTATTATGTGAACACTGTGAATTTGTATAGTGAAATATACTTGCACCTTGCACCATACCTGAATGGTATACTTTGATATCCTTCTATAGATTATTTTTATATAAAAAAGTGATATACACAATTTTGCATCATTCTTTATTCTTTGCTAGCTTTCATAGTGTGTTTTCAGTGCTGTTAGCATTAGAGCCTTACTCTGTGTATAAGACTTTCTGCCATTCCTGCCAGGATATCTATGTTGTGTTTATTGAAACAGGCCCAGGTTTTACACTGAGTGTATAAATACATTTTAAAACATATTAACTATATGTATGACTGTGTTAGAGTGTCAGTTTGTGTCATTTTGGTTGGTGGTGTGCCCCAGGATTTTGCAAATGTAAAAAGTGTGCCGCGGCTCAAAAAAGTTTGGGAAACACTGCCTTACGGGGTGAGAAGGACGAGGTATAAATATGGTAAATAAATATCATTGAATTTGCTGTTCTCTGATGAAACACTGAAGGGCACTGTGATATCAGCCAAAACTGAGAATGGATTTGCACACTCAACTGTAGATGCAAACCCAGGATTCCACTGGAAGTAGCTGTAGCAGATAAAATAGAATCCAAGTCTGGTTCTAGACAGTATAATGCAGTTTGAAGGTGGCTCAAGGGTGGAATGTCCACAAAACATATACATCCAATGCACACTGCAGCATGCATTAAGCCAAAAATAGCATGTTTAAAAACTCCTCAGAAGTACAGAATTGAACTGATTGGAGTTTATCTCATGCAGGTCTCATGCAAGACCAAAAAACATGGAGCACTTGTCATGATACTACTAGTACTGGAAAAAAACCCACAGAAACACAGTAGAGGGTAAATAAGTATGCTCTCAGGAAGATGCTACAGCGCATGTGCAAAACGACTCCCCTGGCAAACAAAACACACAATAGCATATCCACGCTCTCTTCCAGACTTCAGCTCCCAGCATCCCCTAGACCAGGCCCTTTAGAAGAGGAGGATGATCCAAATACACCGCTTCCATGCTGCAAGCTTTTTTCTCCTCGGATTTCTATGAGAGCATCTCAATCCCTGCATATTTCCTATTTCCTATTCTTGGACTGCAACTCCCAGCAATCCTCCAGATACATAATAGGCCTGTTTTATCACAGAAAAAACGGCTTCAAAACTCGCTTCCGATGTAGAGGGCACTAGCGCCTTGTATCTGATAGACTTCCAAAGTTTTCAGCAGTTTTTTCGAAATTGATTCGGATGTACTTCCGAAATTTGGAATGGCTTCGTTGATGGCATCCGCAATTGCGCAATGCGCGGAAACCTGCAGAAGGGACAGTCAAAACTTGGGGGATTCCTTTTCCCTCCATTTTTGACCACTACTACAGACAAAACTAGCCACACTGGTACAAAGTATTGAACGCATTGAACACATTAATAAGCATTTAAAACATTTTAAATGCAATGGGACAAAAATAGAGGAGGTCGGAAATGGCATATGAGCCCTTTCCGAATATGACGATGGCAACTTCGAAATGGAAAATCCACTTCCTGTTTCCTTAACTCTCTTTGGAATCGCTTCAAAAGAATCGCTTCAAACATCCGAATTACATCCAAATTTCGGATGTATCCGGCGTTCGAAAACAGGCCTAATAGATAAGATATATAGATTAGATAGAGTTAGATAGTAGGTAGATAGATCAATCAGGAGGACTGCTGGGAGTTAGTCCAAGAATAGGTAGAGAAGGAAGAAAGGAGAGAAAGAAAAAGGGACAGGAAGGAAGGAAGGAAGGAAGGAAGGAAGGAAGGAAGGAAGGAAGGAAGGAAGGAAGGAAGGAAGGAAGGAGAAGGAAGGGAAGGAAGGAAGGAAAGAGGGAGGGAGAGAAGGAGAGAAAGAAAGGAGAGAAAGAGAGAGGGAAAGTTAGCTACAGCAACGCGTGGCAGGTACACAGAGAAGGATTAACGCACCCAGTGAAGTAGGCACGCGCCAAAAGTGCCAGATCCACAGGGGTGCACCGCCACCAGCTGGAAACTCCACCTCTGTGCCAGCTGGAAACTGCCTACGCGTCTGCTGTGTTTCCAGCATGCATGGAGGCGGAGTTACTAGCCGGTGCGGAAACTCCACCTCTGCACCGGCTGGTAACTCCGCCTCCGCGCTTGCACCAGGTTTGATGGGGGGGGGCGCCATAATAATTTTCACCTACCATTTAAAATTATCTTGGGCCGCCTCTGCAGGTGCAGCTAGTGTGTGTGTGTGTGTGTGTGTGTGTGTATATATATATATATACACACACATACACACACACACATTTCTGCTACAGTTCCATTTTACTGTCTCCTTCTTTTCACAGTTTTCAAAAGTTCTAATGCTGTAGGTCTATGGAAGAGTATCATTTACCTTATGACCTTACTTGACTTTCTCTGCCTCTCCTGCAATCATCAAGAAGCAGATGTCAAACTGTCCAAGACCTTTCTGCTTTAATGGCATTTAGTACTGCAGGGCGGGCAGCGTCTTGCTTGGAGTAATACGGTCAGCGATAGTTTTGCCACTTAATTTGGCAATCTGGCAGTCTTTTTCCTCTTGGACTTTTTGCTGTTCGCCATCCTTCTCTCGTTGGTTTGGCTTTGGAAAGAATTGCCCGTTGCTTCTGCACTAGAAACTCTGTGCAGGCTGTTGTATGCTATAATGAATGTTTCCCCACACAGTAAGAATTTAAATCATAAATCTGTATGGTGTTCTTTTCCTCCAAGAAAAAAAAATATGAGTGTACCTCTGAGAAATCTCAAATGGTAATCATGCTACAGTCAATCAGCTAATGAGATATCTTCCTGAGAACCCATTAGGAGAATTACTGCTTGAATGAGCGTGTGAAAATCCGTCCGTCCTGCTGTCTAAGACAGATGAGAACCGATGTTAGAAGTGTCAGTATTCTTCCATGCAGTATTATGGAGTATTATAATGAATGCATTTGAGAAACCAGTTGTGATGTGTGAAAAGATCTTCACTGTCCTGGAAACAACCAAATCTCCAAGGAACATTACTTAGAGAATTTTCCGTGTTCTATTATCAACTAGCTAAAATATAGCTGATGGAAACGTTTTTCTGTTTATTGCTAATTTAAAATCTTTACGCTCCATCTTTCTGTCTTAGACATTCAAGATCTTTATTATTCGTCCATCCACGGAGGACTATTTTGTAAAAATATAGGGTTTCACTGCAATGATTAAGGTAATGTGGCATTTCTATGTAGTTCTGCCTGTTTGTTTCCACCCTATTGAAAGTAAAGGTAAAGGTTTCTCCGTGACATTAAGTCCAATCGTGTCTGACTCTGGGGGTTGG
This sequence comes from Anolis apletophallus, assembly GCA_030556195.1. Lineage (NCBI taxonomy): Eukaryota > Metazoa > Chordata > Lepidosauria > Squamata > Anolidae > Anolis > Anolis apletophallus. Next base: position 189,471,315 of record JARBWK010000004.1, read on the forward strand.
TACTCATCTCCATTTCTAAGCCGAAGAGCCAATGTTGTCCATAGACACCTCCAAGGACATGTGGCCAGCATGACTTCATGGAGCACTGTTACCTTAACGCCGGAGCAATATTTATTTATTTATTTACATCATTTATATTCCACCCTTCTCACCCCGCAGGGGACTTAGGGCGGATCACAATGCAAATATAAAGGCAAACATTCAATGCCATTGACATACAACATATATAGACAGTAGGCATGGTTTAGAACCCAAAAATAGGAAATCGGAAATCTAATGGGGGGGATTTTTTTATTAGTAATAGAAAGACTTACAAAAATTTTCCAAACATTTCTAAAATGTAACTTAATTACTAACGAAATTGTTAGTAGTTCGTATGCCAGCAGCATGCGCATTCTCAGAGGTTTTTGTTTGACAACTCCCAGAAATCCTAACAGCTGGTAAATTGGCTGGGATTTCTGGGAGTTGTAGGCCAAAACTTGAATAAATCACACTGAATTCTAGATGGGATTCTCCAAATAGGAAGGAGGGAGGGAAGGAGGGAGGGAGGGGGAGGGGGGTATTCTATTCTTGGAAGCAGCAAAAAAGGAGGAGGAGCCCCTCGCTCCTCGCTGCCTCTCTCTCACCCCGATCCTGAGGGAGCGAGGGCCCAAGTTTGCCCAGGCTGAGAGGAAAAGGAAGAGGCCTGAGGCTGTGAGGAATGGTGTGAGTTGAAGTCCAAAACACCTGAGGGCTGAAGTTGGCCCGTGCGATGGGGCAAGACAGAGCAACGGGGAAGAGAAGGGGGGGAGAAGCCACCAGGAAAGAGGAGGGGGCAGAGAAGAATGTGAGAGAGTGCAGAGAGAAAAAGGAGAAGTGTGTGTGTGTGTGTGTGTGTGTGTGTGAAGCTGGCCCCTGCGGTGGGGCAAGACAGAGCAACGGGGAAGAGAAGGGAGGGGGGAGAAGCCACCAGGAAAGAGGAGGGGGCAGAGAAGCATGTGATAGAGTGCAGGGAGAGAAAGGAGGAGAAGCGTGTGTGTGTGTGTGTGTGTGTGTGTGTGTGAAGTTGGCCTGCAAGGTGGGGCAAGACAGAGCAACGGGAAGAGAAGGGAGAGGGGAGAAGCGTGGAGGACTACACTTTCCAGAATGCCTAGCAGCAGCGTCACTTCCAGTTCCCCATAGAAATGCGGGAAAAAGAAGAAGATGAATGAAGGCGGGAAGGAAACGAGGGGGAGAAGACAGGGAGAAGTGAGTAGTACAATTATTAAGAATTTATTACGATCATAACGCAAATTGTTGGCCTCAAGGACCGTAAAGAAAGTCTACTTCCTGGTTAGCTGCCGTGATGCGTATAAACTAGAAAGTCCCATTACATACGAATCACTTACGATTTCTTTTAATTTTCATAACTTTTTTCTCATGCCTAATAGACAGACATAGAGGCAATTTAACATTCCAGCTTCTGACCACCAGGAGGAGCTGTCGCATTCCTTTGTCTTTTTTGTGTATTTCCTGGAGATTTTTTGGCCTCGTAAATCAGTTAAATTTATCCTCCCCACACAAGTGGTATCTAAATTTCCTACTTGACAGATACAACTGTCTTTCAGGTTGCGAAGGTCAACAACAGGCTACACAATTGGTCGAGAGCTCATCCCGACCCGGGCAGGCCTCGAACTCATGACCTTCTGATCAGTAGAGATCTTATGCAGCTGACACCCAGCCAGCTGCGCCACATTCCTGGTGTATTCCCGAGTAGCTATTGATCTATTCACATTTGCATGTTTTCGAACTGCTAGGTTGGCAGAAGCTGGGGCTAACAGCGGGAACTCACGCCACTCCTTGAATTTGAACTTGCACCACCGGGAGCTCCTTTGTTTCCAGCATACCTCCACCTAATTCCAATATCCAAGTAGAAGGTCTAGGGAAGCCTTTACCTTTATTTAAGTGTTTCCTTGTTTCGAGGCATTGAATGTTTGCCTTGTGTCTGTATATGCTGGAATCTGCCCTGAGTCCCCTCTGGGAGATAGGGTGGAATACAAATAAATTATATTATTATTAATATTAATATTATTATTTTGCCTGTCTATCTCCACCACAGCGCTGCCTGGAATTTGACTTGAATACTAATTAGATCCTATTTTACTTGTTTTGTCATTTCTGGTTGCTGAAGGCTCTGAACAGAATGCTCTGGTCTCTGAAGGCTCTGAATGAGGTGCAGAGCCAACCTTAAGAAATACGGCCACAAAGTGGAGTCCACGCAGAGGCGGCCCAAGGTAATTTTAAATAGTAGGCAAAAATCATTCCCCCCCCAAACCAAACCTGGAGCAGGAGCGGAGGCAGAGTTTCCAGCAGGCACGGAGGCGGAGTTTCTAGCTGGCGGCGGTGTGCCCCTGCAGATCTGGCGCTCTCGGCGGGCGCCTATTCCGCCGAGTGTGTTAATCCGCCTCTGAGTCCACAACATGCGAGTGTGGGGAAGAGCAATCCACAGACCACCTATTAAAATATAGTCTGAGCCCTGCCATATGCACAGTGGAGGACCTTCTTGCAGTGACACCAGAGGCACTCGAAGTGGCCAGCTACTGGTCAAAGGACATTTAGTATAATGCAAGTTTTTTTCAACTTTGTGTGTGTGAGTTTTTAAAAAACACATTAGAGCTGTACCCTCAGTTTGCTTCTGATAAGATAAATAAATACTTGTTTTGTCTAATATGTAAATTTCTTTACATATGTTATTGTTGCTAACTGCTGAACTAGAACTCCAAAACTCAAGGTCAATGCCCACCAAACCCTTCCAGTATTTTCCGCCTGCCATGGGAGTTTTGTGTTCCAAGTTGGGTCCAATTCCATCGTTGGTGGAGTTCAGAATGCTCTTTGATTGTAGGTGAACCGTAAATCCCAGCAACTACAACTTCAAAATGACAAAATCAATCCCCTACCCCACCCCCCACCAGTATTCAAATGTGGGCGTATTTGGTATTTGTGCCAAATTTGGTCCAGTGAATGAAAATACATCCTGCATATCAGATATTTACCTTACGATCCATAACAGTAGCAAAAATACAGCTTTGAAGTCGCAACTAAAATAATTTTATGGTTGGGGTCACCACAACATGAGGAACAGTATTAAGGGGTCGCGGCATTAGGAAGGTTGAGAAACACTGGCATAGAACAACAACTAGTACTACAACTGTTACCGAACAGAATTTGGGGGTCTTGCCATGAAGGCAGACCAGCTAGACCCACCAAAGAGGATCCGTATTAACCCTGGTAAGAAAGGAAGCCCAATCCCAATTTATCCTAGAATTTCCCAAAAAGCTCACCAAGTTGAAGGAGTACCACCGACGTGTTTATTCAGATCAGCTGGAAAGGATGACAGCCACAATCATTCGTCAATGCTGACATAAAAATTACATTGGAAAAACATGCCATTTTATAAGATTACAGATTCAAATGTCCCACTTCCCGCCCCCAGACCAGCTTTGTGTTGATTGGATGGAATCTTGCTGGCTGACTGCATCTTCTTCCGGTTTCCAGCCAATGGGGGCGAAGAGGTGAGTGTTGAGTAGAACAATGAAGGCAGAAAAACATTTTGATGGGATTAAATATGTAGATCAAGTGGCCAAGTGTCCAGCAAGAACTCTCCTGTTCTCAGGCTGAGCAATTCTATTGTCTTTTGGTTGATGATCAAATGTCCTCATATGTGTTTTTCTCTATTTGATTGTCACAAATTAATATATTGCTGCAGGGTCTCAGTTCTTTGGATGGTAAACAAATGAAGAAGCTGTAGCCATGTACCAGTTTCCGAGGCTGATAGAGGTGGCCGTTTATGAAATATAAAAATAGTTTTGCCTATTAATCAATGGCACAAAGGTAGACGAAACTCAGATGCCTTTGTCTATTGATTAGCAGAAACCAGTTTTGGCCCAAGGAGGAAAGACCCTTTTGGAAAGAGCTGGCTCCTGCTATAGTCATGCAAATAAGGCTAGTGGAGGGGTGATTGAATCACAAGCTTGCAGCTGGCAAGCCTCACCCAAGGTAGCTGGCTAAAGGTAAACAGTGGCACTTTCATATTTTAAAGTTACATACATGGGGAAAACATGAGGGGAGATACATCAGGGTTTATGGGGAAAATATACCATCCTGATCACCCCTGCCTACTCACCAGAAAGATACACAGTTTATTAGATTCATAAAAAAATAGCCCAAGAGAAAAGGGTCCTAGACAGAAAGGAAAAAGTCTTTGGGAATGAGCAAAAGTTCGTAAAAGTAATGCAAAAGGAAAATAACTGGGTGTATTAATAAAGTGTGGGTTACAGGGGCATTGTCATGTGGGGCCATGGAAAGAGCCTTAGGTTCTCATGTGGGGAGAGATAGGGGATTATGGGATCACTTCCAGCCTGGTGTTCTTGGAAAAACTACGAATCCCTTGGTTTTTAACTATCTTCTACAGAGCCCAAGAGAAGGGGGGTTCACCTCCAATTTCACAACTGCAGTCTACTCCAAGAGAGCTACGAACACATTTGTGTCAGAAAATGCATTCAATAAAGAATAACTGTAAAGAAGGTTGAGTGAGGCGAGGTAAAAAAAAGCCCATTCCTTCAATATATTCACACTATTAATTGGCTGCTGACAACGAAGTAAAGGCAACCAACTTATTGACATAGATGTTAATCACCGAATCAAGTACCGTATTTTTCGCTCCATAAGACGCACCTGCTGATAAGACGCACCTAGATTTTAGAGGAAAAATAGGAAAAAAATATTTTCGCTCCCCTCTAAAATCTAGGTAAGTCTTATCAGCAGGTGCGTCTTCTCAGATGGCTCGCTGGTTCGCTCGCCCTCTGCCTCCTTTTCCTTCCCCCACCCTTTCCTTGAGGGAAGAAAAGGTGGGGAAGGAAAAGGAGGCAGAGGGCGGAGCGAACCGCGTCAGCGCCAGCTCTGACGCGCGGTTCCTCGCCCTCTGCCTCCTTTCCTTCCTCCGCCCTTTCCTTGAGGGCGGGGAAGGAAAAGGAGGCAGAGGGAGAGCGTCGCGTCGCGTCAGCTGTGACGACGCGGTTCACAGCCCGCTCCGCCTCTGCCTCCTTTTCCTTCCTCCGCCCTTTCCTTGAGGGCGGGGGAAGGAAAAGGAGGCAGAGGGAGAGCGAACCGCGTCGCGTCAGAGCTGACGCGACGCGGTTCGCTCCGCCCTCTGCCTCCTTTTCCTTCCCTCCGCCCTTTCCTTGAGGGCGGGGGGAAGGAAAAGGAGGCAGAGGGAGAGGGCCGCGTCACGTCAGCTGTGACGCCGCGAGCGGTTAAGCTCGCCTCCGCCTCCTTTTCCTTCCCTCCGCCCTTTCCTTGAGGGCGGGGGGAAGGAAAAGGAGGCAGAGGGCGAGCGAACCAGCGTCCCTCCGCCGCCGCAACGGACCACAGAAGAGGAGAGGCAGCGACAGGGTAAGTATCTCGCCGCCCTCCCTCTGCTCCAGCGCCCCCCCCCCCCCCGGCCTGCATCTTCGCTCCATAAGACGCAGCTGATTTTTCATCCCACTTTGGGAGGAAAAAAAAACTGCGTCTTATGGTGCGAAAAATACGGTACTGCAATATCATTTCACTAGGATTTTTTTCTCTCTCTCTCCTTGAAAGCCATCTGGTTACTTCATTTGACAATGTGCCCTAGGGATGGGTTTGTTGCATACATTAAGAAAAGAAAATATGTACTGACACATGGCACCAGCAGGGGAAATCACGGCAATTTCAGCTAACAGCAGTGGGTAGCTGACCACACTGATTCACTTTTATTATTGATTGCCAAAACAGTAGTTTCTGTTATTTTGTAATGTCTGCTGGATGCATATATGTCAAATAGAGATATTTGTAGTATCTTTCATGTTCACATGCTGTCATTCCTTTTTCTTGCTGTTGTGTTCATTCAACTTGTTTCCAGCTTATGGCAACGCTAAGGCAAAACTACCACAATGTATTGTCGAAGGCTTTCATGGACGGAATCACTGGGTTGTTGTAGGTTTTTTGGGCTGTATGGCCATGCTCTAGAAGCATTCTCTCCTGATGTTTCTCCGGCATCTATGGAAAGCATCCTCGGAGGTTGTGAGGTCTGTTGGAAACTAGGAAAATTGGGTTTATATATCTGTGGAATGTCCAGGATGGGAGAAAAAACTCTTGTCTGCTGGAGGTAGGCGTGAATGTTACTATTGGCTACCTTGATTAGCATTTGATGGCCTGGCAGTTTTTAGGTGTGGCTTATTAGTGCCTGGGGGAATCTTTTGTTGAGATGTTTATATTTATTTTACTCTTTCGGGGTAGCAAACTTTATACTCCCCCGCTTCCCGTTTTTAATATTTCTTTGGTTCTCTCTCTTGTCCCTTTTCTCTTATAGTTAAAATGAAGGCGGTTGGCTTAATGGGCGCTGTGTGCCTTGCACCCCTCCCTGGAAGCCTCTTCTACGGTTTTGTCCTGGCGTGGTATTTCCATGCCACTTTCCCAACCTACCGAAGATTGCTGTAAGACTAGCCTCTGTACCACTAGTCTTTTGGGGGATTTACTTCTCCCACCAATGGTGAGGGGTTCAGGTTCATCTGAAGTTCTCTGGAGCCTCAGACGCCCGCTGCAGCCGCCATCTTGCCTCCACCCGGAAGTAGGATCTCAGCTTGTTGTTGGGTAACTTGAAATCATTTTCAACTTATGGTAACCCTATCATGTTTTTTTGAAGGTTGACTTCCTATAATAATATTGAAAACTGTTTGCATCCTTGTATACCCTGCAACTCCATCCCAGTTTAGCAGCTTATTTCTGGGAGTTGACAAATATTTACAGCCCTTGACTTCCATCCAATTATATGACAAATATTTACTTGACTTGGTATTGTAGATTTAGTCTGATGTCATTAACTGGGCAACTTTGTGTGTCTTGAAAATGTTAAATTAGAATTTTGAATGTGTTGTGGCTCAAAGACTATTTTGCTATTAGCTCAGTTATACAGTGGTGATTTGAATTACTTGTCCATTAATTATAGATTTCATTAATTTCACTGACTTCAAGTTAATGGTATTCCTTAATGGATACACAAAAGCATGTTAACAAAAATTGCTGAACACTACTCTGAAGCTTCCAAGTATGGCTGTGCAGCTTTTAATCCGATTATACCTGGTAGATGTCTGGAGAAAATCATGCTAAACTCCGTGAGATTTATGCTTGCAGGATCCTCAGAATGCCATCTTGTTCCTTCTACTATTTAACAATTATTATAATATTTTGAGAAAGGAAACATATAATTGGGTGTTCTTCTATATACTGACACTATAATGCAACTTGGAAACATTTTGGGAGGAACTGGTTTTGCTGTGCAGTTGATTAGCTTAACAGATTTGGTATTGATTTGAGGCCAAGAAGGTGACTACATTAACCATGGAACCTGGTCTCAAACTGCTCTACTGATTCCCCCCTCCCCAAATTTTCAGGAGATATGTGTTGTGCAGGGCCGGATCTTACATTACACGAATTGCGTGCCTGCGTGGGGCGCCACATATCTAGGGGCACATCCGGCCGCCAAATGCCCCTTCTCAGTCTCCGGCTCGGCATGGCGTGGAGACCGAGGAGGAGCACCCGGCAGCCGGAGGTTGAGCCTTCTCAGTCTCTGGCCCCGTGAAAAGTGGCCCACCTGCACCGCACCAAATGCGCACGCGCAGAACCAGCTGGCTCACCATTTAAAATTACCTTAGTCCGGCCCTGATTTTGTGGTTCAGGTAGATGACAATTAGAGGATTTTGATTCCAGAGCCTGAGAGAGGTGCAATCAGGCCAGAGGTGCCCACAGCAGCTCCACGAGGTCAGAGACCAAGGAGGAGCTCCAGGCAGCCGGAGACAGAGCCTTCAGATCAGGCAACGCTGTGAAACTGTGAGGATATCTAGTCCTGCTCTAATTCATGGTTTTAGTCTAAAGTCTTGGGAGTTTTGGTTATGGATTTTTCTGGATTCATGTTAATGTTTTTACTCTTATTTTCTGGATCTATGCTCATGTTATGACTTTTGTTTTCATGTACCTTTTGGATTATATGGATTATTGCCTTTGAAGTGTTTTATTTCTCACCAGTTGGGTTGGTCTTTTTTACTTATTGACTATGTTATATTATTACCTGTTGGATTTTGCTTTTCTTACTTTGGGGGGGGGGTGATTTCCCCCTTTTTATATGTACTTTTCCTCTCCGTTGGCACCCCCTTATTGTGGAGGAGAGGCTTGCATATCCTAATGAAGTTGTGAGCTATGCTGGCGGTGGCATAATAGCCACCGGTAGGGCCTCCCATACCGGACAGGTCACAACCGAAGCGTCTGACAAAGAGCGTCAAAGCATAGGTTGGGCTCTCTAGCCTTTTGGCAACCATCCTAGGAGAAGGAAAACTCTGATTTCAAACCCAGGCAGATGGTGCTTGTTTAACCCTGTAAGGTCAACCATCTAAGAGAAGGAAACTCGAACCAAACCTATGACCTGAGGACCTCACTGCCACCGTCCCAGCTTGCTAGGCCCTGGCAGACAAACCTTTGGTTTATAATAATACACTTTATTTATATTCTGCTCTTCTCACCCCGAAGGGGACTCAGAGCGGATTACAGGTACACATACTTAGCAGACAATCCCTGCCGTTTTTCCACATACACACATATAGACGAACAGAGGCAAACTCTGGCCACCAGAGGGAGCTGGCGCACTCATCTCTCAGCGTTCCAGCATCCCTTGTTGTTCCTTCCGCATTTGTCAACGTTCCTGGAGTTCTTTAATGGCCTCATAATTCAGTCAAAATTTGCCTCCCCACTTTACGTGGTACCTTTATCTCCTACTTGACAGATGCAACTGTCTTTCGGGCTGCAAAGGTCGACAGCAGGCTACACTTAAAGGCTGAGCACCCACCTCGACTTGGGCAGGCCTCGAACTCATTACCTACTGGTCAGAGAGATCTTATGCAGCTGACACTTAGCCAGCTGCGCCACATTCCCGGTTTAAAGGGTGAGGCCAGTTCTGTGCATGCTACGGTCCATCAGATAAGTCCATTGCACAGGCTCGAAGGACACATCCAACCTCCGAATCATCAACGTGCTTGTGGAAAGCGTGGGATGAGTCCTTCCTGAATCTTCGGAATTTTTGTTCAAGAAGAAAAGCCAAGATATGTACTTTTACTAATAATCTGTTTCACTATTGCTTTTGGAGTCCTGGATGGTGCTAAGAACAAGGTGAACTCTGGCTGGGGTGCAACAATGTACATCAGTGCTCCAGAGGCATTGGAGGTAGATAAAAAGGAAGGTGCCAAGTAGGAGTGGAGGTAAGCAATTACCTAGCCCAAGGGGTCAATTGGCCCATTGGTAGCCACTGCCAGCCATTCTCTTTTCACTCAAATTCCCACAGAGCAAGGCTTTATTATGTATATATTTATTAGTTCTGTTTGTATTCCACCTGCATGTCTGCAAATGAGAACTTGGAACATTTGGATGAGATGAATTGTGTGTTCATGTTGACTGGATCTCTGAGGAAAGAGGACATGCAAGGTTATTCGTTTCCATGAATTATAACAGAATGAAGCAGAAAACGTCAAAAGAGTGCACTCAAGAGGAACCCAGTTCCTGCCAGAAATCAAAACTGAAATTATTGTGTTCAATCATAGACCATTGATATCAAGGGACAGAAATCTGCATTTTTCACATTCCTGTTCCTTACCGTTGATTTCTTCTGTGAAGTACTAATATTTTGTGAAGAACAAAATCAATCTTAAAGTTGTGCTGCTGAATAGAATATATAGCAATCTAAACAGCAGAGAGTGAGGGTGGTAGTAAGGCAAACTTCTTAACTTATTAAAAATTCTTCTCATGATAACTGGAGGGAATGAAGTACAGGTTGCAATAGATCCCACGGAAGGCAAAAATATTAGATCAATTTGAATGATTTCAAGACTGCAGGGACGGGTGATTCACACCTCAGGGTGCTGAAGTAGCCAGTAGTCATTCATGTCTGAACCATTAGCAACTGTATAAAATCTGCAGAGGAGTGTATGAATCCCCAATGACTCAGAAATAATGATCATGCTGTATTTTTTTCAAGTAAAACAAAGCTTTGGGGAGCTGCAGATCAGATAAGTGCACGAACTCCAGTATCTTGGAAACAGTTTGAAAGATTACAAGGGAAAACAGGTGTAGTGAAGAAATTTTCATGCAGCAGCAGAGACAAAAATTGGTCAATTTCAATTTGGCCACCCCCCTTTGCTTCCCCTGCTCCGTGATATTGCCAGTACAGCTTCTGGGTTTTATATCTGTGTGTATCTATATGTAGGAAGGCAGGCAACATAGTAGTATCAATCAAGTTCAATCATTTATTCATAATAGTAATCTTCTGAGTGGAATAAGAGTGGACGTATAATTCAAGGTGTATATGATCACACTTCCAATCAAAAAATCCCAAAAAATAATATTCATAAATTCCGCATAATCCACATCCAAATATAATCCGGGATAGAAAGGAAGGGAACAGGTCGACGGTCAATATAGGGCCTCGCCGTTTCGCCTAATAAGGCTTCATCTGGACCTGGTAAATATTTATATCCACATGTAGAACCATTCCACTGGTCCGGTGAATCTAGTAATGCAAGTATATATACATGCCATAAGCGTGAAGCATAACAATAGCAATAATAACATACGTTCCACAATGGAGAGCATATCCCAAAAGACACAAGGCTAAATGTAAAGTAATACATAACAATTATAAATCATAAGTTTATCATAGTTGTGGATGCAGCCACTGGCGAATCCAAGCACACGGACCACGAAGCATGGGAAAAAGCCGGTTTAAATGTAAAAGAAGAGCATCAGGTGTAGAGTCATTAACAAACAAGGGTAATTACATTAAGATCTCATTAAGGGGCCCTTTCACAGAGTCATATTGAAGGGGTTAAAAAGTTAAAAGTGCCCCTCCCAAGAGGAGATGCCATACTAAGGGTTAATGTGAAGAATGTTGTTTGCTGATAAAACTGAGTATATATATCTTGCAACTGCGTAGCTTGGCACGATAGCCATTTTGTTCCTTTACCTCCATGGTAAGAGGGGCTATTCGCCTCAATACTGACCAGATTGAAAATAAAAGTCTTGTTTGGATTCATCGGCCTTGGCTGAGTTCTTCCACCTTACGGCCTCTGCAACCAAGAACCCAAATTTCCGCTACAATATAACCCAGAATGCCTCTCCATTGACATCCTCAGAGGTTGTGAGCCCGAAAAACCTATAACAACCTTGGAATAATTCCATTTGGGATCACTAAGCAAAAAATGGGAAACAGTAATTCCAGTACCCCAGCCACTATTCCTCCAATTCTTTTGTGGTGTTTGGACCACGTGTGACTTGAAGTTTCCTTTTTTTTCTTCTTTTTTTGGTTGTATGTGAAAATGGTATGCTATTTTCCCATATTTATTTATCGTGTCAGAAGTGAATGGAGGATACAGTTATAATGTATAGAAAAGCCACAAACAAAGTTTTAAAACTTGCCATTAAGCTAAATTTCCTTTGACCAGAAGTGTAGTCGAGCCAGGAAACCCCAAATCCAGAAGGTCAAACCGCAGAGAGTCCCCAGTATTCCTTTTGGCCCATGGCCTAAGTTGCACCAGTACCAGACCCTTTTGTTTTTCCCCTTCCCTTCTGCCTCACTCAGTCCCATACATCACACTGCACCAACTTCGTCCCTCCCAGTACACCCAACCACCGTTGCCTCCCATTGCCCCATCTACACAACAATTGCACAGCCAATAGCACATGAAAGACACCTCAGCAAACATCAAACAGCACTTTAGCAATAAACCAAACACTCTGCCATTTCTCCCACCGTTTTCCTCTCCTTCCTTCCTCTCTTCCTATCCTTTTTCCAGCCTGAGGGAAGCATGTCCTAGCACAAAAGCGCCAGCTTTTGGGGCAGTTTTGGCCCGAAGAGATCTCTTCAGGGGGGTGGGTGAGGGCCTCAGACCGATGCTACGGAAGATCTAGTTCTCTCAAGTACTGTGACCCCATTTGCCCCTTTCTGATCGTTTTTCCTCCTGGACTATTCCTGGACTGCCCTTTATCAGCGGATTCCAGCATGTGCCCTTGATGGACAACAAAGGGACTCTCTGTCTGGGCAAACCGTGTCCGATGCTTTCCCGGAGGGGTTTTGCCCAGATTGCAAGGGGACTGGAAGAGAACCCAGGCCCTTTGGGCTTTGGGAGAAGCAGTTCACCAAGGACACTTCCCAGTTGAATAAACCAGCCTTTCCCCCTCTCTGCCACATGGACTTTGTGACTCTCTGCCACTCTATTTGCACTCCAGAAGCAATTCTGCCCCTCAGGGCTCTATAGTTTCCAAGGACAGTAATTACATCAAGGAGAACTACAACTCCCAGAAGGAAGGCAGCCCTGCGTTGTCTGTTTTAAAGATCATAACTCTGGGAGCAAGAACTGTATGGGAATGCACTGGGAAATTGCTGGGGATCTCCTGTATGTACAGTGTGGCTTCATAAGTTTTCCCTTTAACCCCTTGTAACCCCTTCCCTTCCCCTCTTTCCCATGTAAAGAAAGATTGCCTGTATTTTTGCTATTGTGTCAGCTGAAAGGGAGTAACTGGATTCCCATCCTAAGCCTTTTATGGATCACCATTGTTCTCATTGCATGAGCTCTTTCTGATGGAAATCTTGTTTTGGATTGCTCAGGCTCTTGTCTTGGGGTCCACATTCCATCAGCCCGAAGGAAGCATTAATCGTCGGAGTTTAGACCAGTTAATTCTGCCTTTGGAATTAGACAACAAATATTTGTTTTCACAGCGGGAACACAGCTGGCCTCGGAACCCAGACTTGTGTCCCAAAATAGATCCTTGGTCACACAAAGGTTTGAGTGAGTTTCTGTCATCAAGCCTTCTTCCCCTTTCCCATTCATCTGCCAAGTTTGCTAATCCCATCACTCCCAGGATGTCATTTCAGGTCGTTTACCTGCCTAGGACTCTTTTGTTTATCCATATGCCAACATTGACAGCCATTTCCGTCTAAGCTTCCTTCCTGGAACTCCATATATGGCCACAGACCTCTGATTGGCCGGGCCGGCAAATGGGAGTGAGCGCTGATAGGCTCCTAGAACTGACCGGCCTCCCGCCCATCAGCTGGTCCGACCAATCATCAGCCGATCAGCCAGGAGGAAGTGGGCGGGAATTTCAATTGTTTTGACAGTTCTGTAACCTTTAAAAACCAATGTTTTGAATGTATATGCATGCGTCTTTGCGGGATCAGGGAATTTGCGGTCGCATCCTACTCAGCTGAGCAGAATAAACAATTTCGTGGCATCTACCTAACAGATTGGTGAGCATATTTGGGTCCAAGGGAGGCGGGTAGATTACGAGGGCCTAACCGCTCCTGGCTCGCCAGGTTAACTGAACCCTCGCGGGCTCTGCTCTGTGGTCGGTCCACAAGACTTGCCCGGTTGTCGGAGCAGCCGGTCCGGGGAAGTGGCAGCTGTTCGATAACAGAATTTGGCTTACCACGAAGGGACTCCTTCTGGAGGAGTTTCCGAGTCAATTTTTAGGGACAACTAAATTTCCAGAAGGCACCTGGTCCAAGAACCTCTCGACCAGACTATTTGGGGAAGCGATTGGGTTCTTGGGAAGGGACGCCTATCCAGGGTTCAGAGTTTTAAACTCGCTCAGATCGTATCCCCAAACATCTGGCTGGTCTTCAAGTTCTGGCCAAAGGAGCCAGGGAGCGCCTTGACTCCCAAAGGTAGTGCCACCGAAATTGAAAACCGGTAAAAATCAGCCGGGAAGTGTCGCCCCGCGCGTAGGTTGACGGAGTCGGGTTGATCCCTGCGTGGATCTTCAGGTATCCTGTAACAAAAGGTCCTGCGTCCCGGGCGGTAACATCTGGCGCTCACGGCGAACTAGGGCAGTCCAATCTTGCGGTTACAGGCTTGGGAAGAGGAAGGAAGCAGCCAGCGCACTAGGCCCGAGCTCCTGTCTGGATCTCCCCAGGTGATTGGCTTCTCAGGTTACTGGTACCGAACCTTGGGGATCCCTGAGTGTGTACGGCTGTCGCCAGTCGTCCCCTTAATCGGCCACGGGTCAGGGCTTACCACTAACATGGGAGCTTGCTCTAGCCGCAAAATGCGCCTCATCCTGAGTGAACATCTGTAGGGAAGGATTTTGGCAGATCAGGATGAGATAGCAGGAAACTCACTTGCTTAGCCAAATAGTGGTCAGAACATGTGTGCAGAATGGCCCCTCCGGCCTTTTGTTGTGGTGGAAAGGGCAGCTTGGCCTAGGAAACCGAGTGGAGGAAGCTAGACTGTTTTGTGTGTTCTTGGATTGCACCGGGAGGTGAGCCGAGAAGGAAAATCGCCAATCTCTGCCATGCAAGGAGGCTGGGGATTCCCCCCCTTCCTTCTCAGAGATCCCTTCCAGACCAATTTTATTCTCTCCTCCTCGGAGGAAGAATCCCTTTTTTGCCTTTGCTTGCCCCCATTCTCCCCCCCTGTCCCATTCTCCTTGCCTTCCTGCCCCCAGACCTTTTCCCTTCAATCTGCCATGTCCACTCCCTGCCCCATGAAGTCCTGTCTTACAGCTCCCCCCTTGAATCCCACCGTTTTCCCTTTGCCCCTTCAAAGGGAACCTTAAAAGGTGATTTTCCTCACCTCGTGTCCACGCGTGGACATTGGAACTCTGCCAAAAAGCTTTAGGTCTCTTTTTCTCCCCTGCCTGTCCCCTTGAGAAACCCTTTCTCTTCCTCCCATGTCCAAAATTTGCCTCGCCTCTAGCATCATTCTCTTTAATTTGCTCTCCCTTCTGTGTGTAGAAAACCCCTTATCCTTCTCTAGAACCCCTAACCTTGCCATCCCCAAAGTTTCCTGTCTCTAGTTCCCTCCTTCCTTTGCCCTCAGCAAACTACACATCCCTGCTTCCACATTTTGGTTTTTTAAAAAAACTTTTCTCCCGTCTGCCCCCTCTAGGGGCGAGCAGAAAAGAGGTTTTTGTTCCATGTACTTTGCCTGTTTTTCCCCATTCCTTTGGATTCCTTTTGCTTTGCTCTAAGCCAAGTTTTCCCTCCTCCTTGATCTCTCTCTCCTCTCCCCACCTTCACCTCTTTGAAAGCAGCCAGAAAACCCTTTCCCCCTTCATGACCCAAGACCTTCTCCTCCCAAAAGTTTTGACTCATCACTTTCCCTCCTTCTTCTCCCTTTCTGCCCTATTAAAAACTATATATCCCAGCCTCTACCCCTGTTCATAGCAAAAGGATGCCCTTTCTCTTTACTCTTTCAATTCTCTGAGGGAAGTGAGGCACCTCTTGGGATTCTGTTTGTTATCTTTGCTCTTTGTTCTTCTCCTTCCTCCAAAAGGGCATCTGCAGCCTCCCACTTCAGTTTTTTGTTTTTGTTTTGCTTTGTGTGTGCTATGGTTTGTAAAAGAAATATTTCTTCCCCCTTCTGGAACTTAAGAAGTGGATGGGTCCTTTGGCCTGAGATCTCTTTCCTTTTGTGTCTTTGTTTTCCCTTCCCATTCTGCTTCCATTGTTGACTTCCCCATTTCAAAGTACTAAGTTTCTTTCCTTTGCTCCCTGCCTCTGTGGTGCTCCCTCTCTTCTCTTCTTTCCTCTATGTGGCAACCTCTGTTCAATGGCTGCCCCTATGCTGCATTCAAGGTTTTCCCATCCCTTAAGATAACCCTTCTTCCTTTCCTCTTCGCCTTCTTAGATAGCTGCTCCCATGATTTGGGAAGCACTCTCTTTCATCCTTTTCCACCCCTTTCCAGGTGAGGGAAGAGGGAAGCTCTTGTCCCCCTTTTTTATCTTGCCCCCTGTCCTCCTGTAGTAAAGGAGATGTCTCTTTCTTTGCTCTAGTCGATTTCTCTTGGAATTCTTTCTTCTTCCTCTCTCCTACCACTCTTATATTTGTCTTGTCTCCTGCCTGGGCCTCCATTGGCCTACTTCTCTTTAAGACTGCGCAAGTGGGGAGAACAGCCAAATGCCAAATGGTTTGTTTTTTTTTCTCTGCTTGTTTGTTTTTCTTCTCCAAATTTTGTATGATTTTCCCCCTTGAGAAATGCGCTCTGTTTAAAGTGTTTATCTTCTCTTCTGAAACTCTCCAAATGTGTCTTTCCTGAACTCCTGCTTCTGACCAGCCCCCATTGTTCTATTTTTCTCACCTGCCCTGAGGCCTGTAGTCAGGGATTAGTTTAACCTTCTCTCTCTTGTGTATGTATATATATGTATGTGTGAGTGTGTTTTCCTTCTGAAGGAAAGCGGTGGGTGCTACTTGAAGTGGGTTTCTTTAGACTTGTGTAAATGTGTATGTCTTTTCCCTCTTTTCTCTTTCAGTTTGGAGGAGGAGGGTTTGGGATGAGGAACTGGGAACTCTCTCTGCCGATTGAATGGAGCTACCTCTGTGAAGTGGGTTTTTGGTTTTCCCCTTTTCTCCTCTCCTCTTGCCTCTCTGTGAAGAGGGGTGAAGACATCTTCGCATTTCTTCTCCTTTGTCTCCATTCTTCAAACCCCTCCTCCCGGGAACTGTGAAATGAAATTCTACCTTCATAAGGTATATATACAAGTATGTCTGGATTTTCTTTTTGTCTTTGTCTCTCTATGGGAAATGGGCTCTCCTTGCCCTAAGTTCTTAAGTGGAAACTTCCTGTGTGTCCAAACCTCTATTGTTCTCCTTTGCTCTACCTTCCCAAGCCAGGGATTAGTTTAATGCCTGGAAAAGAGGAAGGTTCTCTCTTGTGTGCGTATGTGTGTGTGTGTGTGCCCTAGAGAAGGTGCTTCTCTTAACTGCCTTTTCCTCCCTGGAAATTATAGTTTTCCTAGGGACTGCTTTTCTCTCCAGATTCTGCTATCAGCCTTTCCTTCTAGTGAAACGTGCTGGCCAACTTCAATGGCCATGGCTCTCTCTCTCTCTCTTTCTCTCTCCCTCTGGCCTCCTCCAGTCCTTACATTTTTCCTGGTTGCATGTGCGTATGAATGTTTAAACCATTTCCCCTAACGGCCTTAAATTGAGGAGGTTTCCAGAAGACGTCCCCAGGAGAAGGAGCCCTGGCACAGCTGAAGACCACCCAAGGAAAGAGCGGACTGCAGGACCCAGAATCCCTGGCCACCATTGGAGGAAGTCGGTCCTCAGCGTTCGAGGCTGGAATCCCCTGCTGGAGAGGAGGGGACCCCAGCGAAGGAGTGCTGAACCACCCAGAGTGCCATCGGGAAAACTACATGGTGCCATGAGCCAGGATGGGTCGCCTTGCAGAAAAGACTTGCTAGAGAAGGCCAGGGGAAGGCCTGCCACTGTTGTGCTGTGTCAGGAAGAATGCGAAGGGGACAGGTGGAAATCCTCACATAGGTATGTATGGTTTCCTTTCCCTTGTACTAACTTCCCCCAAGGGCTGAAGGGAGGGCTGGGTGGGAGGGAAACTATAACTCTCTCTGAGCTCTTCTAGAATTATCCTTTCCCAAATCCTGCAAAATGGGCACGTCAACGAGGCCAGGCTGACCTCATCCTGATGGACCAGCTCTTTGCCAGACGGAAAAGATCATGGGCGGAATCCAAGGAGAGAAACCTGGGAGACATTATTCCGGAAAGTGCCCCTCAGGAAAATCCCCAGCGGAGACTGCACCCAGATCCAAAACGTCTGTGAGCCAGGGACCAGGACGGGAGGACCACATCTGCCAAGTTTCACCCCCTGTGGACCAGCACTTTGTTTTCCTCTCCACTGCTGCTTGAGAGACCAACTTCCTGCATCTCCCCCTCCTTCAAGAACTATCCCATTTACCCTATGGGATCTCCACATTTGCCAAACAACACCAGGCACCGTACTCATTGGGTGGCTACCGCTGAGCGTGAGTGACAAAGTTTCCCTCCCAGGCCTCTATTCTTCTCTATGCCCCTTTTCCTCCTGTTTTTTTCCATCCCTACACTTTCTTTCTTCCCTTCAGCCCTGCGGCATCATCAGCATACACAGTTTGTAGTTAGGCATTTTTGGGTTGCTAATTTCCTATCCTTAGCTTTGGGTTGCCTGTGATGTCCCTTTCCTAGTTGGAAGTGGGGCCTGTTTGAGTAATACACCAGCAAAACCCCCAGAGAGATGGCCAGGTCATACTTGGGAGAACTGAAAATGTTTTCACGAATGTTGGAGCATGTCAGATAGAAGCCTCTATCTTCCAGCTCCAAAGTGGGGAAATGTAGTCGAGCCAGGAAACCCCAAATCCAGAAGGTCAAACCGCAGAGAGTCCCCAGTATTCCTTTTGGCCCATGGCCTAAGTTGCACCAGTACCAGACCCTTTTGTTTTTCCCCTTCCCTTCTGCCTCACTCAGTCCCATACATCACACTGCACCAACTTTGTCCCTCCCAGTACACCCAACCACCGTTGCCTCCCATTGCCCCATCTACACAACAATTGCACAGCCAATAGCACATGAAAGACACCTCAGCAAACATCAAACAGCACTTTAGCAATAAACCAAACACTCTGCCATTTCTCCCACCGTTTTCCTCTCCTTCCTTCCTCTCTTCCTATCCTTTTTCCAGCCTGAGGGAAGCATGTCCTAGCACAAAAGCGCCAGCTTTTGGGGCAGTTTTGGCCCGAAGAGATCTCTTCAGGGGGGGTGGGTGAGGGCCTCAGACCGATGCTACGGAAGATCTAGTTCTCTCAAGTACTGTGACCCCATTTGCCCCTTTCTGATCGTTTTTTCCTCCTGGACTATTCCTGGACTGCCCTTTATCAGCGGATTCCAGCATGTGCCCTTGATGGACAACAAAGGGACTCTCTGTCTGGGCAAACCGTGTCCGATGCTTTCCCGGAGGGGTTTTGCCCAGATTGCAAGGGGACTGGAAGAGAACCCAGGCCCTTTGGGCTTTGGGAGAAGCAGTTCACCAAGGACACTTCCCAGTTGAATAAACCAGCCTTTCCCCCTCTCTGCCACATGGACTTTGTGACTCTCTGCCACTCTATTTGCACTCCAGAAGCAATTCTGCCCCTCAGGGCTCTATAGTTTCCAAGGACAGTAATTACATCAAGGAGAACTACAACTCCCAGAAGGAAGGCAGCCCTCGTTGTCTGTTTTAAAGATCATAACTCTGGGAGCAAGAACTGTATGGGAATGCACTGGGAAATTGCTGGGGATCTCCCTGTATGTACAGTGTGGCTTCATAAGTTTTCCCTTTAACACCTAGTAACCCCTTCCCATCCCCCTCTTTCCCATGGAAAGAAGGATTGCCTGTATTTTTGCTATTGTGTCAGCTGAAAGGGAAGTAACTGGATTCCCATCCTAAGCCTTTTATGGATCACCATTGTTCTCATTGCATGAGCTCTTTCTGATGGAAATCTTGTTTTGGATTGCTCAGGCTCTTGTCTTGGGGTCCACATTCCATCAGCCTGAAGGAAGCATTAATCGTCGGAGTTTAGACCAGTTAATTCTGCCTTTGGGATTGGACAACAAATATTTGTTTTCACAGCGGGAACACAGCTGGCCTCGGAACCCAGACTTGTGTCCCAAAATAGATCCTTGGTCACACAAAGGTTTGAGTGAGTTTCTGTCATCAAGCCTTCTTCCCCTTTTCCCATTCATCTGCCAAGTTTACTAATCCCATCACTCCCAGGATGTCATTTCAGGTCGTTTACCTGGCTAGGACTCTTTTGTTTATCCATATGCCAACATTGACAGCCATGTCCGTCTAAGCTTCCCTTCCTGGAACTCCATATATGGCCACAGACCTCTGATTGGCCGGGCCGGCAAATGGGAGTGAGCGCTGATAGGCTCCCTAGAACTGACCGGCCTCCCGCCCATCAGCTGGTCCGACCAATCATCAGCCGATCAGCCAGGAGGAAGTGGGCGGGAATTTCAATTGTTTTGACAGTTCTGTAACCTTTAAAAACCAATGTTTTGAATGTATATGCATGCGTCTTTGCGGGATCAGGGAATTTGCGGTCGCATCCTACTCAGCTGAGCAGAATAAACAATTTCATGGCATCTACCTAACAGATTGGTGAGCATATTTGGGTCCAAGGGAGGCGGGTAGATTACGGGGCTAACCGCTCCTGGCTCGCCAGGTTAACTGAACCCTCGCGGGCTCTGCTCTGTGGTCGGTCCACAAGACTTGCCCGGTTGTCGGAGCAGCCGGTCTGGGGAAGTGGCAGCTGTTCGATAACAGCTTATATAAGCAAAGCACCTGCACAACTTGGAGAGGGGGATCTCTACCTCATTTCACTTTTCCCCTCTCAGAGGTATGTGCACACTTTTGCTTTATTATTTATTTAGTACTAGCTTGGGGACCCGGCCCTGCCCGGGTTATATGAGAAGTGCAGCAGGATGTAGAGTGGGTCATGGGGGCTCTGTGTGCCAAGTTTGGTCTTGATCCATCATTATTGGGAGTTGCAGGGGTATCATGAAATTACTGAAGGTAGTGCAAGTCCCATCATCTCTGGTCCCCCCCCCAAAGTGTAGTAGGATGTAGATTGGGTCATGGGGGCTCTGTGTGCTAAGTTTGGTCTGTATTGGTGAATGGATGAGGGATGCATTGTTTTTCGGAAGTGAGTGAAGGTACTTCAAGTCCCATCATCCATGGTCCGTCTCACAGAAAACTGCACCAGGCTGTAGAGTGGGTCATGAGGGCTCTGTGTGCCAGATTTGGTGTTGATCAGTCATTGGATTAGGTTTGTAGCAGGATTGGGAAGTGAGGGAAGGTACTGCAAGTCCCATCATCCATGTTCTGTCCCCCTCCAAACTTCAGTAGGATGTAGAGTGGGTCACTGGGGCTCTGTGTGCCAAGTGTGGACTTTCTCGGTATTTGTTGGGGGCCGCAGTTGTATGTGGGAACAGAGGGGTGTGAAAATACTACAAATCCCATCATCCATTGTCAGTCCTCCCCCAAACCTCCCCAGAACGTGAAGGCAGTCATGGGGGTTATGTGTGCCAAGTTTGGTCTCAATCAGTAATTGGATGAGGGTCGCAGCAGACTTGGGAAGTGAATAGAGGTACTTCAAGTCCCATCATCCATGGTGCGCCCTCCTCCAAACTGCACCAGGATGTAGAGTGGGTCATGAGGGCTCTGTGTGGCAAGTTTGGTGTTGATCAGTCATTGGATTAGGTTTGTAGCAGTCATGGAAAGTGAGGAAGGTACTGCAAGACCCATCATCCATGTTCTGTCCCCTCCAAACTTCAGTAGGATGTGGACTGGGTCACTGGGGCTCTGTGTGCCAAGTGTGGTCTTTATCAGTGTTTGTTCGGGGCCACAGTGGTCTGTGGGAACAGAGGGGTGTGAAAATACTACAAATTCCATCATCCATTGTCAGTCCTCCCCGAACCTCACCAGGACATGAAGGCAGTCATGGGGGTTATGTATGCCAAGTTTGGTCTCAATCGGTAATTGGATGAGGGTCGCAGCAGACCTGAGAAGTGAGTAGAGGTACTTCAAGTCCCATCATCCATGGTCCACCCTCCTCCAAACTGCACCAGGATGTAGAGTGGGTCATGAGGGCTCTGTGTGGCAAGTTTGGTGTTGATCAATCATAGGATTAGGTTTGTAGCAGTCTTGGAAAGTGAGGGAAGGTACTGCAAGACCCATCATCCATGTTCTGTCCCCCTCCAAACTTCAGTAGGATGTGGACTGGGTCACTGGGGCTCTGTGTGCCAAGTGTGGTCTTTATCAGTGTTTGTTGGGGGCCACAGTGGTCTGTGGGAACAGAGGGGTGTGAAAGTACTACAAATCCCATCATCCATTGTCAGTCCTTCCCCAAACCTAACCAGGACGTGAAGGCAGTCATGGGGGTTATGTATGGCAAGTTTGGTCTCGATCAGTGATTGGATGAGGGTTGCAGCGAACTTGGGAAGTGAGTAGAGGCACTTAAAGTGCCATCATCCATGGTCCACCCTCCTCCGAACTGCACCAGGACGTAGAGTGGGTCATGGGGGCTGTGTGTGCTGAGTGTGGTCTGTATTGGTCCTTTTTGGTGGGCTCAGTGGTCTGTGGGAACCAAAGTGTTTGAAAGTACTACAAATCCCATAATCCGTGGGTCATGTTCCCCGACCCGCGCCAGGACGTAAAGGGGTTAGGGGGTTATGTGTACCAAGTTTGGTGCAGGTCCATCACCCGCGCTGGTCGCTGTGGCCTGTGAAAGTAGTTGGCACATATCCGCCCTGGCCTGTGAAAGTGGCTGCCACATATCCGCCCTTCTGCCCTTCCGCCCTCCGCATACACACATACATACATACATACTGTACATACAAACATTCCGTTTTATAAAGGTATACAGATATTTATATACCACCTTTCTCCTCTCCATTGGCACCCCATTGTCGTGGGGGAGAGGCTTACGTACCCTAATGAAGTTATGAGCTATGATGGCAGTGGCATAATAGCCATCTGTAGGGCCTCCCATGCAAGACAGGTCACAACCGAAGGGTCTGACAAAGAGCGTCAACGGGTAGGATGGTAACCATCCTAAGAGAAGGAAAACTAATTTCAAATGGTCCTTGTCTAATCCTGTAAGGTCAACCATCTAGAGAAGATAACTCAAATCAAACCTCACTGGCACCGTCCAAGTTTGCTAGGCCCTGGCAGACAAACCTTTGGTTTAAAGGTTCGTCTGCGCTTCACCAGAAAAATCAAAGGTTCGTCTGCGCTCCACCAGAAAAATCAATTGCACATGCTCGAAGGACACATCCAACCTCCTTAGTCATCAATGCACTTGTAGAAAGCATGAGATGAGTCCTTCCTAAGAATCTTCGTTCGCAAAGTAATGCCAGAGATAACCCAGAATATCAAGGTAGAAAATCCCATAATATCTGCTTTGAACTGGGTTATCTGAATCCACACTGCCATATATCCCAGTTCAAAGAAAATAATGTGGGAATTTTTGCAGTTGTGTGGAAGGGGCCTAGGACATGGAACAATGGCCTCAAACTACTGGAAAGGAGATTTCACCTGAACATTAGCAAGAACTTCCTGACTGTGAGAGCTGTTCATCTGTGGAACTCGCTGCCCCAGAGACTGGTGGAGACTCCTATACGTTTAAAGGGTGCCTAGAAGACGGAGTTTCAGCAAGGATGCTTATTACATAGCTGCCTGACAAGCAACATTTCCTGAATTCTCTTTTCTTCACCACCATTAATTGAACAGGAGCTGTCTACAGTTTTCAGCCTGGTAAATCTAATTGTACACGGATCTGACTTGCTGAAGGAAAGTGGGATATAATGCATTAATAATTAATAAGCAACTCTTTTCCCCCCCTAACATCACATAGGAAAGGAAAGGAAGAATTTCCATACCATGACATTATGATGTTGTGTTGATTATTTATTGTCTACTCGTATGTTTTGTTTTGCACTTGTTGTATTTTGCATGTCACACCTTGAGTGTTATGTGAGCCACCCGAGTCCCTCTGGGAGATGATGGTGGAATATAAATAAAAGATGGTTGTTGTTGTTGTTGTCTTTGTCACACACATTTGTTGCCAGTTGATTTATGGCAGCCCTATACATTTCACTGGGTTTTCATAGACAAGAAATGCATTGCCCGATTTACCGGCCAAGGCCTGTTGCAGCGGGGGGTGCTCTCGCACAGGCCAAGATGGTGGCAGGGGGGCTTCTCCTTCCCAGAAGCCCCCTGCGTGATGGTAGTTTTCCACCATTAGGTCCTTTGGGCCTATCAGCGGCCAGCCCCACCCAGGGCAGTGAGCTGGCAAGGGGCTGGCCGCCTCCCCTGTCCAGCAGCCTCTAAAAGACTGTGCAGGGCCTTGTGGGCACCAGGCATGTTCTGTTTCTCCTCCCACCCACCCTACTCAATTTAAGTTGTTGTTTGTTGTTGATGTTGTTGGGTTCTTATTGTTCGTCACAACTTCAGTTGGCAGGCGGCATGGGTTCTGGATCTGGTTTCTGCCCCTCCCCTACTGGTCGGGGAGGGAGCAACTGGCGGTTTCCAGGGGTGCCTGCCGTGTTGGTTGCCCGGTATTGGGCAGGTGAGCCCCATGTTGGACTCTCTTGGTATCGGTTAGCATCGGGCTGATCGATCTTGATCCAGAACCCATGCATGGCAGCCAACCCTTAGTTCCTGTAATCAATAAAAAATTAATTTGTGGCCATTTTTACTCCACTTATGTGTCTGTGTCATCTCTGGTTTGGCGGGCGGGCGGGAGGAGTGTCGACCATCCACATGCAAATACTCAGAGAGGTTTTTGCCAATTCCTTCTTCTAAAATGTAAGCCAAACAACTAGGGAGGACCAACTGCAAGAAATGTAAAGCTCTAGAGCAGTGTTTCCCAACCTTTTTTTGAGCTGCGGCACACTTTTAACATTAAAAAATCCGGGGGCACACCACCAACCAAAATGACACAAAATGACACTCTAACACAGTAAAGAATGGCTGGGGGATGGTGGTCTGCTGGGAGTGCCAAAGCCAGGGGAGGGGCGGAGCCAGGCCATGCCAGGCCCCGCCCCTTCCCCTGTCTTCACCTCTCCCAGTAGCTGCTCCAGCCTTGAGGAGGCAGTGCCAAGCCAGCGGTGCCAGAGCCAGGACAATGGTGGCTTTGGACTGTCCCTCAAGGCTGGAGCAGCTGCTGGAGTGCTGAAGCCGGGGAAGGGGGCGGAGCCAGGTCGCACCATGCCCCGCCCCCTCCCCCAGCTTCAGCTCTCCCATGGAGGAGCATGAGCGGTGGATGGGCTTGAGTGGGCGGGGCTCCTCCACGGGGCTTCAGTGAGCGAGGGGCGAGAGTCATGGTGGATTGGAGGCTGGCTGGAAAAATGGCCGAAGGAGGCGGCGCCCTGGCCCTTTTTTTCTTCGCCACCCCCGCCTTCCTCCTCCCCCCTCCCCCAAGCAGCAGGAGTTCGGCAGGAGGAGGGGGGAAGGAAGGGGGGCAGAGAGCTTTTCTCGTGGCACAGCAGGAGGTCTGTCACGGCACACTAGTGTGCCACGGCACACTGGTTGAGAAACACTGCTCTAGAGTAGTAGATATTGTTATAGTACAATGTGATGTGTAATATTGATGTTGTGCCGTGGCAATAATATAGTTTATTGTATTTGTATCTCTGGCATTACTTCGCGAATGAAGATTCTTAGGAAGGACTCATCCCACGCTTTTTACAAGCACGTTGATGACTAAAAAGGCCAATCCGAGATAGGCAAGTCTGGTTGCAGAAAGCACAGCAGAAAGTCTCCTTGGGTGATGTTGTTTCCAAGTTGTGGTTCTTTCTGCCTTGTCTTTTCTCTTTGAGACCCGTTTGGTGGGTCTTCTCGAAAGAGGCCGCAGCATTATGGATAGTGCGTCTCCATGCCTCCCAATGTAAGGCCAGGGTTGGTGATCAATCTGGCCGAGCCTGAGATGTTGTTTCAGGTAGTCCTTGTATCTTTTGGGGGGGCGCCTCTCTTGCGCTGACCCGTGGCAAGTTCACCATAGAGTAGTATTTTTGGGAGGTGGTGGTCCTCCATCCTAGAGACGTGCCCTACCCAGCACAGCTGTGTTCTCAATAGCATGGCCTCAATGTTGGTGATCCCTGCTTGCTCAAGGATAGCAGCATTCATCACATAGTCAGACCAGTGTACATTTAGGATTGTGCGAAGACAGCGCTGATAAAAGCGTTTGAGGAGTTGTAGGTGTTGCCGATAGATGGCCCATGTTTCAGACCCATATAGGAGAACACACAGTATGATAGCTCTGTACACACTGATTTTGGTGCTTTGTCTCAGGTGTTTGTTGCGCCAGACTCTTTTGTGAAGCCTTCCGAATGCACTATATGCCTTTGCTCATCTGTGATCTATCTCTTTATCCATCTTGGCATCTGAAGAATGATGATTCCCAGGTAGGTGAACTGCTGGACGGACTTAAGCACAGATCTCCCGATGCTGACGTGGGGATGATGGTGTTCTTCCTGTGGTGCGGGCTGGTAGAGAACTTCCATTTCCTTCAGGCTGACTTCCAGCCCAAACAGCTCTGCAACTGTTTGTATAGTTCAATGTGATATTGTTATAGTACAGTGTGATATGTAATATTGATGTTGTACTGTGGCCATAATGATAGTTCATTGTATTTGCATTTTGCTTGAGCCACTGAGCTCCTGCTGGGGATGATGGTGTTCAATTCCTGTAATAATTATAGTTCGGGCTTGGTAGAGAACTTAGAGAACTTCCGTTTCCTTCAGGCTGACTTCCAGCCCAAACAGCTCTGCAACTGTTTGTATAGTTCAATGTGATATTGTTATAGTACAATGTGATATGTCATATTGATGCTGTACTGTGGCCATAATTATAGTTCATTGTATTTGCATTTTGCTTGTGAGCCACTGAGGATGATGGTGTTCTTCCTGTAATGCGGGCTGGTAGAGAACTTCCGTTTCCTTCAGGCTGACTTCCAGCCCAAACAGCTCTGCAGCTATTTGTATAGTTCAATGTGATATTGTTATAGTACAGTGTGATATGTAATATTGATGTTGTACTGTGGCCATAATTATAGTTCATTGTATTTGCATTTTGCTTGTGAGCCGCTGGGGATGATGGTGTTCTTCCTGTAATGCGGGCTGGTAGAGAACTTCCGTTTCCTTCAGGCTGACTTCCAGCCCAAACAGCTCTGCAGCTGTTTGTATAGTTCAATGTGATATTGTTATAGTACAATGTGATATGTAATATTGATGTTGTACTGTGGCCATAATTATAGTTCATTGTATTTGCATTTTGCTTGTGAGCCGCTGGGGATGATGGTGTTCTTCCTGTAATGCGGGCTGGTAGAGAACTTCCGTTTCCTTCAGGCTGACTTCCAGCCCAAACAGCTCTGCAGCTGTTTGTATAGTTCAATGTGATATTGTTATAGTACAATGTGATATGTCATATTGATGCTGTACTGTGGCCATAATTATAGTTCATTGTATTTGCATTTTGCTTGTGAGCCGCTGGGGATGATGGTGTTCTTCCTGTAGTGCGGGCTGGTAGAGAACTTCCGTTTCATTGTATTTGCATTTTGCTTGTGAGCCGCTGGGGATGATGGTGTTCTTCCTGTAGTGCGGGCTGGTAGAGAACTTCCGTTTCATTGTATTTGCATTTTTCTTGTGAGCCGCTGGGGATGATGGTGTTCTTCCTGTAGTGCGGGCTGGTAGAGAACTTCCGTTTCATTGTATTTGCATTTTACTTGTGAGCCGCTGGGGATGATGGTGTTCTTCCTGTAGTGCGGGCTGGTAGAGAACTTCCGTTTCATTGTATTTGCATTTTTCTTGTGAGCCGCTGGGGATGATGGTGTTCTTCCTGTAGTGCGGGCTGGTAGAGAACTTCCGTTTCATTGTATTTGCATTTTTCTTGTGAGCCGCTGGGGATGATGGTGTTCTTCCTGTAGTGCGGGCTGGTAGAGAACTTTTCATTGTATTTGCATTTTTCTTGTGAGCCGCTGGGGATGATGGTGTTCTTCCTGTAGTGCGGGCTGGTAGAGAACTTCCGTTTCATTGTATTTGCATTTTTCTTGTGAGCCGCTGGGGATGATGGTGTTCTTCCTGTAGTGCGGGCTGGTAGAGAACTTCCGTTTCATTGTATTTGCATTTTTCTTGTGAGCCGCTGGGGATGATGGTGTTCTTCCTGTAGTGCGGGCTGGTAGAGAACTTCCGTTTCATTGTATTTGCATTTTACTTGTGAACCGCTGGGGGTGATGGTGTTCTTCCTGTAGTGCGGGCTGGTAGAGAACTTCCGTTTCATTGTATTTGCATTTTTCTTGTGAGCCGCTCTGAGTCCCCTTCGGGGTTGAGAAGGGCGGCATATAAATATCGTGAAATCAATCAATCAATCAATAAGGCCTTCTTGAGGACCACCCTGAGAATTTCGGGGGGGGGGGTAGAGCCCCTCAACCCCCCCCCCGCTACATGCCTGGCCTGGGGGGGGGATCCTTTTTTGAGAGGTGATGAGGTGTTCCAGATTGTTTCTTGTCTGGAGTTCCCCTCTGTTTAACTGCTTTGACAGCTGTAGCCCAGCCCGCCTGCCTTGAGCGGGGAAGGAGGAAGCAAGCTGGAGAAAGAGAGAGGAGGAAGGCAAGGCAGGTCTCTCCCATTCTCCCGAGGAGACAAAAGAAGGCGGGCGGGAGCTGAGCAAGGACTGGCTATGCTCCCATCCCCTTTTCTCTCCCAAAGGGCGAGGGAAGGACCTGCGGAGAGTCTCCCCATCAGCTCCTGACAGGAGGAGGGTTGGGCTTCTTTGTGGGGGGCTCTCTCTCCAGCCCCGCCAAGGAAGGGGGAGGCGAGGAGGAGGACTCCCCAAGAAGGACAAGGAGCTGAAGCAGCCGCCACAGGTAAACCAAACCCGACTTACACTGTTTCTCGCCTTTCCGATTCCCTTTTGCCAACCCCCTGAGCAGAGAGCAGGAGCGGCTGAGCTTATTTTGGGGTGTATCTCCGAGTATAAGACCCTAAGGATCGCATCCGCATTCAAGCAGACACTCCTTGGTGGGGGTACATTGAGTGTTACTCCCCTTTCATGAGAAAGGACCCCCAGACATTGCATTAAAGAGATTTTCTCGGCTCCCACCCTGTCCTTTAAGGGGGGCTCTAAAATGCCACTCTTTCCCAGGGTCTTTTCTTTCAAGGTCTTTTGACCTGTCTTGCATGCAACTTTTCAGCAAACTCACATACCTTTTCTGTCAAGCTATTATTTAAGTTAGTTGCCTTGCAGTGTTGTGCCCAGGGGGGGGGCTAAATAAATAAGGCCTTCTTGAGGACCACCCTGAGAATTTCGGGGGGGGGGGGGTGGAGCCCCTCAAGTCCCCCCCCTCCCCCGCTACATGCCTGGCCTGGGGGGGTCCTTTTTTGAGAGGTGATGAGGTGTTCCAGATTGTTTCTTGTCTGGAGTTCCCCTCTGTTTAACTGCACCCCCCGAAATTCTCAGGGTGGTCCGCGCAAAGTAAGGTAATACATTCATTAGAAATTTCAAAAGTATAATTATGCATATATAAACAATTTACAAATGCATATAGTGCATGCCCGCTGTGGGCTCCTACCCCGTACGCCAAGGGCGTCAATTAAAGTCCAGGTAACTTCGGGTTTGAAGGGCAAAATTCAAGGGTTCATAGAAGAAGACTGGGTTTCAAGGTAAGCAGTCAAGGGGAGGAGATGCACAAGCCCAGCCGGGCTGTGTCCCAACAAAAGCGGGTGGGCTAGCAAGCCGTGTTGGAAATTCGGACGAATGCTGTGATGCAGAGTTGTTCGCAGGCAGGAACCCAGGCTGTTTCCTTTCGCAATTAGAAGACGTAGGGTTGGTCACTGGGTCGCCTGAACATATCACTTTTGAAATTTCTAATGAATGTATTACCTTACTGACTGCTTACACTTTACGTGTCACGTTGCCTTTTAGCAACTCCCCCTCTAGCCTTGTATGGTCCGCGAAAAGGCCTTACTGGTACATTATTTAAACTGTTATGTTTATTCATATCATGATCTGATCACCATGCTCATTATATCCCACATTAATGGGGTTATTGAGATAACAATACAAAAGGTTTGCTAGGGTAGACCCTCTTCCACCCAGTCTCAGCCCGCCCCGAACCAAACTCAGCCCCCCAAAGCAAAATCCTGGCTACGGCCCTGGTTGTGCCAAAAGCCTCCCATCTACCTTCTCAAACCCTGGTCTTCTAGGTCAGTGATTTTCAACCTTTCTTGAGCCGCGGCACATTTTTTACAATTACAAAATCCTGGGGCACACCACCAACCAAAATGACACCAAATGACACTCTAACACAGTAATACATATAGTTAATATGTCTTTAAATGTGTTTATACACTCAGTGTGAAACCTGGACCTCTTTCGATGAACACAACATAGATATCCTGGCAGGAATGGCAGAAAGACACAAACTTCCCACACAGAACTCCCATAACCAAGAGAAAATACTATAAGAGTTTGCTGGGCATTGACCTTGGGTTTTGGAGTTGTAGTTCCAGAGAGCACTGTGGACTCAAACAATGTTGGATCAGGACCAAACTTGGCATGAATACTCAATATTCCCAAATGTGAACACAGATAGAGTTTGGGGAAAATAGAGCTTGACATTTGGGAGTTACAGTTTCTGGGATTTATAGTTAACACACAATCAAAGAGCATCCTGAACTCTTGCAACAATAGCATTGAACCAAACTTGGCATATTGAACTCTCATTACCAACAGAAAGTACTGAAAGGGTTTGCTTGGGAATTGACCTTGAGTTTGGAAGTTGTAGTTCACCTACACCCAGAGAGCACTGAGGACTCAAACAATGTTATGTTATGTTGTTGTTTGTTTTCTATCCAGAATCACAATGTAGGAAGGAGGCTCACCACTTTAAGGTCCCTAAAACAGGCATGGGAAAACTTCGGCCCTCTGGGCACTGTGGAATTCAATTCCCACCATTCCTAACAGCCTGAGGCCCTTTCCTGCTTAAGTGCCTGAGGGGGCAGGAAAGGGCCTCAGGCTGTTAGGAATGGTGGGAGTTGGAGTCCAAAACACCTGGAAGGTCCAAGTTTGCCCATGCCAGCTTTCGACAGAGACCTCTTCCTCCCCCTTCCCCTTCGCACCCTTTCTTCCCCCTCCTGCCAAACACTTACTTTTTCTTCTACACTGCCGCTTCTGCTGCCATTTTGATCCGAGGGGGCAGCGGGAGCGTGTTCAGGAGGGGAGGGGGGAGGGAGGAAGACGTGACCCGTGCGGGCGCTACTGCGCAGACTCGCCCCAGAGCAAAGCGAGGCAAAGCGAGCAGAGCGAGGCTGGGAAGAAGGGAGCCCGAGTGGAGAAGAAAACATGTTTGGCAGGAGGGGGAAGAAAGGGTATTGGAGGCTTCAATTTCCCACGGCACACCTGATGATCACTCACAGCACACTAGTGTGCCGGCACACTGGTTGAGAAACACTGTTCTAGGTGGTTTTGAGTTCATTTGCCACCATCTCTCACCATTGACCAAGCCATCTGCACCTTCTGGGAACTGAAGTCCTAAACATCTGGACTTCAACTCCCAGAAGTGGTTCTCTCTAGCCCAGTGGTTCTCAACCTGTGGGTCCCCAGTTGTTTTGGCCTTCAACTCCCAGAAATCCTAACAGCTGGTAAACTGGCCGGGATTTCTGGGAGTTGTAGGCCAAAACAACTGGAGACCCACAGGTTAAGAACCTAAGGTTGAGCCCCAGCTCATGCTCATTGTATCTATATTGTAGTTTTAATGCAGTTTGACACCACTTTAATTGCCAAATAATGCTGTAGAACAGGCATGGGCAAACTTGGGCCTTCCATGTGTTTTGGACTTCAACTCCCACAATTCCTAACAGCCTCAGGCCCTTTCCTTTTCCCTCTCAGCTGTAAACGGGAGTTGAAGTCCAAAACACCTGGAAGGCCCAAGTTTGCCCATGCCTGCGGTACAATCATGGGAGTTGTAGTTTCACTAGGTCATCCCCCTTCTCCCTCCCTTCTTCCTTCCCTTCCATCCTTTTGTCCTTCCTTCCCTCCTCCCCTCCCTCCTTCCCTCTTTCTCCTTCCTTCCTTCCTTCTCTCTTTCCTCCCTCCCTCTATACCCTTTCTTCCTTCCATCCTTCCCTTCCACCCTTTCCTCTTCCCTTCCTTCTCTTTCTTCCCTCTATTCCCTTTCTTCCTTCAATCCTTCCCTTCCTCCCTTTCTTCTTTCCTTCCTTCTCTTTCCTCCCTCCCTCCCTCTATTTCCTTCCACCCTTTCTCCCTTCCATCCTTCTCTTCCTCCCTTTCTTCTTTCCTTCCTTCTCTCTTTCCTCCCTCCCTCTGTTCCCTTCCTTCCTTCCTTGCATCCTTCCCTTCCACCCTTTCTTCTTTCCTCCCTTCTCTTTCCTCTCTCCCTCTGTTCCCTTCCTTCCTTCCATCCTTCCCATCCACCCTTTCTTCTTTCCTTCCTTCTCTCTTTCCTCCCTCCCTCTATTCCCTTCCACCCTTTCTTCCTTCCATCCTTCCCTTCCACCCTTTCTTCTTTCCTTCCTTCTCTCTTTCCTCCCTCCCTCTATTCCCTTCCTTCCTTCCATCCTTCCCTTCCATTCTTTCTTCTTTCCTTCCTTCGCTCTTTCCTCCCTCCCTCTATTCCCTTCCACCCTTTCTTCCTTCCATCCTCCACTTCCTCCCTTTCTCTTTTTTGGAGAGTCACCTGGCAGGGAACAGGAGTCTCCATTCTTTAACCCAGGCACGGGCAAACTTGGGCCTTCCAAATGTTTTGTACTTCAACTCCCACCATTCCTAACAGCCTCAGGCCCCTTCCTTTTCCCCCTCAGCCGCTTAAGCTGATGTCCAAAGCACCTGGAGGGCCCAAGTTTGTCCATGCCTGGTGTAGATGCACCCATAACTCCAATGCTCAAATTACTTATCTATACTGGTTCATCTATGTTGTGTTCATCGAAACAGGCCCAGGTTTCACACTGAGTGTATAAATACATTTAAAAACTTATTAACCACATGTATTACTGTGTTAGAGTGCCATTTTGGTTGGTGGTGTGCCCCAGGATTTTGTAAAATAATGCTGGTCACTCTGAGTCCCCCCTTGGGGGTTGAAAAGAAGTGGGGTAGAAATTGTGGAAATAAATAAATAAATGTAAAAAGTGTGCCATGGCTCAAAAAAGGTTGGGAAACACTGACCTAGAAGACCAGAGTTTGGGAAAGTAGGTGAGAGGCTTTTGGCACAACACTGCTAACTTAAATAATACGCGGACAGAAAAGGTATGTGAGTTTGCTGAAAAGTTGCATGCAACACAGGCAAAAACCTTGAAAGATAAGACTTTGGGAAAGAGTGGCATTTGCAAGCCCTCCTTAAAGGACAGGGTGGGAGCCGTGAAAATCTATTTAATTGTAATGTCTAGAGCTTCTATCTCATGAAAGGGGAGTAACACTCAATATACCTCCACCAAGGAGTGTCTCCCTGAATGCGGATGCAATCCTTAGGGTTTTATACTCGGAGGAATGGTGGGAGTTGAAGTCCAAAACACCTGGAGGGCCCAAGTTTGCCCATGCTTGCTGTAAAATCATGGGAGTTTCCTATACATTTCAGCATGTCTTCATATACCTACTGCATCATTTCCCAGTATGGTCTCATTCCCTAACTTACAGCATAATTTTTACTTGTCTGCTTGGAAGTAAATCTCACTGAATACAATGTGGTTTCCTACTAAGTATAAAAGGGTAGCTATGCCGTGACCATGTTAGTCTGGGTCCAGGAATTATTATATAATTCATGGGTTCCTTCCTCCCTCTCGTCCCATTTTCCAAGTCAACCAGATTGGAGTTTCTTTCCTTTGTATATATTCGTGCTTGATATCTCAGTAAATAGGTGAATATGTAAATTGCCTCAAAATATTGATTTTTTTTTTTTTGAGTTTCTTCTAAAAAGGCATGTTTTCTGTTACCAAGTTAGAGAAACAGTGAGAAGAATGGAAAGTTGTGCCTATATCATTTGGCGAAAGTAGTTTGATAAATGTAAATCATCACTTGATATGGCTGTTTCCTTGATGAAAGTGTATGTGTGAATGCACACATCATGCCAGGGGAAGAAGTTATCTCATATGCTTCACTGATTCATTGGTTAAGCCAGTGTTTCCCAACCTTTTTTGAGCCACGGCACACTTTTAACATTAAAAAAATCCGGGGGCACACCACCAACCAAAATGACACAAAATGACACTCTAACACAGTAAAGATCGGCTGGGGATTGGTGGCCTGCTGGGAGCAGCTGCTGGGAGTGCCGAAGCCGGGGAGGGGGAGGAGCCAGGCTGCACCATGCCCCACCCCCTACCCCCGGCTTCACCTCTCCCAGCAGCTGCTCCAGCCTTGAGGGGGCAGTGCCAAGCCAGCGGTGCCAGAGCCAGCACAATGCTGGCTTGGCACTGTCCCCTCAAGGTTGGAGCAGCTGCTGGGAGTGCCGAAGCTGGGGGAGGGGGCAGAGCCAGGCCGCGCCATGCCCCACCCCTCCCCCCAGCTTTAGCTCTCCTACAGAGGAGGAGCATGAGCGGTGGACGGGCTTCAGTGGGAGGGGCTCCTCCTCCACGTGGCTTCAGCGAGCGAGGGCGAGAGTCATGGTGGGAGTCATGGCGGATTGGAGGCTGGCTGGGGAAACGGCCGAAGGAGGCGGCGCCCCGGTCCCTTCTTCTTTTTCTTCGCCACTGCCCGGCCCTTCCTCCTCCCCCAAGCAGCAGGAGTTCGGCAGGAGGGGGGGAGGAAGGGGGGCAGAGAGCTTTTCTCGCAGCACAGCAGGAGGTCCCTCACAGCACACTGGTTGAGAAAGACTGGGTTAAGCGAATGAACCCCGAGGGTACTGCTCCTCAATGCTTCCTCTTCATCCTGGAAAGAAGTGATGAGCGGAGTGCCATAAGCAGGGTTCCCTCCTGGGCCCGGTCCTTTTCAACATCTTTATTAATGGCTTAGATCAGGGGTCGGGAACCTTTTTAACTCAGAGAGCCAGGAAAGCAAAATATTTGGAAATTGATTTCAGAGAGAGCAATATAATATATAATATATATTAAGACTGAATTCAACTAAATGTGAGTATACACGTACATACTATGAGGAAAGGATTCCCCTGGCAGAATGACGGGACACTTCAGACCTGGCTCTGCAAAAGGCATGCTCAGGACTCTGGGAAGGAAGAGAAGACGGAAGGAAGAGGGAAAGAAAGAAAGAGGAAATAAAGGAGAGAGGGGGAGAGGAAGAAAGAAAAGCAGAACAAGCTATGGAAAAGGGAGAAAAGAAAAGCAGGAAAGAGACAAGGAGGGGAAAGAAAGAAGGAAATGGGAAGTGAGGAAAGGAAAGGACGGGGAAAAGAAAGGAAAGGGAGTGAGGAAAAGGTAAAATAATGAAGGGAAAAGAATAAAACAAAGAAGGGGAGAGAGAGGGAAGTGAAAAGAAGGGAAGGTAAAGTAAAGGAAGACTTGGGGGGAAGAATAGAAGAGGAAGGAAAGACTAGAAGAGGAAGGAAGAGGGAGTGAGGGAGAATGGAGGAAAGAAGAAAGGGAAGAAAGGGAGGGAAAAGGAGAGAAGGAAAAGGAAAGGGTGAAGGGGAGGAAGGAAGGAAGGAAGAGGAAGGAAGGAAGGAAGGAAGGAAGGGGAGAGAGGGAGAGAAAAGGAAGGAGAGAATGGAAGAATGGAAGAGGAAGGAAGGAACGAAGAGGGAGGGAGGAAAGCAGGTATGGAGAGAGGGAGGAAAAAGAATGAAAGAAAAAGAGAGGGGGGAAAGAAAGGAAGAGAAAAGATGGAAGGAAGGGGGAGGAAGGTGCGGGGCCGAGGTGGACCTTGGTGTCGACGTCGGCGAGGCAGTCCCTCCAGAAGGCTCTTGAGCTGCCTGACGAAGAGGACAATGAGCTGGGCGTCCCCTGGGCAGGTCCAAGGGCAGGTCCGCGGCGCCAGGACCAGGCCCGCCTCCACCGCCTCCCCCGAGGCCCGTGGCGAAGGACGAAGAGGAAGACGAAGATGAGGCACCGCCACCGGGCTCTGCCATGCCCGGCGAAGAGGAAGAAGGGCCCCGAGAGCAGTGGGGGATGAGGAAGAGGCGGCGATGGCGGCGCATTTGCATCACTCCTCCCCACTGCATGCTGGGAAACCGAGGCCTTGGCTGCTCTGGAGAGCCAGATGCAATCACGAAAAGAGCCACATCTGGCTCCCAAGCCATAGATTCCTGACCTCTGGCTTAGATGAAGGGTTAGAAGGCATGATCATCAAGTTTGCAGACGACACCAAATTTGGAGGGATAGCCAAAACTCCAGAAGACAGGAGCAGAATTCAAAACGATCTGAACAGGTTAAGAGATGGGCCAAAACGAACAAAATGAAGCTCAATGGGGGACAAATGCAAGATACCCCACTTAGGCAGAAAAAAATGAAATGCAAAAATACAGAATGGGGGGACGCCTGGCTCGAGAGCAGTGCATGTGGACAAGATCTTGGAGTCTGCGTAGACAACAAGTTAAACATGAGTCAACAATGTCACGTGGCAGCTTAAAAAGCCAATGGGATTTTGGCCTGCATCAATAGGAGTCTAGTGTCTAGATACAGGGAAGTCTTGATAATCATCTATTCTGCCTTGGTCAGACCACACCTGGAATACTGTGTCCAATTCTGCAATTGAAGGGAGATGTCCAAAAGCTGGAATGTATCCAGATGAGGACGACTCAAACGATCAAGGGTCTGGAGAACAAGTGCTACGAGGAGCGGCTTAAATTGCTGGGCATGTTTAGCCTACAGAAGAGAAGGCATGATGGTCATGTATAAATAATGTGAGGGGAAATCATAGGGAGGAGGGAACAAGCTTGGTTTTGATGCCCTAGAGCAGGGGTGCTCATTAGGTGGCTCGCGATCAACTGGTTGATCTTCGGCCCTAATCCAGTCGATCTTCGGGCCTCACCAGCCAGATGGGGCGCTCCTGCCATGCGTGCACACACACTGCGCGCACGCGCACTCCTGCTGCTGGCTTCCGCTCTTGCGGTGCTTCTTCCGCCTGTGGGGCATTGCCGGCAAGACAGGCAGGGTGGAGCACCTCCTCCGGAGGCCCCGCCTCGTGCTTGCTCCTTCCTTCATCTTGGGAGGGGGGTCACCCGAGACTAGAGCCCCTTCTCCTTCCATGGGCTCCCTCCCTTCCGTGGGGTGGGTGGGCTTCACGGTGTCAGCCTTCTCCTCTAAAGGGAAAGGCAGCAGCAGCCCCTCTCCAACCTCACATCCACACACAGGCACTCACGCACTGGCCGGCAACACGCAACGCTCACAGCCCACGCGGGCGGGGCCCGCCTCCCCTCCCACTCCGCGTCCCCGCCTCCCTCTTCCCTCTCCCCCCCTCTCTCTCCCCTCCTTCCTTCCTTCTTTCGCTGCTGCTGCAATTGCGAAGGATGGGATTTGCAGAAGGAGCGTGCTCCTTCCGCAAATCCCATCCTTCGCAATCGACTTCCCATCCTCCGCAATTGCAGCAGCAGCAGCGAAAGAAGGAAGAAAGAAGGGGAGAAAGAGAGAGAGAGAGAAGGGGGAAGAGGAAAGAGGGAGGTGGGGACGCGGAAGAGAGGGAGCTCACGCTCACATCCACACACTCGCACTCACGCACTGGCCGGCGACATGCAATGCACACAGCCCACGTGGGTGGGGCCCACCTACTCTCCCACTCCCCGTCCCTGCCTCCCTCTTCCCTCTTCCCCCTCTCTCTCTTTCTCTCTCTCTCTCTCTCTCTCTCTCCCATCCTTCCTTCCTTATTTCGCTGCTTCTGCTGCTGCAATTGGGGAGGATGGGATTTGCGGCACGAGCGCGCGTGCGGCGGCACAAGCACAAGCACGCGCGGCAGGTAAATCTTTGCAACTTGGTCATTTTAAAAGTAGCTCGCAAGCTGAAAAAGTGTGGGCACCCCTGCCCTAGAGACTAGGACGTGGAACAATGGCTTCAAACTACAGCAAAGGAGATTCCACCTGAACATGAGGAAGAACTTCCTAACTGTGAGAGCTGTTCAGCAGTGGAACTCTCTGCCACTGAATGTGATGAAGGCTCCTCTTTGGAGGCTTTTAAACAGAGGCTGGATGGCCATCAGTTGAGGTTGCCTTGAATTCCACTTTCCTGCTTCTTGGACGGCCACGAGTTTTCTTCCAACTCTATGATTCTATGATGGCCGTGGTTTGTCCACGTTAAAATAATCTTCAGAGAAATACCAAAGGTAGTTTCCAAAAAGATCCTGTTATATCCACCAACCTCAAGTATATCTATGCTTTAAAATTTGCCAATGTGGATGTTAACAAAGAATTGTTCCTTTAATATGTATGTACTACCTTTAATATTTCAAATATCTCGTTTTGTGAGTTAACTACGTCACGTTTCTTAATAAGTATGTCTTTTACGATTTCAGAGCTGAGTCTTCAAAGAGATCTTTGACTGGCTCAAGATGCCATCTGATTGCCCAACCATAATACTCATGGATTACGATAGATTAACAACTCTTGCATCGTCTCGGACAAACTAGGTATAACTAGCAGCAAATAATTTGCATTGGAAAAAGTCTTTTCAAGCATTGTCATACTCCTGTTGATTGTGTCTAAATATACCTTTCCCTGTTTTTATTTGATCTTTGATAGACATTTCCTTTTAAAAAAATAATTCCCATTCATTGATTCCAGCAGGAAGGAAATAAAATACTCAGGGCTGATGTTGTCCCCATCCTCTTTTCCATTCTGGAATCTTTTAGGGAAAGAAGAGATCATCTCACTGTTATGAATCGAAAGCCTCTTCCAAAGTGCATCTTCAGGGTTCCCTATAATTGCAGGCAGTACGTTCATGGGGTGAGATCTTCTTCTCTGAGGGCAAACATCATTCTCTTGCCGAAGAGATGAAAATCATTGCTGGAGCATTCAAGTTAGCAAAAATGTGTGACTTTTTCTATTTTATTCATGACCTATTTTATTGCAACATTTCTGAAAAGTGCTGCAAACTTGGGCTACATTTATAATGATAGTCACATTTTTCATGCTTGTGCAGTGGTTGGGAAAAGAAAAATCATTATCACACTAACACTGATATATACTGTATATATATATATATATATATATATATATATATACACACACACACACACACACACATACACACACACTATATATATATATATATATATATATATATATATATATATATATTAGGCATGCTAAAATTGAAACGGAAATCTAATTGATTCGTTAGAAATCCGTAATTAATGGGACTTTTGTTGTTTTACGGATCGCTGCCCCGAACCAGGAAGTAGACTTCCTTTACGGCCAACAATTTGCGTTAGGATCGTTAGAAATTCTTAATTATTAATTAATTAATTATTGTACTACTCACTTCTCCCTGTCTTCTCCCCCTCATTTCCTTCCCGCCTTCATTCAGCTTCTTCTTTTTCCCACATTTCTATGGGGAACTGGAAGTGACGCTGCTGCTAGGTAGAGGCAATGCATTCTGGAAAGTAATTCACACACACACACACACACGCGCCACGCTTCTCCTCCTCTCTCTCTCCAGACTTCCCCCCTCCTTCTCTTCCCCGTTGCTCTGCTGCCATGCATGCCCCATCGCAGGGGCCTGATTCACACACACACGCGCACGCTTCTCCTCTCTCTCCAGGCTTCCCCCCTCCTTCTCTTCCCGTTGCTCTGCTGCCATGCATGCCCCATCGCAGGGGCCTGATTCACACACACACACGCGCGCGCACGCTTCTCCTCTCTCTCCAGGCTTCCCCCCCCTCCTTCTCTTCCCCGTTGCTCTGCTGCCATGCATGCCCCATCGCAGGGGCCTGATTCACACACACACGCGCGCGCGCTTCTCCTCTCTCTCCCGGCGCTCTCTCAGATGCTTCTCTTCCCCGTTGCTCTGCCTTGCCCCATCGCAGGGGCCAGCTTCAGCCCTCCAGGTAGGTGTTTTGGACTTCAACTCCCACCATTCCTCACAGCCTCAGGCCTCTTCCTTTTCCTCTCAGCCTGGGCGAACTTGGGCCCTCGCTCCCTCAGGATCGGGGTGAGAGAGGCAGCGAGGAGCGAGGGGGGCCTCCTCCTTTTCTTTTGCTGCTTCCAAGAATAGAAAACCCCTCCCTCCCTCCTCCCTTCCTCCTTCCCTCCCTCCCTCCCTTCCTCCTTCCCTCCCTCCTTCCTATTTGGAGAGTCCCATCTAGAATTCAGTGTGGTTTATTCAAGTTTTGGCCTACAACTCCCAGAAATCCCAGCCAATTTACCAGCTGTTAGGATTTCTGGGAGTTGTAAACAAACCATCTGAAAGCGCATGCTCTGGC
The DNA here is from genome assembly GCA_030556195.1 of Anolis apletophallus. Lineage (NCBI taxonomy): Eukaryota > Metazoa > Chordata > Lepidosauria > Squamata > Anolidae > Anolis > Anolis apletophallus. Next base: position 189,511,005 of record JARBWK010000004.1, read on the forward strand.
ATACGAATTTCTAACAATTTCGTTAGTACTTAAGTTACATTTCCGAAAATTTTGGGAATTTTTTTGTAAGTCTTTGATATACTAATCAAAAAAAATCCCCCCCCCCCATTTGATTTTAGAATCGCCATTTTTCGATTTGTTATCATGCCTAATATATAAATATATATATATATATAAGCTTGGGGACCCGGCGGTGCCCGGGTTATTTGAGAAAGGCATTGTGTGCCACGGTTGGTCTTTATCATATGTTTATGTGGCTCGCAGTGGTCTCAGGAACTTAGTGAAGGTACTGCAAGTCCCATCATCCATGGTCCATCCTCCTTCAAACTGCAGCAGGATGTAGAGTGGGTCATGGGGGCTCTGTGTGCCAAGTTTGGTCTGCATTGGTCATTGGATGAGGGTTGAAGTAGTTTCATTAAGTAAGTGAAGGTAGTGCAGATCCTATCATCCATGGATCATCCCCTTAGAACAGCATCAGGATGTAGAGTGGGCCATGGGGGCTCTGTGTGCCAAGTTTGGGCCTGGTCTGTGATTTGTAGAGGCTACAATGTTCTGTGGGAAGTGAATCGGGTGAAGGTACTGGAAATCCCGTCATATGTGGGCCATCCTGCCATAAACCGCAACGCTGTCACCTCCGCACCTACCAGAAAATGAACAGTTCCATTTCCAACGGGAAAAAACTGTCTTTTGGCTAACTCAAGCATTCAGTTGCATTCTGTTTTGCTGGCCAATCAGAGTCCTTTATGCAAATTCTCTCTCAGTGGCAACCAATGCCCTCTGTCTGGTGCCTTAGAGTGCTTGAGTTCTGAGGCTGGTCAATCAGAGTCCTTTATGCAAATAATCTGGTGCCTTAGAGTGTCGGAGTTCTGAGGCTGGCCAATCAGTGTCTTTTATGCAAATAATCCCACAGTGGCAACCAATCGAAACGCTGGCACATATTCCTCCCTCCGCACCACCGCACCGCAAACACTGACTTTTATTAGATAGATAGATAGACAGATAGATAGATAGATAGATAGATAGATAGAGATAGATAGGGGGGAGCCCCTGGTGGTGCAGTGGGTTAACTACTGAGAAGCTGAACTTGCTAACCGAAAGGTTGCAGGTTCGAATTCGGGGAGCAGTATGAGCCCCAACTTCTGCCAACCTAGCAGTTTGAAAACATGCAAATGTGAGTAGAACAATAGCTACCGCTCCAGCTGGAAGGTAACAGCTCTCCATGAAGTCATGCTGGCCACATGACCTAGGAGGTGTCTACTGACAACTCCTGCTCTTTGGCTTAGAAATGGAGATGAGCACCAACCCCCAGAGTCGGACACAACTGGACTTAATGTCAGGGGGAAACCTTTACCATATATATATATATATATATATATATATATATATATATATATATATAAAAGGGGTGGATATCTCCAATACTTTGGAATACTTTGAAACCTGTTAATAATTCGTATTTGAAATTATTTTGACCTTATATCGACCCTCGGCATCCAACCCGGAAGTGAAGTTTCAAAACCGAACCCGGGATCGCCATTTTTTGTAAAGGTCACGTTATTAGGTCATTTTTCCCCTCCTCGGTTCTCAACTCGTGAGAGGAGACTGGAAAGCAGCAGCACCCTCCTTTCTCCTCTCACCAGCCCTCTGCTCCTCCTCCCCTACCATGATCTAAACTGCACCAAGGGAAGGAGGGGCGTCCACGCCAAGCCTCTGACCTTCCTGGCTGTGGAAGGAACGGAGGACTGGGATGGCTTGTAGCCATCCCACTACTCCATTAACACCCCCCCCCCCCACACCGGCAAGCTCAGAGACATACCGAGTTAAATATAACCCGGTATGCCTCTGACCTTCCTGGCTGGGGAAGGAACGGAGGACTGGGATGACTACAAGCCATCCCACTCCTCCGTCCGTCCCCCCCCCCCCAAGCTCAGAGACATACCGGGTTACATATAACCCGGTATGCCTCTGAGGTGGAGGGAGTGGCTTGCCATCCACTCTTCCATCCCTGCCCGTGCCAGCGCAGAAGCATCCCGGGTTATATTTAACCCGGGATGCTTCTGAGGTGGAGGGAGGGAAGAGTGGATGACTGCCTATGCCAGCTCAGAAGCATCCCGGGTTATAGCTGAGAGGCATCGCACATTAAATATAATGTGTGATGCTTCTGAGCCCAGAGGGGGCATGGAGGGATGAAGGGAGTGCTTGCTGAGAGGCATCACACATTATATTTAATGTGTGATGCCCCTCAGCTGGGGGCAGGGAGGGAAGAGTGGGTGGCAAGCCACTCCCCAAGGTCCACTTCAGAAGCATTCGGGGGTAAATATAACCCGGGATGCTTCTGAGCTGGCACGGGCAGTCATCCACTCTTCCCTCTCTTCCCTGTATAAGAAGGGAGTGCTTGCTCTCCCTTCTTCCCTCCCTGCCCCCCAGCTGAGAGGCATCACGCATTAAATATAATGTGCGATGCTTCTGAGCTGGGGGGGGGGGGGAGGAAGGGAAGAGAGGAGAGCAAACCCTCCATTCTAGCCTCCCTGCCTTCCCAGTTGAGAGGCATCGCACATTAAATATAATGTGCAATGCTTCTGACCTGGGGAGGAGGAAAGAGTGGAAAGCAAGCCCTTCATTCTAGCCTCCCAGCTGTCGTAACAAATAAAAACGAAAATTCATTAGTGATTACGTTTCAATTACGAAATTTATTTGAAAAAATTCGGACTAATTTCTATAACGACCCAGCAAGGGAATCCCCCCCCCAATGAGTTTAGAATCAGTTTTTTTATGGCTCAACCACCCCTAATATATATATAGAGAGGGGGGGTTCATCTTCTTATCGTAATACTATAGCACTTTCTTGAGTATTAAAAATAGTAAAATCATTCCAAGTGGGTTCAGGTTTTGTTCCAGTAGAGGTCACTGTAGCTTACAAGGCAAAAGCTTAACATTTAACTTTTTAACAGTTAGCTAGTTCAGAAATTCAGACTTTCCCCCCCTGCTGCACAAGAGCTGTTCTAACATTTATTTGTATCACTTTTTATGTCCATTAAATAAATTTATCGGTAATTTTAACTAATTTTAATTTTGAAAGTATACTTTGAAAACACATCCTGCATATCAAATATTTACATTCATAACAGTAGCAAAAATACAGCTTTGAAGTCACAACTAAAATAATTTTATGGTTGGGGGTCACCACAGCACGAGGAACTGTATTAAGGGGTCGCGGCATTAGGAAGGTTGAGAACCACTGGGCTAGCTTGTCATAAATTAAAATTAGCCCTGCCGATGTTGCCAGTGAAAGGCAGTGGAATGTGAGATCGGGCCAAACATGTCAACAAGTGCAGCCACGCCTAAAATATCCTCCACTCCCGATACAAGTGGAGAAAGTCCTTCTGTAAGGCAGGAAGAGTCTGATCCTAATTAGTTTGAATTTTTAAAAAAATCTTCTAAGGTAAGTTGTTTAGGTATACTTGGCTGAGTAAATGTTATGAACTGTAGTACAGTAGACCTAGTACATTGCGTTCTTAAAAATACTTGTGGCATTGCTTTTAGTTCTGTTGCTTTGCAATTAGATTCTTGTTATCTTCATTTTAAGTACCAAGTATACAATTTAATGTCTTAAATAATGACAGCTCAATAGCATATAAATATGTTCACACTAACTTTGCTTTCATTGAATCATGTGCTGCTGCATAGCAAATCGGCAATATCAAAATAAGACTTGTTTGAAAGAGGGAGGAACTATTTTTGGGACAGTGATTGTCTTAGTACAGGGGTCAGGAACCTTTTTGACTCAGAGAGCCATAAAAGCTAAATATTTGTAAAAATTTTTCAGTGAGAGCCATATACTGTAATATATAATATACTAGCTGTACCCGGCACACGTTGCTGTGCCCTATTTAGGAGATGCGAGATGTAAGGGTTGGAAATGATGTTACTTACGGTCTTGGTGGGGTCATGTAGGCATGAATTGCGCACTTTCTATGTGTGCTCCAAATGATGTCATCTGGAAGCATGAGTTGTATTGTCTTATATAGCGGAGGAAGTGTTTTGATTCTGGAGTGTGTCCACTCAGCAAAGTCTGTAGTGGTTGTGGAGGAATGGCAAGTGGTGGTAGAGAGACTTTACCGGCTAGGCAGCACATTCCCATTGTTTCTGCTGGGTATTTCAGGGCTTTGCCGTGTGTGCAGATGTGCGTTAGGGTGCCAATGTCGGCCTCTGGCACCATGCTGTAGTCTTCTGCAGCGTTGTATATGAAGGCTAGGCGGTGGAATTGGTTGTGGTGTTTTTGAAGTTTGTTTTCTGTGTTGCGACGTCGTGTTTCTGCGCTCCTTGCGCGCTGCTGTTGTGTTGCATTTCTGCGTCTTTGTTGTTCCTGGCTGCGCGCTTCTTCTTGTCGTGCAGTTCTTTGCATTTGGTTCTCAGCTGTGCGTCGTGCAGTGACCTGTTGTCTGTGTCTCTGCTGCGCAGTGTGTTTCTGTTCTGGCGTTTGTTCTGCCCTTTTTTGTTTGATGTATGTAGCGTTGTGAGTGTGTCGTCCGATGCTGTTATTTTTATAAGGCATGGCTTGTCTTTTGGGTCAGTTTATGTCTGTGTGGAAGGAAGGAATGGTTTTAGTTTGTGGTGTTTGTAGGTGTTGTGTGTACGGGGTCCCGTAAGGTTGGTGGGATGGGTTGTGATTGGAAGTTGTGTTGTGTTGTGTGGGTGGGAATTTGCTGGAGAATTGCTCCCTCAGAGTTTGGTTTTAACAGTTTAACCCTCAAACACCAACTGAAATCTCTCAGCATTCTATCCTAGCCTTGGATGGCTCTTGCTAGCGTTGCTATGGTTACAGCAATATGCAAATCCGCCCTTATTGGCAGCCAATCATGTTGTTCAGAATGTAGAGGCTGGGGTGAGTCGTTGGCTGCCCCGGAGGATACTGGGAAATGTAGTTTTATTTTTACTCGTTGTTTTGGGGGCCGTGTAGGTTTGGGGGGGGAAGGTTACTTTGCTACAAACGTACCTTGCTTGAGGCCTATTTCTGTTGGCAAGTATTGTTTTTCTGCGTTGTATGGTTTCTTTGTTTGAGGTATACATCACATGACGGGAACCCATTTATATAATAGATTTTAAAAATGAATTCAACTAAATGTGAGTCTATACGTACATACAATGAGAAAAGGATTCCCCCGGCAGAATGACGGGACACTTCAGACCTGGCTCTGCAAAAGGCATGCTCAGGATTCTGGGAAGGAAGAGAAGAAGGAAGGAAGGAAGGAAGGAAGGAAGGGAGAGAGAGAGAGAGAGAGAGAGAGAGAGAGAGAGAAGAAAGGATGGAGGGGAGAGGAAGAAAGAAAAGAAACTATGGAAAAAGAAGAAAAGAAAAGCAGGAGAGAGACACGGAGGGGAAAAGAAAGAAGGAAATGGGAAGGGAGGAAAAGAAAGGGTGGGGAAAAGAAAGGAAAGGGAGTGAGGGAAAAAGTAAAATAATGAAGGGAAAAGAAGAAAAAGAAGGGGAGAGAGAGGGAAGTGAAAAGAAAGGAGAAGGAAAGGAAGACTTCGGGGAAAAGAATAGAAGAGGGAGAAAGAGGGAGGGAGAATCATGGAAAGAAGGAAGGAGAGAAGGAGAATGAAAGGATGAAGGGGAGAAAGGAAGGAAGGAAAGAAGGAAGGAAGGAAGGAAGAGGGAGGGAGAATGGAGGAAAGAAGGAAGGAAGGAGAGAAGGAGAATGAAAGGGTGAAGGGGGAGAAAGGAAGGAAGAGGAAGGAAGGAAGAGGGAGGGAGAATGGAGGAAGGAAGGAGAGAAGGAGAATGAAAGGGTGAAGGTGGAGAAAGGAAGGAAGGAAGAAGAAGGAAGGAAGAGGGAGGGAGAATGGAGGAAAGAAGGAAGGAAGGAGAGAAGGAGAATGAAAGGGTGAAGGGGAGAAAGGAAGGAAGGAAGAGGGAGGGAGAATGAAGGAAAGAAGGAAGGAAGGAGAGAAGGAGAATGAGAGGGTGAAGAGGGAGAAAGGAAGGAAGGAAGAGGAAGGAAGAGGGGGGAGAATGGAGGAGAGAAGGAAGGAGAGAAGGAGAATGAAAGGGTGAAGGGGGAGAAAGAAAGGAAGGAGGAAGGAGGAAGGAAGAGGGAGGGAGAATGGAGGAAAGAAGGAAGGAAGGAGAGAAGGAGAATGAAAGGGTGAAGGGGAGAAAGGAAGGAAGGAAGGAAGGAAGGGGGGAGAAGGAAGGAGAGAAGGAGAATGAAAGGGTGAAGGGGAAGAAAGGAAGGAAGGAAGGAAGAGGGAGAATGGAGGAAAGAAGGAAGGGGAGAGAGGGAGGGAAAATGAAGGAGAGAAGGAAAAGGAAAGGGTGAAGGGGAGAAAGGAAGGAAGGAAGGAAGGAAGAGGGAGAATGGAGGAAAGAAGGAAGGGGAGAGAGGGAGGGAAAATGAAGGAGAGAAGGAAAAGGAAAGGGTGAAGGGGAGAAAGGAAGGAAGGAAGGAAGGAAGGAAGGAAGGAAGGAAGGAAGGGGGAGAAGGAAGGAGAGAAGGAGAATGAAAGGGTGAAGGGGAGAAAGAAAGGAAGGAAGGAAGAGGAAGGAAGGAAGAGGGAGAATGGAGGAAAGAAGGAAGGGGAGAGAGGGAGGGAAAATGAAGGAGAGAAGGAAAAGGAAAGGGTGAAGGGGGAGAAAGGAAGGAAGAGGGAGAGCCAGATGCAATCATGAAAAGAGCCACATCTGGCTCCCGAGCCGTAGGTTCCCTACCCCTGTCTTAGTACGAACTACCTACCGTATTTGCCCTGTTGTTACCGTATGTTAGCTCCTTTGATTTGCCAGGTTTTTCTGATTCTTCCCAAAATATAGTTAGATAGTTTTTCTAGTGATGAAAGTTTTACTACTTAACAAAAGATTTCTATTTTGATTTATTTTTTTCTTCTTTCTGCACATTATATATTTCTAATACATAGTACGTACATTTATCAGAGACACTGACTGCGTTTTCTGTGATATATGAATTTGAGCTCCACTGATGCAACTGTTTGCATTCATTCTGAGCCTTTTTTGCATTTGTATAATAGAGGAGAGTTCTTTCTAAAAACCCTGGATATTTTTCTTGATCAATGCAGCAATTTAAGAAGTAATGGAGCAAAGAAAGAAGAGATTGCTGTATATTATAACTGGCATGGCGTGGGAGTGGGCATTGAGACTCCATAAACTTTCCATGGGAGTTGCTCAGAAAAAGTCAGTAGCCTTTATTTCGGTCAACAAACCATCGGCTAAGTCAAGTGAAAGTAGAGCAATGGAATACAACATTTAAGAAATTAATAACATCACATTTGGGATATGATTAATAAAAACAAGTGTCACAATTCGCTATCGGTTGAATGACTGTCTTTATAATTTAAAGCAGGAACTGATTGCCAATTAATAATAGGTGTTCTGAGTACTCTTTGTTACACTCTTAGCGTTTACAGGTTATTAATGAAGCACTTGCGGCTTTTTGCTGCTGCAAAGAGAAATTTGGCCACCTGTTCCGTTACCCTTTTGTCAAGATCAGACAGTAAATAAGTACAGTACCAATTTAGGGTTCTTCCTGGCCATTTGGTGAGTAGAGGGGATATTAACCTTAGTCTATCATCCCTGTAAATTGTGCAAATAAAAAGTACATGTATTACAGTTTCTATTTTACCCTCCCCGCAAGGGCAAACTCTGTGTTCGTAATCAGTCCCTTTGTATCTACCCTCTAGTATGGCTGATTTAAGGGCATTATATTTGGCCCAACTGAAAACAAGATGAAATTTGGGGATATTTAAATTTTCTAAATATTTGGCACCTCCCAAAGAATTAAATGTTAGGTCTAAATTCAGTGGAGAGCATGTGGAGCATGCCAGAGTCATTGAGGCCTGTTTGTCGATGTCACTGATTCGTTTCGCTAAGATCTGTATTGTCTTTTTATGCTCAAAACTGCTCAGTACGTTCTCTGAGAGGCCCATCTGCCTAAGTTTCTGATTTAATGCTTTGATTCGGTGGGATTTAAAGAGGTCTTCTTGAATCAAATATGTACATCCCGCTTCCGGCCCTTTGTACATCCTCTCCATCCAGTATCCCAGGGCCCTTCTCCAAGCTAGTGATTCGAGAGAGGCTGTTCCTGATTCCAATCTTAAGACCGCAGATGGAACGCAATTGGGGACAGCAAACAGTTTTCTGAGAAACCCTGATTGTTCTACTTTAGATGTGAAGCCTGTGATCCATACCGGAATTGCATATAGTAATTGGGCTGTTACCTTTGCTTGGAAGACCTTTGTTGCAGCTGGGATATACTAGCCACCTTTGGTATAGAATAAGCAAATTATTGCTTTATTACTTGATAGAGCATTTTGTACAGCTATTTTTTGTTGGCATCCCCAGGAACCTGTGGCCTGAAAGGTAACCCCTAAATATTTAAAACTGGAGACTTGTTCTATTAAGTTCTTTCCTATGTACCAGTTATGCCTGGCTCGCTTCTTTGAGAAGATCATAATTTTGGTTTTACTATAGTTTATCTTTAGCAGGTTTTTCTCACAGTATTGGTAGATTGCACTCAGCACTTGCTTGAGTCCTACCTTGGTGTACTGTAAGATATGAGGGCAGCAGCATCTGCACAGAGAAAAAGGGGTATACTGCCTTCTTTCCCATTCTCTTTTTGCCTGTTTCATGAATCTGGCAATTCAGTGCTGTTCTTCCTTTTCCTTTCAAAAAAAGTCTGTCATTTTCTATTTCTGGGAAATTATTTACTTATTGTGCTGATGATGTCCTTTCATTCATTCATGCAAGAAACAAGCTAGGCTATATGTAACAACAAGCCAACAGAAAGTGTAAAGAGTATCCAAATAAATTATTATTCGTATTTAAATCGTCTATATTGTTTCCATATAAACATATATACATATACAATCGGTACATATATTCCTACCGCTCATAAACCAGAGTTTATGGTCAACGTAACTGGCTCAGTCCACCGTAAGTTCCGTGGAAAGAATCCTCCCAAATAAAATCCGGTATAAGTGAAGCTTCACTTTTATTTCAGAGGATTCTTTCCACGGAACTTACAGTGGACTGAGCCAGTTACGTTGACCATAAACTCTGGTTTATGAGCGGTAGGAATATATGTACCGATTGTATATGTGTGTGTGTGTGTATATATATATATATATATATATATATATATATATATATATATGTTTATATGGAAACAATATAGACGATTTAAATACGAATAATAGTTTATTTGTATACTCTTTACACTTTCTGTTGGCTTGTTCTTTCATTCATTCATGCCATACCTGTCTATAGAAAAAGTCCAGGAAAGACCTTTAAAGATTAAAAACAACAGCAACAGACATGCAACAGGGCAAAAGACTTTGAATGGCTGTTTTTCTGTCACCATAATTAGAACCCTAAAGGTTAGAGGGGAAACCTACATGTAGTGTTGACTGCGAGGTTTACTTTACAGAGCCTAATAATAATAATAATAATCTTTATTATTATTTGTACCCCATCCCCATCTCCCCAATGGGGACTCGGAGACCTGCGCGGGCTGATCGCCCTGGCAACCCGGAAGACTTTATCGTCTTCCGGGGCGCCAGGTCGAATAAGCCGCCTCAGATCGCCGACTGCTCCCCCTGTAAGCCTGGATTGCCTCCAGGGATATCATGCACTCCAAAGCCGCCGCTCCTACGGCCTGTCTGCCGACACAGGCCCCACAGAACCCGCGATGGGATGGTGGCAGTGGCACCCCTTCCTCTCGTCCCTGCCCCCGCCACCCTTCTCCCTGGGCTGGACAGAATCGGCTCCAGGGTTGCAGGCACTCCATAGCAGGGCGATCAGCTGGGGAACGGCTGGGGGCGAGAGTGGGCAGAGGCCTGCAGCCTCCGGTCGCCTGCTGCTCTGCTCTGGTCTGCTGCGGCGACGGCTGGGTCCGCTTTGCCATCCTCTGGGTTGGGGCCATTGGGCCATTCCATCTTGGGATCCTTCCTCTCTTGAGGATGTCAGCCTTCATCTTGGTTCGCACCTTGTCTTCTTGAATTTAATTTAATTTTAGTGGTTTTTATTATTATTTTATAATAATTTTATAATATAATATAATAATATAATGTTATATTATATTATAATTTCAATATATTATAATGTCTATATATATACTATAATATAATAATTATGATATTAATACTAATAATATATGAATTTTTATATATATTAATTTGTTAATATTAATGATGTGTAATATATAGTAAATACATAAATAAATTATGTAGATTAGAATGTACTTCCGCCTTTAGGTGCAGCCCTCCATAATATTTTTTGGCTCTCGTGTGGCCCCTTGGAAAAAATAATTGCCCACCCCTGGTGTAGAGTGAGAAAGTCTGCACTGCCCATCAACTGGATGAACACATTTTTTACCAACTCAGTAAAACTTGAACAATTTTGAGTCAGCTTTTGGAGCAGCAGAGCACTGGTTCATACATTTGCCAGTGCTCCCAGCAAACCCTTCTTCTGGTATCACTCCTTGGAAGATGTTTCTCTTTCCTTTGTGGCTTGGGAACAAAGCTGTGTACCTTGTAAGGAGCAAATTAGAGGTGATGCCGGAAATCTATGAATGTATCTCCTGCTGTGTGTTTTTAATGTGCCCCTAAAAGCAAGTGCAGAAGGACAAATTCAGATCATAATAGAATGAAAAGAGGTTTAACCTCTTGCAATTATGTCTCCACATTTACTGGAATACTTTGGAGTAAACTACTCCAGATGCACCATGGGGAGTCTGCACTAACAGAGAAGTATCCTAAGGCCCTGTATGGGCAACCAATGCAACACCTATCAGCACCAGTACCCCGCTTTTGTGGGGGGCACCCCTGCCACTGTTCAAAGCATCTCCTCAACAGAGCCTTGCTGCTGCGTCACTTCTGGTGATATAATAGGGTGCCCAACGACAACGGCGTGATCTCCAAAAGTGACACCACCAACAAGGCTCTGCCAGCTGTTGGCTGGCAAAATGGCAGTGGATCTGTTTCATGTTGGGAACTGGATTGGGCTAGATCCAGCCCAATCCAGCTGTCCCCAGCTCAATAGACACCAGGATCACTTGGCGTTTCCTGCAAGTTTCAGGGTAAATTCTAGATCCTTTTATCCTGGATTAATGGCCAGACCAGAAGCAGTGTTTCTGCTATGAAACCAGCCATACGTCTTTTTTTAAAAGTCAGGAGCAACTTGAGAAACTGCAAGTCGGACTTCCGGGGAGGGCAAGATGGCGGTCGCAGCAGACCTTCAGGGCGCTCCAGCCTAGAGGAGGTCTGACCCCCACCACAGCAGGGACTGAGGACTGCCGACAGTCCCAACGAAGCAGCGGGACAAGACTGCTTCGAAGTGGGCTCCCTGGTTGCGGAACCGGCCGAACGCGCCCCCCCCCTCAAGGGAGGACGCTAGAGCCGGCGCGCAACAACGAGAGCAACTGCTGTGGAGGGAAGGTACAGCACTACGGTGCTACCGAGGCCGACCGCCCTCCTTTTTAAAATACACGAGGACAAGGCAAAGTGTTCAGGTCACCGAGGGGACAGAAGGCCGGTCCAGTGAGTAAGTTCTGCACCCCCCCCCCCCAAAACAAAGTAAAGAAAATCTAAAAAGTAGCACTGAGGGGGGGCGTTTGGGGAAGGCCCGGACGCCCTCCGGAGTTCCCCGGTGCCGCGGGGAGCCCCATGTAGCAGGAAGATCGGTAGCTGGTGTAGAGGGCTGACGGGGCCCCGGTAATTGTAAGGACACCAGAGGAGTCCAGAAAGCCCAGAAGTGGGAACGAGCGGGTGGAGGAGTGTGTACCTTTAAGGGAGGTTAGGAAACCTCCGGGGTGCGAGATCCGGGAAGAGGCCACCAGCTGGAAGTAAGAGGTGCGGCCAGGCGGACCAGTGGGGACGGTCTGACGCAGACAACGTCACGCGCCAGACGCAGGAGAAGAAAAAACACGCCGGTAGTGCCACCCCCCCTCCTTTCTACAGCACTTTCTGAAAAGCCTCAGTAGAACGTTGGAGCAGCCCCCCCTGGTGGTGTAGCCCTGAACAACCACAAGCATCGCTTTTGAGAAGAGCTGTAACAGCAGGTTGGGTGAAGCAGAGACAGAGCAGAGGCAGTGCCAGTGCCAACTTTATAGCCCGCCTCTCTAATACCGCTGAATCAGGGCACCCAACATTATAATAGCGATATTACTGGGCATTACAGGAGAAGGAGGGCGACCAGGATCTTCGGGTCAGGACAGGACACAGAAGATTGAGGGTCCCAAAATACCCTTGACTACCTTCTATCTTTTATCAGCCAGGCCAATTGTAGAGGCATGGATAAATTCACCACTGGCAAATTCAACAAAGGAGGGGGAGGATCCATTCCCAGGAGAAACTCCATGTCGGGAGAGCCACCTGGAAGGGACCTCTTCACTGAAATTCAGAAAATGAAGGAGGAAATCCAACAGCAAATCCGGGAAAACAGCGATAACACTCATGATAAATTGAAATCGATGTTCAAGGAGGAACTTGGGATTATGAAGAAAGAGCTGAAAGAAGAGCTAAGAGAGGAGATGGCAGGGATGAGAAAAGAAATGGACACTCTGAGACAAGATGTCAACGAGTGTAAGAAAGAATCTACTGCTGCCAAAAAAACCAAAAAAAAATGGAGGATAAGATCCAAGCACTAGAGGAAGCAAATAAGAAATTGGAAAAGCGCCAGGAACAAGCGGCAATTAAAGAAACAGAACTGCAATTGAGGCTTAGGAATGTTGTCGAAAACGAGGCGCAGGATTTAAGACTGGTGATTGCTGAGATCCTGGCGGGCATTCTCGATATTCCAAAGGAACAAATCCGTCCGGAGGTAGAAAATGCAAAAGGATGAATTCCAACTATGCAAGAAGAAACAAGCTCCTCGGGACATAGTGGTGACGCTATCAAAGAGGTCTTTAAGAGATGAGATTTTCCAAGCGAAACTAAAGAACACCCCAAGATACGCAGGAAAAGATATTATAGTGCTGAAAGAATTTACCCCCCTTTCATTAAGTAAAAGGAGAAATTACTATTTCATAACTGATGAATTAAAGAGACATCAGATAAGATTTAAGTGGGAACGATGGGAAGGTTTCTCACTCAATTTCAAAGAGGAAAAAAGGTGGATCACCAGTGAAGAAAAAGCCAAGGAGTTCTTCGAGGAACTTAAACAGTACCTGGATAAGAACCCCCCACAAGGACAGGATAACCAGGGGCGGAGGTACGAAAAGACGAAACCCCACCCCCCTCCACCAAGTGATGAAGATAGCTACAAGAAGCAAGATAAAAAACGGCCCAGACCAGACTCAATGGAGGACCAGGAGGAACTAAAAATAGACCCGATTCGGACGTCCCAAACCCCCAACCCGGAAGATGATGGAGATGACACTCTATTATAATAATGTCAATTGTTTTAACTCCCCCAATAAAAGGCTTTTTTTTTTTCAAAGTTCTGAAGAGAGGAAATTATGATTTGGTGGCGCTTCAGGAGACGCATATTGCGCAGAGACATGCTGCGCATCTGGTAAAAAAAGATCTGGGTATTGAATTTGTCTCAGCAGGGCAGACTAAGAAAAATGGAGTAGTTATCTACGCAAAAGCCTCCTTAAATCCCTCACTAGCATTTAAAGATACAGAGGGGCGGTTGGTAGGGGTGAAAATCAAATTGCAAGGTAAAGAGATTCTGGTGTGTAACTTATATGCGCCTACGGGTGCTAAGGGGAAGTTCACCCGCCACCTAAAGCACCAGCTGGAAGGCCAGGTGTTTGATGAACTGATTATCGTGGGGGATTTTAATGGGGTCATGGACACAGAGATGGACAAATCAAAGAGGAAGAAAATAAGAGGTAAAGGCTGTAACACGGGCAAATTCCACAATGCCTCAGTAAAGTTAAAGAGGAGTACAATTTGATAGACATCTGGAGGAGCAAGAACCCAAGAGTAAGGGACTACACTTTTTATTCCCATCGCCATCAATCGTGGTCCCGGATTGATATGGTATGGGTCTCCAAGGCACTCGCTATTCAGGTTGAGAAGGCAAAAATTTGGCCGAGACTGCACTCGGACCATGGCCCCCTCACTATGACGATGGGGATCAGGAGAAGGAGAAGGAGTTGGAAATTAAATGAAACCTTGCTCAGAGATGAAAGGGATATTGAGTCCAATCAAAAGTTGATCAGAGAGTACTTCGAACTTAATGGAAAAGATCAAACCTCGGAGGAGACCCGTTGGGATGCGAGCAAAGCCGTCATGCGCGGTCATTTTATAAAACAGGGAGCACGTAGAAATCGACAGAGGAATGAGGAAGAGGCCAAGCTTTATGAGGAACTAAAGAAGAAGGAGCTTTTGCTCAAATCCCAACCGAACAACAAAACGATTACCTGGGAGTTAGATATGTTAAAAAAAGAGTTGAACTCCTTGGAAATAGATCGACTGGCGAGAAATCTGAAAAGGATGAGATTGGCATACTTAGTGAATGCAAATAGACCCGGGAAGCTATTGGCGAGGAAACTCAATCGGAAGCGCCAGAAACAGTGTATAGCGCAACTCACTTGTGATAACAGAGTGCTCTCGTCTCAAGAAGAGATTGCAGACTGTTTCAAGACATATTACAGTGGACTTTACCGAAAGGATTCAATAGAGTTGATGGAGGTCACCCAATATATCTCTAAGCAAAAAATTCAGAAAATTAGTGATTCACAACGCGAGGAGCTAAATAGACCCATTACAGAACAAGAAATCAGAAGGGCGATAAAGAATCTTACCAGTAACAAGGCACCTGGCCCCGATGGGCTAACTGCACGTTATTATAAAGTGCTGCAGGAGGAGGTGACCCCGCATTTAACTTCGCTGATGAATAATGCACTAATGAATGGAAAGATCCCCGAGTCTTGGAAAAGGGCAAATATAATCGTCATACATAAGGATGGGTCGGATCCGAGATCGGTTAAAAATTACCGCCCTATTTCGCTGCTTAACATCGACTATAAGCTCTATGCTTCAGTGATTGCGGACAGACTTAAAGTACTACTAAAGGAGATTATACACCCGGACCAAGCGGGTTTCCTACCGCAAAGATATCTGAGAGATAATATCAGGGCCATGATCGACACCATTGAATATTATGAGAAACATCCTCAAAAAGAGCTTGGCCTCCTTTTTGTCGACGCCGAAAAGGCGTTCGACAACGCCAATTGGGACTTTTTGAGCCGTGTTATCAGAGAGCTAGATATGGGCTTCTCCTTTGAGAATGCGATTCGGGCCATTTACTCCAAGCAAACGGCGACCTTACTCATCAACGGAGAAGTGGCGGGTTCCTTAGCCATCGAGAAAGGGACTCGACAGGGGTGCCCGCTCTCACCGCTGTTATTCATTTTGTTTTTGGAACCTCTCCTTGAATCTATCAGGAAGGATAAGACACTAAGGGGCTTAAAGGTGAGGAATGTACATTGGAAGGTTAAAGCCTATGCGGACGACGTGGCCTGTATCATAGAGAACCCGCTCGAAAACATAGCAAAATGGATGAAGAAGATAATGGAGTTCGGTGCGGTAGCGGGGTTAAAGATCAATACAGAGAAAACGAAAATCCTGACCAAGAACATCGCCCCGGCAAGAAGAAATCTACTACAAGAAATCGTCAAACTTGAAGCGACAAGGAGAATAAAATATTTGGGAATTTTTCTTACAGCTAAAAATAATCAACTCCTCCAAAATAATTACATCCCAGCCTGGGCAGAAATTAAAAAGAAAATGGAGAGATGGAAATACCTTAATTTGAATCTTCTAGGTAGAATCTCGGCGATTAAGATGGGGGTGCTCCCCAAGCTGATGTTCTTGTTTCAGAACCTTCCGGTGATACGGTCGAGACGATGGTTTGGAGTATGGAGATCAGATATCTTAAAGTTTGTATGGAGCTCGAAAAAAGCGAGAATCAAGTATAACAGTCTCTGCGATAGTGTCGACAGAGGGGGTTAGCCCTCCCAATTTGGAATTATACCATGACGCAGCTGCGTTGAGCTGGACGAAGGATTGGGCCACTCTCAAGGATAACAATTTGTTAACAGTGGAGGGTTTTGATTTACGCCGGGGGTGGCACGCCTACCTCTGGCATGACAAGGCACTAATCGAAAGAAACTTCACTAACCACTATGTTAGAGCTCCCCTTCTAAAAGCATGGAACAAATACAAGGACCGGTTTTACCAAGCAACCCCCCTTTGGATCTCACCACAAGAAGTGCAACAGATGAGAGAGTTGCCGGCGAGTAGGTGGTACACCTACGAACAACTGATAACCAGGAGTGGATCCCAGTGGGCACTTAAATCGTTAGAGTCACTACAAGGGCAAAATATGGAACTTTCTTGGTTCCAATATGCTCAGTGCAAAGAAGTCTTCAAAAGAGACGTGAGAAAGAATTTCAATTCAAACCCCACAGTTTGGGAAAAGGTGATGAAAACGGATAAAAAGGTGATAAGTCTTTTGTACAACAAGCTCTTGGAGTGGGAGACTGAAATGGAAGGGGTGAAAGAAACGATGATAAGATGGGCCAAAGAACTAGGTCATACCATTCTGTTACAAGAGTGGGAGACCCTTTGGAAGGTGAAAGTGAAGGGCTCGGGCTTCTCCCATATGACAGAAAATTGGTATAAAATGTTTTACCATTGGTACCATACACCGGTGAGTTTAGCTAGGTGCTACCCTCTCTGAAAGACAAATGTTGGAAGTGCAAGGAGGTGAAAGGATGTTTCATGCACTGTTGGTGGCAATGCAAGATACTCAAGAAGTTCTGGAAAAAAGTCCACCTACATGTGGAATCCATTCTAGGGAAAAAACTGGTAATGAAACCCGAATTTTATCTGCTTCATCTTATGGACAGTGAATGGGAGAGGAATGACGACAAGATCTTTTTCCATTTGGCCACGGCTGCCAGGATGGAAATTGCAAAACACTGGAAATGTGACGATCCCTTATCAATAAGGAACTGGCTATTAAGGGTCAGGGAAATTATGGACCTCGATGCACTGAGGAGTATGGTCACGGATCAAAGTAATAAGAACAAGACGGTCTGGGGGAAGTCAGCCGATATTTAAAAGAACTTAGCCCTAAAAAGCTAGATAACTCTTAAGCAAATCTGTAAAGTCATTGCATGAACATAAGGGGGTCTGGCGGGCAGGCAAGGTATGGGTACAAATGGAAACCAAAGTTGGATGGAGCAGGCCGACTGGACGGGAGTTTACTGTATATCCTCACTTTCCCTATGTTTTACCCCCACTACCCTCTCCTTCCCTTGCCTTCCTAGTTCCTTTCCTTGCCCTTTTTACCTTATGTTTAAAAAACCAATTAAAAAAAAAAAAAATAAAGAGAAACTGCAAGTCGCTCCTGGTGTGAGAGAATTGCCTGTCAAGGATGTTGCCCAGGGGGTGCCAGGATGTTTTGATGTTTTGCCATCCTTGTGGGAAGCTTCTCTCATGTCCCCGCATGGGGAGCTGGAGCTGACAGAGGGGGTTCATCCATGCTCTCCCCAGATTCGAACCTGCAACCTGTCGGTCTTCATTCCTGCTGGCACAAGGGCTTAACCCATTGTGCTACCAGGGGCTCCTATACATCATGTTGAATTTCTGCTACAGTTGAAGGGTGATTTCACTTTACGTGGCCCTTGAACTGATAGCCTATGATGATTCCTAGTGCAAATAGTCTTTCATTCCCAATCACTGTTGTTAGCATATAGATCAGGGGTGGGCAAACTACGGCCCGTGGCCCGCATGCGGCCCTTTGGCCGGTTCTATCTGGCCCCTTGAAGAGCCCCAGCAGGCAGGCCCCAGCAGGCGGGCCGGCGGGCAACAGAGGGGAAGGGGGGGGAGAAGAGGAGGCGGCGAGGAGCAAGCAGCGCCACAGAACATGGCTTCGCTGTCCTCCGCCTCTTCCCTTCCCTTCCCTTTCTCCACTACGGGGAGAGGGGGGGAGGGCAGCACAAGCACCCTTGCTTCCTGCCTTCCTTTCTGTCGCCGCTCTAGGGAGGGCGGTGACAACGTGGGGAGGGGGGAGGGGAAAGGAGGGGGTGAGGAGGAGGTTGCGCGAACAGCTGGCGAGTGCGAGGGTTTTGCCCGTGCGCACTCACACCAGGCGCGTCCACACGTCCTCGGCAGAACTTTTCCTAGCGGATGTCCTCTCAGCGTGCCTGCGAAAAGTTCTGCCGAGGAGGGGTGGGCGCGCCTGGCGTGAATGCGCACGGGCAAAAGCCTCGCACTCGCCAGCTGTGTAAGCCGGTTCCTCCTCGCCCCCTCCTTTCCCCTTCTCCCCTCCCTCCCCCATCGTCCCACAATGCTTTCCGCCCCGCAGTCCCACAATGCACTGGGGCGGAAAGGAAGCCATGAAGGAAAGCAGGCAGAAAGGCTGCTTGTGCTGCCTCTCACTCTCTCTCCCCCTTCCCTCCGCGTTTTCACACCAGAGCGACCAACGGAGGAGAAGGGAGGGAGGGAGGGGGGAGAGACCAAGTGCCGCCGCCAAGCATCCTTAATGTAAGTCAACTATACATCCCAGCAACTCCAACTCCCAAATGTCTATTTTCCCCAAATTTCCCCAGTGTTCACATTTGGGCATTAGTGCCAAGTTTGGTCCTGATCAAACATTGTTTGAGTCCACAGTGCTCTCTGGATGTTAGTGAACTACAACTCCCAAACTCGAATTGTGGGAGTTGGAGCCCAAAACACCTGGAGGGTTGAAATTTGCCCAGGCCTGATGTAGAATGTAGTTCAGCCTTTAGGTGCGACCCTCCATAATATTTTTTGGCTCTCATGTGGCCCCTTCGAAAAAATAATTGCCCACCCCTGATATAGATCTCTTTTTCTAAAATAAAAAAACAACAACTCTGTTTGAATCTGGCAAAGTGCATATCATCCCTATGGTTCCAGACAGCAATTGGGGTGCTGTATCCTGGACTGATTTGACATTTCTGAATAGTCTCTAAAGGCAGCTGCAAGTGCAATGTTGGAAAAAGGTCTCATGTGGACATCGCTAGGGCATGGATGCAAGTGACAAGGCTGTTTCTGTCCAGAAGCAGGGGTACGTGATGTTTCATTCTAAGCCAGGGAGGAGCTGCAAAGGGTATTTCAGACTTTGTGCCAGCTGTACTTGGGAGGGGGAGCCTGGGATATCTTTGCTTTCCTTACAGAGGAGTGCCCAGCTGATTTGCCCTTCTCCGTGTATTCCCCAACTATTTTGCAGGGAAGAGAATGTACTTCACTTCTTACTAATTTGATTCCAGAGCATTGTCATTTATTTTTACAGCAGAAGTAGACAGCTCTGAAAATTGAGGGAATTAATAGAACTCCAAGGGAACTTGCAACCCATAGAAATTCACCAAAATTTGGGTAACAATATGCCCTTCAGGCACCCTACGGCAGCGTTTATCAACCTGGGGGTTGGGGCCTGGGGTGGGGTTCCGAGGGAGCTTCAGAGGAGTCACCAAAGACCATCAGAAAACATATATTTCCGATGGTCTTAGGAACCCCTTTGGCAGAGAAAGCTGACAATCCCTCCATCTGTCCTGCTCTGCTTTTTTGGAAACAGACGGTGAATCATCCCAACAAAGCTGCGTTTTATAGCCTCTCAGCTGACCTCTCAGACAAGGGAAGGGCTGTTTCTGAGACTCCTAGCAGGGAGGGGAGAGCAGGCGTGCTCAATGCATGGCAGCATGGTACACGTGTGCGGGCAAGGGAGAGCGTGTGAGGCTGGAGGGAGTCTCATGCCAGTGAGTCCCTTCAAGAAATGGGGGTTCTGTGTGGGACATCTGGCACAGTTCTGTTGGTGGTGGGGTCAGAATGGTTTTTGATTGTAGGTGAACTATAAATCCCAGCAACTACAACTCCCAAATGTCAAAGTCTATTTCCCCCAAACTCCACAAATGTTTGCATTTGGGCATATTGAATATTCGTGTCAAGTTTGGTCCAGACCTATCATTGCTTGAATCCACAGTGCTCTCTGGATGTAGGTGAATTACAACTCCAAAACTCAAGGTCCATGCCCACCAAACCCTTCCCATATTTTCTGTTGATCGTGGGAGTTCAGTGTGACAAGTTTGGTTCAATTCCATTGTTGGTGGAGTTCAGAATGCTCTTTGATTGTAGGTGAACTATAAATCCCAGCAACTGCAACTCTCAAATGGCAAAATCAACCCCACCAGTATTTGGGCATATGGAGTATTTGTGCCAAATTTGGTCCAGTGAATGAAAATACATCCTGCATATCAGATATTTACATTACGATTCATAACAGTAGCAAAATTACAGTTATGAAGTAGCAACATAATTAATTTTATGGTTGGGTCACCACAACATGAGGAAGTGTGTTAAGGGGGTCACGGCATTAGAGGGTTAACAACAATTCTTTATTGATTAGTCAATTTTGACCATATCAAAACATACATACTTACCCATACATACAATGATTGCATATATGAATACAAAGCATACCGACCTACTGCCCTGTCAACCCACTCCCAACTGTAGGGGGGGGGGCATTTGTTTGTTTAAAAGACTGTGAAATTACAAGATTAAAAGATCAAAAATTAATTATTTCCTTAGAATAAAATTTGAGCGGGGAGAAGGGTAAATAAAACTAGTGACATATCCATATTAAAATTTTAAATTTAAATTTTGTTCATGGCAGTAATATCACCGCTCTCTGCTTCCATCTTCTCGTGGATGGCCAGGGGCAGATCTTAGTGTAAGCAAAGTAAGTGGTTGCTTCCGGGCGCCACGTGGCCAAGGGCGCATCCGACCGCGGCCGCCAGGTTTGGCGCATCATGCCGCGCCATTGCTGCGGGCCGGTGCGGGGGCGTGAGACGTGAGACTCTGCCTCAGCTGCAAAATGTTCCCCCGTCCTTTTTGGCCTCTTGGGAGTGCGTTTAGCAACTCCGTCCACCAGAAACACTCCATCCAAATGGCGCATGCGTGAAAGTTTTGCGCATGCGCTATTAAAACAGAGCACTTCTGGTGGACAGAGTTGCTAAACGCCCTCCCAAGGGGCCGAAAAGGACGGGGAAACATTTTGCAGCTGGAGGCAGGAGGCTCCGCCCCGGCTGCAAAATGTTCCCCCGTCCTTTTCAACCTCTTGGGAGTGCGTTTCCCATAGTGCATGCGCAAAACTAGCTTGCTGCGCGCATGTGTGCTCTGGGGCATGTGCACACATGCGCCATCTCTACTAGGTTGGAGAGCCGGGGGGGGGTGTCAAAAAAATGTTCGCTTACTACTATTTTTTACCTTCGTCCGGTCCTGTGGACGAAGAATAGAATTTTTATCTGAGCCCTGTAGGAGAATGTGCAATTTCTCCTTATTCTCTAGATGAGTATGATTCCCCAGCAGAGGCTCTAGATCGTAAAGTCGAATACTGTTGTAGTAGGGACATTTTAAGAAAAAAATGTTCTGAGTCCTCCACTTCTGCATCTACTCACGACACCCACAGGTTCTCTTCATATATGGAATTTTCTTATGTCGTCCCAGCTTGGACTTAATGTCGAGCTGCTCGAATCTAGTCCTGGTAAAAAGTTTTCTAATATATAGTGGTTGCATGAAGGAAAGACAAGATTCCATGCCCACGTTACATTTAAATTTAGCCAGGTATGGAGTGGCTCTAGCTTGCGCTATGACCATTAGGGAGTTGAAAAACAATGCCCTACATCAGGGGTGCTCATTAGGTAGATCGCGATCTACTGGTAGATCGCGTAGGGCGTCCTGGTAGATCGCAGGCAGGGCGGGAGGAAGGCTCAGTCCCGCCCCGCAGGCGCCCGATGCCGCCCAGGTGCAGAAGGAGGTTGGACTGGGTGGCCCTTGGAGGTCTCCTCCTATTCTAGGAACCCATTGTTGTTATTATTATTATTATCAGAGGCTGAATGGCCATCTGTAAGGAATGCTTTGATTGTGTTTTTCCCTTATGGCAGAAGGAGGTTGGACTGGACTGGATGGCCCTATTAGTAGGTCTGAATGAATATTATCATCATTACTTCTACTTATTATACTAGGAACCTATTGTTGTTGTTGTTGTTGTTATTACTATTAGTAGTAGTAGCAGAGGCTGAATGAATATTATCATCATTACTATTATGAATAAATTCAGGGTCTTATTATACTCACATTTAGTTGAATTCATTCTTAAAATATATTATATGGCTCTCACTGAAATAAATTTCCTAATATTCTGCTTTTATGGCTCTCTGAGTAGTGGGTAGGGAGATCCTTTTGACTTAGTTGTTTTATGAGTAGCTCGCATGCTGAAAAAGTGTGAGCACCCCTGCCCTACATGGTGTGGGAAGCAATCTCGTCATGTTTTCATTGGAGTTTGAGGTACCAAAGAGGCCCTTTTTTGAAACAGGAGGCGACTTGGAAGTGCGTGAAGGCAAATTTTCTTTCAAAACAACAAAAAATGGTGGAACTGGGTGTCTCAAAATGATCTTGAAGGCTTCATGAGGACTGCATTTTCCTCATGTGGAAGTATAAAGTGTTTTTGGTTCAGCAAGACGTGAGGCACCCTTTACTCAGGACTCGTCGTCGTCGTCAGGTTCGCTGAATGACACAGGGTTCGTTTTACGACTTTGCAAACCAGTTCACGACAGCTGCAGTGTGAGAGAAGGTACTGAATAAATAAAGAATACAAAAATTGGATAAAGACATACAAACAATCTTTGCATTCTTTCCCCCCTTATTTACCACTATAGGCTACTCTTTGATGCTCATTTCTCTCTCTTTCCTCCGAAAGCCTTTGAACATTTGTTTCAAAACACCTTTCGCCCATGTTCTGCTTGCGGTCTGATGTTGACAGTTTATCAGAACACGCTCTAAATAGAGAAGAGAAGCTTCACCGTTGTTCATTCAAAATACCTAACAGCTGCTGCAGCTATTATTAACTAGCAATGTTGTCTCCGTGTTTTCCGAGAGGGTCATCAAAGAACCATGCTGTCACCTACCAACTTTTTAACAAATAGAGAACCATTTTTATTCATGAGTTTTAAAAATTTCCTTGTTTGAAGCTAAAGCAAGTATAACTTTCATTGTTTCATTTGTTTTCAAAGAAGTAGTTGAATTAGTCTCTTCCGCGGCATACAAAGGAATGGAGGGGGAGAAAACGGAATGGGGCAGGGCCTTATTTTGGCATGAGCTTTCATGGATATGAAAACACTTCTTCAGATGGATCTCAAATACAATCAAAGAAAGTTCAAACTTTTAAAATATATGGATGTAGTAAATTAATGATGGTTTGTTAATATCTAAAAGTATACTTTGTATATACTACGTTGGCCTTCCTCTGTCGGTGACCCGGAAGCTCAGGCTAGTGCAGAACACTGCCGCCCGGCTCCTGTCTGGCACGCCAGCTGGCGCCCACATAACACCTGTTTTGCAGGATCTGCACTGGCTGCAATTGAGCACCGGATCACCTTCAAAGTGTTGGTCCTCACCTTTAAGGCCTTACACGGCCTGGGGCCAGCGTATTTGAGGGACCGTCTCACCCCATATTGCCCTCCGAGATCACTTCGGTCTGAGGACTCCAATCTCCTGGTGATACCTTCAGCTAAACTCGCAAGGCTGACTGCTACCCGCCGGAGGGCGTTCTCTGTCATAGCACCTACGCTGTGGAACGCCCTCCCGGCCGGAACTCGGGCTATGAAGGACTTGCTCCCGTTTAGACGGGCCTGTAAAACATACCTGTTTAAGCAGGCCTTTGGTGAGTAAGTCCTGCCCATGCCCCGCCATCTATTCATTCTTCTGAGGATGATGTGCTGTTCATTGTGTTAACTGTGTTATTAATTACTATACTGCTGTTGTTTTTAATTGTTTTTAACTGCTTATTGCCTGTATTTTACTGTGCCCTTCGGCTCCTGTAAGCCGCCGCGAGCCTCAGGGAGTCGGCGGCATAGAAGCCCGAATAATAAATAAAATAAATAAAATAAATATGACTAGAGCAGTGTTTTCCAACCTTTTTTGAGCTCTGGCACGTTTTTCTACATTTACAAAATCCTGGGGCACACCACCAACCAACCAAAATGACACAAAATGTCATTTGGGAGTTGTAATTGCTGGGAGTTATAGTTCACACGCAGTCAAAGAGCATTCTGAACTCCACCAATGATGGAATGGAATCAAACTTCCCACACAGAACTCCCATAACCAAGAGAAAATACTATAAGAGTTTGGTGGGCATTGATCTTGAGTTTTAGAGTTGTAGTTCACCTATATCCAGAGAGCATTGTGGACTCAAACAATGTTGCATCAGGACCAAACTTGGCATGAATACTCAATATGCCCAAATGTGAACACAGATGGAGTTTGGGGAAAATAGACCTTGATATTTGGGAGTTACAGTTTCTGGGATTTATAGTTCACCTACAATCAAAGAGCATCCTGAACTCTTGCAACAATGGAATTGAACCAAACTTGGCACATTAAACTCTCAACAACAAAACTTTATTATGGTCACTGACCAGCACAAAGCGGGCACAAGCGCCCTGAGAAGGGAAGGACAATTCCCCAGTAAGCAGTTATTTAAAATTAGATTAGAAATCAGTATAAAAATATTTTTCCAAAGACAGGATATTGTAACAGGTATGGAACCGAAGGGGGAGGGGAGAGATTGATGAGAGAGGTCGAAAACACTGATGGGGGGCACTAAAGGGGAAGGGAGCCCCCCCCCCCTTCGAGTCTAGTAGCATTTCAGCTGTAACATGTTGCTCTAACTGCATTCCCAGCAGGGTGTTGCCTTACGGTGTGTAAAATACTATACGAGTTTATTGACCTTGGGTTTTGGAGTTGTAGTTCACCTATATCCAGAGAGCACTGTGGACTGAAACAATGTTGAATCAGGACCAAACTTGGCATGAATACTCAATATGCCCAAATGTGACCACAGATGGAGTTTGGGGAAAATAGACCTTGACATTTGGGAGTTACAGTTTCTGGGATTTATAGTTCACACAATCAAAGAG
This sequence comes from Anolis apletophallus, assembly GCA_030556195.1. Lineage (NCBI taxonomy): Eukaryota > Metazoa > Chordata > Lepidosauria > Squamata > Anolidae > Anolis > Anolis apletophallus. The sequence goes on from JARBWK010000004.1 coordinate 189,535,976, forward strand.
CATCCCGAACTCTTGCAACAATTGAATTGGACCAAACTTGGTGTATTAAACTCTCATTACCAACAGAAAGTACTGAAAGGGTTTGCTTGGGAATTGACCTTGAGTCTGGAAGTTGTAGTTCACCTACACCCAGAGAGCACTGTGGACTCAAACAATGTTATGATATGTTGTTGTCTGTTTTCTATCCAGAACCACAATGTTGGAAGGAGGCCCGCCACTTTAAGGTCCCTCAAACAGGCATGGGAAAACTTCGGCCCTCTGGGTGCTTTGGACTTCAACTCCCACCATTCCTAACAGCCTGAGGCCCTTTCCTGCTTAAGTGGCTGCGGGGGGAAAAGGGCCTGAGGCTGCTAGGAATGCTGGGAGTTGGAGTCCAAAACACCTGGAAGGTCCAAGTTTGCCCATGCCAGCTTTCGACAGAGACCTCTTCCTCCCCCCCCTTCCCCTTCGCGCCCTTTCTTCCCCCTCCTGCTGAAAACTTACTTTTTCTTCTCCACTCGGGCTCCCTTCTTCCCAGTTCAGGAGGGGGAGGGAGGAAGACGTGGGGCGAGTCTGCGCAGTAGTGCCGGCATGGGTCACATCTTCCTCCCTCCCAGAGGCGGTCTCAGTGATTCCGCCATGTAAGCGGTTGCGTAGAGCGCCACTGGCTGGGCGGGGCATCACCGGCTGGGAGGGGCGCTGTGGCGCCACCTCGCTCCGCGCCGCCTGCCGCCACCGCTGCCGCCGCACAGCTGGCCCCACAGGCCGACTGCAGCACGCCCTCCCGAAGCACGGACATTTCCGCGCATGCCCAGAAGCAACTACAGGCGCTACAACGCCTGGGCACTGCGAATGTCTGCGCATGCACTGCGGCCCGAGCGCCTGCAGCTTTGGAGCCAGCGTGCAGGCGCACTCGGGCCGCAGTGCCCATGTGCAAACATTCGCGATGCCCAGAAGCAACTACAGGCATTGTAGCGCCTGTAGTTGCTTCTGGGCATGCGCGGGAATGTCAGCTGGCTAAAGGTCAGGCCAGCAGCTGCTTCCTGATGCCCCCCAAAATTTTCTTCGCGTCCTCCCCCAGAAAAGGTCAGGCCGGCCCTGCTCCTTCTCCCCTCCCCTCCTGAACACGCTCACACTGCCCCCTCGGATCAAAATGGCTGCAGAAGCGGCAGCGTGAGCAAAGCGAGCAGAGCGAGGCTGGGAAGAAGGGAGCCCGAGTGGAGAAGAAAAAGTAAGTTTTCAGCAGGAGGGGGAAGAAAGGGTATTGGAGGTTCCAATTTCCCACGGCACACCTGATGACCGCTCACGGCACACTAGTGTGCCGTGGCACACCGGTTGGGAAACACTGGTCTATTGGTTAGTCGTTTTCTTTCTTTAGCTTTAGCAGAAACTAAAATAGGTCTGTTCCTGCTCTTTCTCCTAGTTTATAATTAAAGGTTGAGTATTCCTTATCCAAAAAGTTGGGACTTGAAGTTATTGGGATTTCAGTTTTCCCCTGCAGATTTCTTTAAATATTTGCATTTACCTAATGAAATAGCTTGGAGATAGTACCCAAGCTCAACGCCAAATCCATTTATCTTTCACATAGCCTGAGAGTAATTTTATACACACTATTTGATAACTTTGTTCATGAAACAAACCGTGACCCTTATTAAATGTTGACACCGTAGTAATCGTCATAATGACATAATTTCTCTTTGTCCTTAGCAGATGGTACGTGAACAGTATACTACAACAACACAAGGTACAAACCTACAGAGGCCAGAAACTAAGTATGTCTTCAATGTTGGCATTTATGGCTGGAGGAAACGTTGCCTTTACCTATTTGTCCTCCTCCTGGTCATTATCCTAGTTGTGAATCTTGCTTTGACAATTTGGATCCTAAAAGTGATGTGGTTTTCTTCCGTAAGTATCCTATCTCAACTTTTATGCACTTTTAAAAATCCAGTTAAGTCTGTGCAATAGTGCTAACTAAGGTTCTGCATGAAAGCGTTTTCCTTTGTTTCATTTGCTCTTTCCTTACTTTTGTTACCTTCGGGATCATGTAAAGGGAAGGCCTTTCATGAGCAACCTCCTTGCCTGAAAGAAAGTGATCCTGGCTCTTTGCCTTCTTTTCATGAGCAACCTCCTTGTCTCGGAAAGTGTGTGTGTGTGGCATGCAGGCACAGAAAGCATGTGTGCCTGCCTGAAGCCAAGTGCCTCCTCTGGAGTAAGAGAACTTGCCTCCTTGTCTTTGAAAGTATGTGTGGCGTGCAGGCCCGGAAAGCACATATGCCTGCGTGCCTCCAAGCACCTCCTCTGGAGTAAACTTGCCTCCTTGCCTTTGAAAGCGCATGTGGTGTGCAGGCCCAGAAAGTGTGCACGCACGCCTACCTGCAGCCGAGCATCTCTTCTCTAAAGTAGAGCTTAAATGCCTAAAATGACAGGAAAGGGAGCCTGGGAAGCCCCTCCCACCCCACATAATGGCTTGATAGAAAACAGATCTTTTGGCACTCCAAAAAACCTGCCCTCCCAAAAAACGGATCAGAGCCCTCACCGAAAGTTGGGACACAAAACAGGTCAAGATGTATCCCGAATGCACAACCCTAGTGCTAACCTTAGCTAGCTTTCTGGTATGACATCCACAAGTGCTAGTCTGTCTTATATTTTAGCCATTGTGGAGGCTGATACATCTTTTTGACTTTTACAACAATCTAAACAGTTGCTACCTTGTCCCCGAGAGTTCATAGGTTTGCTGTGACAGCTCCCTTGAAAAGCCATTCCAAGAATGGTGGAGAGCACAGGATGGGACTAGAGATTCATCAGACTAGGTTGCTGTAGTAGACCTTGCAAAACTACAACACCCATGATTCTACAGCATTGAACCATGGCAGTTAAAGTGGTATCAAACTGCATTTATTCTATTGTGTAGATGCACACTAAGACAGGCTTTCCCAGCTAACCGTTTTCTCCTTAGACAGCTGTAATGAATCCTTACTGGTAGGTCTGGTCCAAGCCTGCGAGGCAGGTCTGTGTAAACAGTTTGCGCCTCCATTTTGAGAGGGGAGCGTCAGTGAGGCAGCCATGTTAGGAAGGTGTTGCTAGGAAAGGGGAAGTGGTTTGGAACTCCTTAGGGTAGAGACAGAGCTGCCCAGGATTGGATAGGAGCAGGGGGGGGGGGGAGGAGCCAAACTGCAGAGGAGGAAAAGTGTAACTTTTAGAGGGAGTTGGAGAAATCTGTCAGAGAAGATAGGCAGTCTGAGAAAGCTAACACGAAAGTCAGACCGCAACTTTGAGCTCTCTTGTGGCTTAGAGAGAGAGATTGGACAAAATCAGTCGCAAAATGAGCCAAGTCTCTGAGCCAATCTCTCTCTCTCTAATGTAGTGCAGGTGGGGGTTGACTAGTAACAATTCTCCAAAAGTGGAGCAAACAACATGAAATAAACAATGCAGTTGTATCGAACAAAATCAGTCGCAAAATGCATACATACAACTAGCATATCACGGTACAATTGAATGGATTATAATTACAGGTGGAGGGGAACATTTCCCCAACACGTACTCACGCTTGAGAGTCCTCTAAAGGAATACCTCCACAAATAATAACAAAGCTCAAAAGGCCAGTCTCTTTCCCGCAACCGGGGGACAATGAGTCCAAATCAAAGAGTGCCAAGGGAAGGGCGGAAAGATGCAAAGGAAAAATCCATGCAGAGGGAATTCCAGGGTCGACGATAAGGGGTATCCCAGCGCCGTATCGTTTCGCCTTGAGTGGCTTCTTCCAGACCCAGGACTCAGATGCAACACAGGGTCGCGGCAATATGTAACATCATTCGTATATAAGAGGCTAGATGCCAATGGTCAGATCAAGGAGAGAGATCAAGGATCTGACCATTGGCATCTAGCCTGTTATATACGAATGATGTTACATATTGCCGCGACCCTGTGTTGCATCTGAGTCCTGGGTCTGGAAGAAGCCACTCAAGGCGAACGATACGGCGCTGGGATACCCCTTATCGTCGACCCTGGAATTCCCTGCATTCATTTTCCTTGCATCTTTCCGCCCCTTCCCTTGGCACTCTTTGATTTGGACTCATTGTCCCCGGTTGCGGGAAAGAGACTGGCCTTTTGGGCTTTGTTATTATTTGCGGAGGTATTCCTTTGAGGACTCTCAACGTGAGTACGCGTTGGGGAAATGTTCCCCTCCACCTGTAATTATAATCCATTCAATTGTACCGTGATATGCTAGTTGTATGTATGCATTTTGCGACTGATTTTGTTAGATACAACTGCATTGTTTATTTCATGTTGTTTGCTCCATTTTTGGAGAATTGTTACTAGTCAACCCCCACCTGCACTACATTAGAGAGAGAGAGAGAGAGATTGGCTCAGAGACTGGTTAGCTAACTAGGGAAACTCTAGGAAAGAGTTAGTTAGCATGGTCAAGAGGCCTGAGTGATCTCAGGTGACTAACTGTTTCAGTTAGGGGAAAACTCACCGCTATTCTTTGATTAGGGTGAGGGAATTAATAGATATGTTGTGAAACTACATATCTATCTGGCTCGTATTGTAACCAAGTTCTAAGATAACTATTTGAAGAAACCACCGAGCTCTACTATATTTTGTAATCAATACGCATATGTGCTTTCTCAGTTGTTACCGTGTTTCCCCGAAAGTATGACACCCCCGATTGTAAGAGGTATCGGGGGTGTCAGGGGGGTCGGCTAATGTAAGCCGTACCCCGAATGTAAGCCGTACCTCGTCGCCACGCCCACGCCGCCGCCGCCGCCGCAACCGGCCCATCGGCCGCGGCACACCTCCGCGGCACACCTCCTTTCTGCCAGGCCTCCAAGGGAGGGGGAAGAGAGCCAGAAGCATGGCAAAGCGTGCGCTGCGTCAGAGTGACGCGTCATCGCTCTGCCCCGCCCCCGGCTCGCTTCCCCCTCCTTTCCTTTCTCCAAGAAAGGGAGGGAGGAAGGCGGGCGGGGCAGCGATGACGCGTCACTCTGACGCTCCGTCGCTTGCCCGCCCGGCCGCTCGCCCTCCTTTCCTTTCTCCAAGAAAGGGAGGGAGAAGGGAGCCGGGCGGGGCAGAGCAATGACGCGTCACTCTGACGCGTCGTCGCTTTGCCCCGCCCCCGGCTCGCTTCCCCCTCCTTTCCTTTCTCCAAGAAAGGGAGGGAGAAGGGAGCCGGGGGCGGGGCAGAGCGATGACGCGTCACTCTGACGCGTCGTCGCTTTGCCCCGCCCCCGGCTCGCTTCCCCCTCCTTTCCTTTCTCCAAGAAAGGGAGGGAGAAGGGAGCTGGGGGCGGGCAGAGCGACAACGCGTCACTCTGGCGCAGCGGCGCTTTGCCATGCTTCTGGCTTTCTTCCCCCCCCTTCCTTTGTCCAGAAAGCTGCGCCGCGGAGGGTGCCGCGGCGGTGGCGGCGGCGGCGGCGTGGCGATGGGGTACGTCTTAGTTTATATAAGACGTACCCCGAAAGTAAGACGTAGGGGGACTTTTTGGGGGGAAAAGAAAGTAAGACGCTGTCTTACTTTCGGGGAAACACGGTAGTTCCATCAATAAACATCATTTGTTCATTTTAAAGTCAAGTGTGCCTCATTCTGTCAAGAAGTCATTCAGCAGTTCCTGTATTTTAAATGATATTTTACCTCAGAAATCATCACAGTTAATATTTGCCTGGGAGCCAGGGTTTGTTAAAGGTGCTTACAGCAGTGTTAGAGCTTAGCTCACTTACATCCTGTAATTTCCTATATCATTTAGGTTGGTGGCAGCATTAAATTTCAAAGAAGAATTTAATGTATGTGTTGTATGGTGTTTTATACTCTGTTTTTAATTCTGAATTCATAGTGTAAGTCGCCCCAAGCCACCAGGAGTGGCGACTCACAAATTTGAATAATAAATAAATAAATAAAATAAAGGGCTCAAGCTATTTAATAAAATTCTCCTCAAAGTTTAGTGGCAAGCAGTGCCCTGCTAGTGGTATGTAAACATCCTATACGTTATATTGATGGCAAGCACTTGGGATACTAATTAAGATTTCAGCCCTTATTCAGTCACTTCTTTATATGGGTGGCATAGGTGGGATTTTAAAAGAAAGATCTGCCCTGCCACTGTGAACGAACGTCCTAACCCCGTTATAACAGCTATTTAAAAGGGTTCTACTTTAGAACATGAAAATATACACAACTCTCTCTTGCCAGGATATGAAGACAATTCACAACTGTAGATTATGGAACAAAATCTCAATGAGATTTAAAATGTCCCATCCTAATTAATGGCATTTAACCCTGCCTTTTTGGCAGTTATTTTAATTCTTATGTAGGATATTCTCAATGATGACATGATCTCCCATAATAATGCTAGGACTCCCTTTGCTTTTGTAATGCCCCCCCCCAACCCCTATTTTGTCATTTAGATTCCTGTCCATCTAATGCTTGAAACAATGCTTTTATGGACTGAACACTGTTTTAATCTGGAGTGAATGTGTATGGTGCTAATGTAATTGTATTTTAATGCATTTTAATGTATTTTAATTGTTGTTATATTGTTACTATGTGGGCATTGAATTGTGCCGTACTGTAAGCCACTCTGAGTCCCCCCTCGGGGGTTGAGAAGAGCGGGGTAAAATCCAGAAATAAATAAATTGAAACAGATGCATGTCGTACTCTGAAAATCAATTAAGTAAGAAAGTTGTAGGGGTTTTTTTTTATCATTACAGAACGGAATGGGATACTTACAAGTTCACAGTGAAGGAGTCCGCCTAGAAGGGGAGTCAGAATTTTTATGTCCTTTGTATGTCAAAGAAGTCCATTCTAGAAAGGTAAGTAAGGCTGGGACACTTTAGATGCCTAATTCAGCTCTGTGGGATCTAAAGAAAGATAAACACATACAGGAAGGGACTCTAAGTCTGGCTCTACACTTAAATAATTGGGGCAAACTGCTCCAGAACTGTCCTGATGCACAGGCCCGGATTAACACTTTTTTGCGCCCTAGGCCACAGTTTGGAATTACGCCCCCTTTAAGCCAGCCTCCCGCCACCTCCAAGGTCCCTATTCCCACCGGCTGGAAAGCCCCGCTGTGCTCTGAACTTCTCCTCGGGAGTCGGGAGGCTTGGGGAGAGCGCAGCGGGGACAAACTCACTCCAAAGGCGCACACAAGAGAGAGAGAGGGGCAGAGAGAAGAGAGAGAGAGAGCGAGGGAGAGAGAACGCACGAGAGAGAGAGAAAGAGAGAGTGCATGCAAGAGAGAGAGAGCGCGAGAGAGAGAGCGCGCGCGAGAGAGAGAGAGCGCGAGAGAGAGAGAGACGGAGGGGACGGAGCAGAGATTTTGCCGGGAGAAGGAGTGAGAAGGAGCATGAGAAAGGGGGAAAGAGGGGTGCAGACCAGTTTTGGGGTTTTTTGGTCCGTGATATGCACACCCCCCCCCCCGGCTTGCGCCCCTAGGCCATGGCCTCGTTGGCCTTATGGGTAATCCGGGCATGCTGATGCAACTCATAACATTCCCAGAGTCCTTTTGGCATCTAAACAGGCACCCAAGCTGAAAGCACTGCCCGAAATAGCTCCTTTACTGAGGCTTGCTGGCAATATTATTTCTGCTAGTCTTATGGCTAGGCACTTGGTATGACTTCATCAAAGCAGTGTGTCCAGTTCTGGGCACCACAATTCAAGTAGGATATTGACAAGCGTGAACGTGTAGAGAGAAAGGCAACCAAAATGATTAAAGATTTGGAAACCAAGTTATATGAGGAGCAGCTTAGAGAACTGGGTAAGTCTAGCTTAGAGAAAAGAAGGACGAGAGTGCTTGTGATAGCCAAGTTTAAATATTAGAAAGGATGTCACATTGAAGATGCGGCAGAGTTGTTTTTTGCTGCTCTAGAGACTAGGGCATGGAGCAAATAGATTCAATTTGCAAGAAAAGAGATTTCACCTAAACATTAGGAAGAACTGGAGCCCCCAGTGGCGTAATGGGTTAAACCGTTGTGTCCAGCAAGACTACTGACCGATAGGTCAGTGGTTCGAATCCAGGGAGAGCGGATTGAGGTAGTCCGAATAGACTACTGCAATGCTCTCTACGTGGGGTTGCCTCTGAAGACTGCCCGGAAGCTTCAGTTAGTCCAATGTTCGGCAGCCAGGTTACTAACGGGAGCGGGGTACAGGGAGCGTACAACTCCTCTGTTGCGCCAGCTCCACTGGCTGACAATTAGCTTCCGAGCACAATTCAAAGTGCTGGTATTGACCTACAAAACCCTCTATGGTTCTGGCCCAGTTTACCTAACCGAACGTATTCTCCCCTATGAACCATCAAGGCTGTTAAGATCTTCTGGAGGGGCCCTGCTCTCGGTCCTGTCACATTCGCAATCGCAGCTGGTGGGGATGAGAGGCAGGGCCTTTTCTGTGGTGGCCCCTTGGCTGTGGAACTCCCTCCCATCTGAGATCAGATCTGCCCCCTCACTCCTGACCTTCAGGAAGCAATTGAAATCCTGGATCTGGAAAGAAGCATTTCTGGAATAATGGTTGAGTTTAATAATAGACTAAGTATCGATGTATGCGGACCAAAATTGGACACGTTTTTATCTTTGACCTGGTTATATGTATTTATATGTATTTATTCTACTTGTATTTTAATCTTTTATTGTTTATATGATGTTTTAAATTGTAATTGGCATTGAATCCTTGCTGTTCACCGGCCTGAGTCCCTCTGCGGAGGTTGAGAAGATCGGTATATAAGTTTTAAATAAATAAATAAATAATATCTGTATGATATGCTCTATGATATTAATCGCTGACCATTTGTGAATCATTCCGACTGAGAAACAGGACCAAGGCTTATACAAAGGCCCTTTCTGCTTCCAAAAGCCCTTGGTATTGAGTCCCGAGTGCTGAGTTTCATGAAAGACTGTTTTATGAGGAAAGAGGCCCTTGTGCAAATGCTTCCAAGAATGCAAGACGTGGGCCACTGCTATATATTTACTCTTGGTCTTTTCAAAAGTTAGAAAAAATTATGCCGAATCTTTTCCCTATTGTCTTGGTGGTTTGTGTACATAAATTTCAACTCAGAAGTTTCAGCCCTGCAGTCACCATGCCAAAGTCTGTTTCTCTTGCTAGAAAAATGTGTGTGCACACGTAAACACACAATAATTTTGCTTCGAATTTTTGATTTTATTGACAAACCATTAATATATTAATATTAATATAATAATATTAATTTATTAATATTAATATGTTAATATTAATATAATAATATTAATATGTTAATATTATTATTAATAATAATATATGAATATGCTAATATTAATGTATTAATATATTAATACATTAATATATTAATGCATTAATGTATTTTCCATTGATTACACAATATTGTTGTACTCATTGTTACTGTGGCAGGAGCCCCTGGTGGCGCAATGGGTTACACCCTTGTGCCGGCAGGACTGAAGACCGATAGGTTGAACGTTCAAATCCGAGGAGAGCGTGGATGAGCTCTCTCTGTCAGCTCCAGATCCCCATGCGGGGACATGAGAGAAGCCTCCCACAAGGATGGTAAAACATCAAACATCTGGGCGTCCCCTGGGCAAAATCATTGCAGACAGCCAATTCTCTCACACAAGAAGCAACTTGCAATTTCTCAAGTCGTTCCTGACACACACACACACAAAAGGAAGAACTTCCTGATGATAAGCCCTGTTTAGCAGTGGAATATACTGCCTCATAGCACAGAAGAGTCTCCTTCTCTGGAATTTTTTTTTTTTTAAAACAGGCTGGATGGTCAGCTGTCAATGCCCCATATGGTCTCTTCCAGCCCTATTATTCTATGAAATCACCAGCAAGCCCCACTGGCTTTTGGCCAGTGATGCAGCAGTAGGTATGTGGGAGGTGTGGCAAGTCACACTCATGCAAACCTCTGAAAACATCAGACCACTAAGATCCAAATTGTTCTATATACCCAACTTGAATGTATATAAGAGCAAAGATGACGGGGGCACACTGAATATTAATCTCTTTTTTCTCAATTTTAGGATGAATCACTACATTTGCAATCCGATCATAATGTGACTTTAAATGCACGCAATGCTGATGGGAATGTCACAGGCAGACTAAATGTGGGTAGGTTCCACCTTACGTTTCTTTAATTTGCAATGTAAATGTTTTGAATTTGCAAGGAGGAACATACATTCTGGGCGAAGGTCTTGTAAGATGGCCAAGTTGTTTTACAAATAGCCCCCGGATTTTTTAAAAAAATAAACTAAAGAAAGTCAAACAAGCATTTTACCACCATACCGGAAATGTTAGAAATGTATTATTTGCTTTGATCGTTGTGTCCTCATTCACAAACTTGTTTTGAACACTTCAATTCGCAGGAGGCCATCAATGTTCTATTTAGACATTTTTATACGATAGGAAACATTTACGTTCCCTTGATATGGTTAGATATGGATTATTTAGCAAGTATGTATGCAAATTTATGAATACTTACCCACTCCTTATATTGGAAAAAAGACGGGATATACATTTTTCAAATAGCAATGATGACAACAATAGCAGTTCTTTTTTTACTAAACACAATAGGGTTCACCATAAGAAGATATTTTTATTGTTGATTGTATGAATTTTGCTATTCTACAAGAAATTCAGGGATGATGGATTCCCCTACTTCATTGTACCCTTTTTCTTCAAAAGGCTGCATTTTAAGACTGTTTAGAAGCTACAAATGGTTGAACGGATGGCAGCCAGATTGCTCACCGAAGCCGCGTACAGGGAGCATACAACCCCTTATTACGTCAGCTCCACTGGCTGCCAATCTGTTTCCAAGCACAATTCAAAGTGCTGGCTTTAGTCTATAAAGCTCTAAACAGTTCTGGAATTACACCCCCAAACCAACTTCTACCGCACCCCCTCCCACATTCCTTCTTTCCACTGCGAGGAGGAGGAGGCGGAGGGAAGCGGCCCCGGGGGCGGGGCTTCCCTTCGCCTCCTCCTCCTCGCACCCTTCTTCCTTGAGTCCTTCCTTGACAAGAGGGCGGGGCGATAGCGAGGGGGGCCGCCATTTCCTCCTCCCCCGCCCCCTCACAGCACTCTCCCCCCACCATCCCCTGAGAGAGAAAGAGAGAGAGAGAGGAGTCATCTCCATGCCACGTGTTGCGGTTTTGTTTCAACACTTTTTTTGGTCCGTGAACTGCGCCCCCCTCGGCTTGCGCCCCTAGGCTATGGCCTAGGGTGGCCTTATGGGTAATTCGGGCCTCCCTCCCCAGTGATGTTAGATCAGCCCCCTCCCTTCTACAAGAGAATAAAAATATGGCTTTGTCGCCTAGCCTTTCGAGAGCTTGTACAATAGATAGACTTGGAACAATATGCATAGACCATTGGAACAGTCCGGACTACGCTCGTGGATTACGTGTTTAACTCAGAATGTATTGTTTTTAATTGTTTTAATTCACTTTTAAATTCAATTTTAATATTAATTTAAGTGTACATTTTTTTTAAAAAAACACCTGAAAACCTGGCTTTTCTGCCGTGCCTTCGGAGAGTAGTTATTTAATTTCTACTATTGCTCTCCTCAATGCCCCCGTTCTTGGAGTCCATCCCCCCTCCCCCATAAAGGATGTTTCCCCCTGTAAAGGATGCTATTCCTCTTATCTCACCCTGAGTTTGTAACTCTTTAAATGTGTGCCTGCGGCCTGCCCTGTCTTTGTGATTTTAGATATCTAGCTGTATGTTGTTTTTTATTTATATGTATGTATTTTTATTGTGTTTATTGCTGTTGTTTTCATTTGATTTTATTGTAATTTGTTGTTTGGGCTTGGCCTCATGTGAGCTGCCCCGAGTCCCCATTGGGGAGATGGGGGCGGGGTACAAATAACGTTTATTATTTATTATTATTATTACATTGTGTTTTAAGGCATTGAATTGTTGCCTGTATGTAAAGTCGCCTTGAGTCCCCTCCGAGGTGAGAAAGGCGGGGTAGAAATGTCGTAAATAAATAAATACATACTTCATTTTAAAATGCATGTATTTCATACCTATGAAAATGGCACATGAATCATACCTGGCTCATCCCATGGTTTTGAAAATACTAGATTTCATGCTTCTGAAAGCCAGCAATTGCATAATCAGGTGTTAAACTGTGGTACAGTCCTACACACATCTGTTTGGCTGTAAGTACAAACAAATGATGGGACTTCTCAATGGACTCTATCCTTCTCAAGGCAGACAGCTGCTGCTGTGATAGGATAGAGGGTAGAGAAGCAGTTCTGATGGGAGTCCATTGACTACCACTTTAAGTAGCACTGTTATACTGTGAAGGCATACATATTATAGAATGGTATGATATTATTGATAGTTTTATATATATTTGAAGATGGCTTTCTGTTCTTTATAGGTCGTAACTTGGTAGAATTTGATGGTCAGCACTTTCAGATCAACTCAATGAACTTAGACAGAAAACCTCTTTTTACAGTTAATAGAAATGAAGTCGCAGTGGGTACAGACAAACTTCGAATCACAGGTTGGCAATCAAGTTGAATTCTTTAGGTTAATATCTTTCATTGTTAATCACAGTCAGTCTTTCACATTTCTGGGTTTAACATTTGCAGATTTGATTATTCATCGATTTAATTAATATGGTTTCTCTAGAAATCTCTAGGTCTTCCAAGGTGACTCTATGGTCAACATTGACAGAAGTTGACCATAGAGCAGTGGTGGGCAACCTACGGCCCGCGGGCTGGATGCGGCCCGGCAGCCGATTCTGTCCAGCCCGGGGAGAAGGGTGTCGGGGGTAGGGCCAAGAGGAAGGGGTGCCGAGTGCTCTCCCTGCAGGCCCGGATCGCCTCCAGGAATGGCAGGCACTCCAAAGCCACCGCTCCTCCAGCCTGTCTGCCAACACAGGCCCCACAGAGCCCGCGATGGGATGGTGGCAGCGGCACTCCTTCCTCTTGGCCTGCAGGGATGGCAGGCACTCCATAGCATGGCGATCAGCTGGGGAACGGCTGGGGGCGAGAGCGGGCGGAGGCCTGCAGCTTCCGATCGTCTGCTGCTCTGCTCTCCTCTGCTGCTGTGGCGGCTGGGTCCGCTTTGTCATCCTCTGGGCAGGGTCCATTGGGCCATTCCATCTTGGGACCCTTCCTCTCTTGAGGATGTCAGCCTTCATCTTGGTTCGCACCTTGTCTTCTTGAATTTAATTTAATTTAATTTTAGTGGTTTTTATTATTATTTTATAATAATTTTATAATAATAATATAATATAATAAATAATATAATATAATAATGTTATATTATATTATAATTTCAATATATTATAACGTCTATATATATACTATAAAATAATAATTATGATATTAATACTAATAATATATGAATATTTCTTGATATATTAATATGTTAATATTAATGATGTGTAATATATAGTAAATATAGTAAATAAATAAATAAATTTTGTAGATTAGAATGTAGTTCAGCCTTTAGGTGCGGCTCTCCATAATATTTTTTGGCTCTCATGTGGCCCCTTGGGAAAAGTAATTGCCCACCCCTGCCATAGAGTCACACTGGAAGTCCTAGAAATTCCAAGAGAAGTAAAAAAAAGAAAGAAAGAAAGAAAGAAGGAAGGAAATAGCAACGTTATTTATTATTATCTTCACTTTTTTTAGAGTTTTGTTCTCCTAAATGTTGCAAAAGTGAAGAGCCCAAGGTGGTTTATATATTAATTAGTATAGGTTTAGTGTAAGAACTTCTTAATGTATTTCATTTACTGTCGAGTAACTATGTCACAAGAAAGTGTTGTTCATTAAGTACCATATTTTATCACGTAATAATAGTCACATCCTCATTTTGGGGTGGTAAAATTTGAATTTTAGTATTCCTTTGTTCACTCGCCCGGATGAATGAATGAAGGGTGCAACTGCCCTATTGGTGCTACGGAGCTTCACTCAGTTGACAGCTGAGTAAAGCCCCATAACACCAAGGAGAGGGGGTAGGCATACGGGGACGCAAAGCTTCACTTGCTCGCATGCCCACCCCCTTTCGGCTGCCAATCAAATGGAGCCCCATAGCCGGAATTTTTTTCACTGCATAATAGTCGCACCACCCATTATTCATTAAAAATGGTATAAAAAGTGTGACTCTCTCTGGCATTACTTCGCGAATGCAGATTCTTAGGAAGGACTCATCCCACGCTTTTTACGAGCGCATTGATGACTAAAAAGGCCAATCCTAGATAGGCAAGTCCAGCTGCAGAAGGCACAGCAAAAAGTCTCCTTGGGTGATGTTGTTTCCAAGTTGCGGTTCTTTCTGCATTGTCATTTCTCTTCGAGACCCATGTGGCGTGTCTTCTCGAAAGAGGCCGCAGCATTGTGGATAGTGCGTCTCCATGCCTCCCGATGTGAGGCCAGGGTGGACCATTTTTGCTGATCAATCTAGCCGAGCCGGATATGTTGTTTCAGGGAGTTCTTATATCTCTTTTTTGGGGCGCCTCTCTTGTGCTGACCCGTGGCAAGTTCAGAATAGAGTAGTATCTTTGGGAGGCGGTGGTCCTCCATCCTACAGACGTGCCCTGCCCAGCGCAGCTGTGTTCTCTATAGTATGGCCTCAATGCTGGTGATCCCTGCTTGCTCAAGGACAGCAACATTCATCACATAGTCTGTCCAGTGTACATTTAGGATTGAGCGAAGACAGCACTTATGAAAGCATTAGAGGAGTCGTAGGTGTTGGCGATAGGTGACCCATGTTTCAGACCCATATAGGAGAATAGACATTACGATAGCTCTGTACACACCGATTTTGGTGCTTTGCCTCAGGTGCTTGTTGCTCCAGACTCTTTTGTGAAGCCTTCCGAATCACTCTATGGCTTTGATAATCTGTGATCTATCTCTTTATCAATCTTGGCATCTGAAGAGATTATGCTTCCCAGGTAGGTGAACTGCTGAACGGACTTATGCACAGATTTGTCTATGGTGACGTGGGATGATGGTGTTCTTCTTGTGGTGCGGGCTGGTAGAGAAGTTCCATTTTCATCAAAAAATGGTATAAAAAGTGTGACTATTACATGGTGAAATATGGTATTCCAGATTTTACCCAAACTGATCTTTGTTTTGTGGGAAGATGGATTGTCTGATGCATAATGGCCACTCAATGACTATCTTTTCTGTGTTCTAGGGAAAGAAGGAGCTCTTTGTGAACATTCTGTGGAAACACCACTTATCGAAGGTTTTAAAGGTCTAAACAAAGCTAAAGAGCTTAAGTAAGCATGTACTATGACATTTATTTAGTTATTTGTGTGCATGTGGATTTGTTTAAAATATGTTTACCCGTTATGATTGTTGCATGGCTTCAGTTTTTTCCAGTCTATGGTCATCCTAAGGGAAGCCTATCATGAGCTTTTCTAGCCCAAATTTGTCTTTGCTTTCATCTAAGGCTGAAAGAGTATGACTTTCTCAAGGCCACTCAGTAGGTTTCCATGGCCAAGTGGGAATCCGAACCCTGGCTTCCCAGGGTCAAACACTCAAACCATTATACTATATTGACTCCCAAAAGGCTTCCACAGCAGATTGCAAAGATTAATAATAAAAACATTTCTCCTTGCAGTCATACTATCTGAAAATACACAGCAAAGGGGGAAAGAAGTAGAGACGAAAACAAAGACATAGTTTGTATCATTTGTCATGGTCTGTGTTTTGTATGATCAAGTTACATGCAGAGATATGTGAAGCATTGCACAATGACAAATCTTATAAAGTACATATCCACAACATTTAAAACTTTAGCTATTAGTATGTATGACTAATAGTAGTATGTAGTATTAGTATGTAGGAGCCCCCGGTGGCACAGTGGGTTAAACCCCTGTGCTGGCAGGAATGAAGACCAACAGGCCACAGGTTCAAATCCTGGGAGAGCGCGGATGAGCTCCCTCTATGAGCTCCAGCTCCTCATGCGGGGACATGAGAGAAGCCTCCCACAAGGATGATAAAACTGCACCGGGAATGTCGCGCAGCTGGCTGGGAGTCAGCTGCATAAGATCTCTACAGACCAGAAGGTCATGAGTTCGAGGCCTGCCCAGGTTGGGGGGAGCTCTCGACCAATTGTGTAGCTCGTTGTCTGTCTATATATGTTGTATGTCTATGGCATTGAATGTTTGCCTGTATATGTGCATTGTGATCTGCCCTGAGTCCCCTGCGGGGTGAGAAGGGCGGAATATAAATTATGTAAATAAATAAATAATAAAAAAACATCTGGGCGTCCCCTGGGCAACATCCTTGCAGACGGCCAATTCTCTTACACCAGAAGCAACTTGCAGTTTCTCAAGTCGCTCGTGACACGACCAAAAAAAAGTATGTATGATTTGCTAATATATATTAAAGGCAGTACTGTAAGGATTTGGGATTAATTCTTGGCTAAGATCTAAACTATATAATGAGATCACTTGGGTAAAAAACTGAAAATTCATTACTAAGATGTTACCAGGACTTGGGGGATTGATACCCCAAAAAATCTTGTACTGTATCATCAATATTTACTTATGATAACTACCTCATAGCCCCCAAGCTCTGTTAGTTACTACAACTACCTCATATACACATGTATAAGTCAACCTCCTGTGTAAGTCAAGGACAGGTTTTGGAGGCAAAATGATGGCTTGTGACCTTGGATTGTGATTTTGGATTTGTGTAATTTTAAATGTTTATTATTGATGTTTTAAGTAATAGTTTTCATTGCAATTGTTATTATAATTGTTGTGTTTGGCATCTAATGGTTGCCGGTTCTGACCCGCCCCGAGCACCACCCCCACCCCCACCCCACCCCACCCCCCCCCCACCCCCCCCCACCCACCCCACCCCACCCTTCCCTGGTCACTGCCACCAATTCTTTGCTCAGGGGCATTCAAAAGGAAAGAAAACTGAAACCAATAGTTGTGGTGGTGGTGCTTCTTTTAGGGCTTTTTTCCCCCCGGAATGGACTAAGCTCTTGAATTTTGCCACTCAAGTCAGAGAAGGGGATGGTTCCTTTTATGGTAAGGTACCGTATTCACATTGACTGCATGCATAAGTCAAACCAGCTTTGGAGAGTGCTCACACTTTTTCAGCATGCGAGCTACTTCTAAAACAACCAAGTCAAAATGATCTACCTACCCACTACTCAGAGAGCCATGAAAGCAAAATATTTGGAAATTTATTTCAGTGAGAGCCATATAATATGTTTTAAGGCTGAATTCAACTAAATGTGAGTATAATAAGCCCCTGAATTTATTCATAATAATAATGATGATAATATTCATTCAGCCTCTGCTACTAATAATAATAGTAGTAGTAACAACAACTATAGGTTCCTAGAGTAGAAGGAGACCTCCAAGGGCCATCCAGTCCAACCTCCTTCTGCACGTTGGCGGCGTTGGGACCCTGCAGGGCGGGAATGAGCCTTCCTCCCACCCTGCTTGTGATCTACCAGGACGCCCTACGTCAGGGGTGCCCACACCTTTTCAACATGTGAGCTACTTATTAGGCATGGTTTAGAATCCTAAAATCGCGATTCTAAAATCAAATGGGGGGGGGGGGATTTTTTATTAGTATATTAAAGACTTACAAAAAAAATTTGTAAAAAGTTCTAAAATGTAACGTAAGTATTAACGAAATTCTAAATTGGTTCTAAAGTCTGAAAAGCAGGGAAACAGTTAAAAATCAAGGGGGAACATTCCCTTCACCTCTGCAGTGCAATTAAGTGGAGCTGTACATGTATAACATAAATATAAGAGGTAGTAGCTACTTGCTCTCCGGACAATTGTGAAAGTGAAGTACGATTCTCTCCCCTTATTATTTCCCCTTTCCCTCCTTTCTTCCTTCTCTACCCTCTTCTTTCATTCCTTCCTTTGCTCTTTGGTTCCCCATCCCTTCTTTTCTCTTTCCTTCCTTCCCTCCCCCCTTCTCTACTTCTTCCTTTGTCTCCTTCCTTCCTTTGTTCACATTTTATTTCCCTAATAGCAATTAAACAGAAAGATATATGTATAATATATAGACTTTCTGCTGTGCTTTCTGCAACCGAACTTGCCTATCTCCGATGGGCCTCTTTAGTCATCAGCGCGCGGGTAATAGCGTGGGATGAGTCCTTCCTGAAGCTTCGTTCGTGAAGTAATGCCGAGAGAGAGATATGTATTAATGCAGTGGTTCCTCATGTTGTGGTGACCCCCATCCATATTTTCATTGCTACTTCATAATTTACTCTTATGAATTCTAATGCAAATATCTAATATGCAGGATGTATTTTCATTGTTACAAATTGACAAAAGTTAAAGCATAGGGATTAATCACAAAAACAATATGTTTGGGGAGGATGGACAACGGATGATGGGATTTGCAGTACCTTCGACGAATTCAGCTCTGACTTCCACAGCTGAGACCCCATGAATGACAGACCTGGACCAAACTTGGCACACAGAACCCCCATGACCCACAGAAAATACTGGAGGGTTTGGGAGGAATTGACAGTGATTTAGGGAGATAACTCTGAACCCAAACAATCCTGGATCAGGACCAAACTTGGCATGAATACTCAATATGCCCAAATGTGAACGCAGATGGAGTTTGGGGATAATAGACCTTGACATTTGGGAGTTGTAGTTGCTGGGATTTATAGTTCACCTTCAATCAAAGAGCATTCTGAACTCCACCAATGACAGAATTGGGCCAAACTGGGATCCGGGGGAGGGCGGGGGGGAAAGAGGAGGGGCGAAGGAGGAGGCAATCAGCTGATTGCCTCCTCCTTCACCCCTCTCCCCCCCCCCGCGCGCTCGCCGGCGCCCTCGCTCACCCCCCCTCGCCTCTCTCTGGCCCGATGCATGCATCGGGGCTGGAGAGAGGCAGAGAGGCACACGAGGGGCCTTTCTCCTCCTTTCTCGCCAGCCTGTCATTGGTGAGAGAGGAGGAGGAGGCCCTTGCTCACCCCCCTCGCCTCTCTCTAGCCCCGATGCATGGATCGAGGCTAGAGAGGCAGAGAGAAAAAGCGCAGGGGCCTTTCTCCTCCTCTCTCGCCAGCCTGTCATTGGCGAGAGAGGAGGAGGAGCCCCTCGCTCACCCCCTCGCCTCTCTCTGGCCCGATGCATGGATCGAGGTTAGAGAGAGGCAGGGGCCTGGGGCCTTTCTCCTCCTCTCTCGCCAGCCTGTCATTGGCGAGAGGGGAGGAGGAGGCTCCTCACCCTCTCGCCTCTCTCTAGCCCCCGATGCATGGATCGAGGCTAGAGAGAGAGAGGTGCGCGGGGGCCTTTCTCCTCCTCTCGCCAATGACAGGCCGGCGAGAGGGAGGAGAAAGGCCCCGCGCCTCTCTGCCTCTCTAGCTCCGATGCATGGATCGGGGCTGGAGAGAGGCAGAGAGGCGCGCGGGGGGCCTTTCTCCTCCTCTCTCGCCGGCCTGTCATTGGCGAGAGAGGAGGAGGCCCTCGCTCACCCCCCTCGCCTCTCTCTAGCCCCGATGCATGGATCGAGGCTAGAGAGAGGCAGAGAGGGGCGAGCCTTTTCTCCTCTCTCGCCGGCCTGCCATTGGCGAGAGAGGAGGAGGAGAGGCCCTCGCTCACCCCCCTCGCCTATCTCTAGCCCCGATCCTGAGGGAGCGAGGGCCCAAGTTTGCCCAGGCTGAGAGGAAAAGGAAGAGGCCTGAGGCTGTGAGGAATGGTGGGAGTTGAAGTCCAAAACACGTACCTGGAGGGCTGAAGCTGGCCCCTGCGATGGGGCATGGCAGAGCAACGGGGGAAGAGAAGGAGGGGAAGCCTGGAGGACTACACTTTCCAGAATGCATTGCCGACCTAGCAGCAGCGTCACTTCCAGTTCCCCATAGAAATGCGGGAAGAAGAAGAAGCTGAATGAAGGCGGGAAGGAAATGAGGGGGAGAAGACAGGGAGAAGTGAGTAGTACAATAATTAATTAATTAATACTTAAGAATTTCTAACGATCATAACGCAAATTGTTGGCCTCAAGGACCGTAAAAGGAAGTCTACTTCCTGGTTCGCGGCAGCGATACGTAAAACCTCAAAAGTCCCATTACATACGAATCTCTTACGAATCCTTTTAATTTCCGTTTCATTTTTCTCATGCCTACTACTTATGATAAAACCAAGTCAGAAAGATCTACCTGAGAGAGAAGCAGGGCGAGCCGGGAGAGGCGTGGCCTGGCGTGGCCTGGCTCCGCCCCCTCCCGCTCTGGCTACAGCGCTGCCACAGCTTCCCCAGGGTAGAGGAGGGTATGCCAAGCCAGTAGTGGCATAGCTAGCCACTACTGGCTTGGCATACCCTCCTCAAGGCTGAATAAGCTGTGCTAGCGCTGTAGCCGGGGGAGGGGGCGGGGCTTGGTGTAGCCTGGCTCCGCCCCCTCCCCGCTCTGGCTACAGCACTGCCACGGCTTCCCCAGGGTAGAGGAGGGTATGCCAAGCCAGTAGTGGCATAGCTAGCCACTACTGGCTTGGCATACCCTCCTCAAGGCTGAATAAGCTGTGCTAGCGCTGTAGCTGGGGGAGGGGGCGGGGCCTGGTGCGGCCTGGCTCCGCCCCCTCCCCGCTCTGGCTACAGCGCTGCCACAGCTTCCCCAGGGTAGAGGAGGGTATGCCAAGCCAGTAGTGGCATAGCTAGCCACTACTGGCTTGGCATACCCTCCTCAAGGCTGAATAAGCTGTGCTAGCACTGTAGATGGGGGAGGGGGCGTGGCCTGGCATGGCATGGCTCCGCCCCCTCAGAAGCGCCCTATCCAGCTGGGATTGACCTCCAAAAGTCCTGGGATCGACCAGTCGATCGTGAGCCACCTAATGAGCACCCCTGCCCTATGTGATCTACCAGTAGATCGCGATCTACCTAATGAGCACCCCTGAACTAGACTTATATATGAGTATATAAGTTAGTCACACATTTGGAACCTTCTTTCTTTAAAAACTTTTCTGATATATTGGTGAATCATTGTGTAGATATACCATGACTTATACACTTATAGGTTGGATCATGTGTTAAAGTTACTTTTAAGACTTATTCCTTTCAATAAGGAAGACAGCGCAGGCTTGTTTTCTGCTGCCCTGGAAACTAGAACTCAGAGCAATGTAATCTTTAAATTACAGGAAAGGAGATTCCACCTGAACATTAAGAAGAACTACCTGACTATTGGAGCAGTTTAACAGCGGAACTCTCCACCTCGAAGTGTGGTGGAAGCTCCTTCTTTGGAGGCATTATACAGAGACTGGATAACCTTATTTATTCATTTATTTATTATTCGAATTTATATGCCGCCACTCCCCGAAGGCTTTTAATGTATTGACGAATACATTAAAAGACTGATAAAAGCAATATGAGCAGATTAACAAGATTCGAATGCCTGTCGGAATAAGTGTGTCTTGCATGCTCTGTGGAAAGCTGGCAAATCCCACTAGGCACGAACTTCCGACGGAAGAGCGTTCCAAAGGGATGGCGCCACAACCATAAAGGCCCTATTCCTGGTTCGCTGTTAACCGAAAGGTCTCAAAGCTGGGGATTTCCAGATCTTGATCCTCTGAATGAAGTGATCTCTGGGGTTGGTAGGGGGCGAGATGGTCCCTCAGGTACACCTGGGCCATATAAGGCCTTGAAGGTAATAACCATCACTTTGAAGGTTATTCGGTGCTCCATCGGTAACCAGTGCAGTTGCTGCAAAATTGGTGTTATATGGCATCTCGCCAGTGCCCCGGCGAGGAGTCTAGCAGCTGCATTCTGCACTAGCTTGAGCTTCCGGATCACCGACAAAGGCAGGCCGATGTAGAGGGCGTTACAGTAATCCAATCTTGAGATGACCATGGCCTGGATCACCGTAGCTAGATCGTCTCTGGACAAATAGGGGGGCAGCCATCTAGCCAGCTGCAGATGGAAAAAGGCGGTTCTACTGATGGCAGAGACCTGAGGCTACATCGTCAGCAGAGGGTCCGAAAGGACTCCTAGACTCTTAACCAATGACGATGGGTGCTTTGATTGTCCTTTTCTTGCATGGCAGGGGGTTGGACTGGATGGCTCATTGGGTCTCTTACAATTTTATGATTCTAATAAGGCCGAATTAGATATGATAGCAAACCAAGCCTTAATAATAAAACATGCTAAGACCTTCCTGGGTTCCTTTTCTATGTCTAATGTATAATTATAGGGAAAATTAGGCTGTTCTTCCATGTTAAAAGGGAAGGACAGCATTTTTACTAGATTAAGAAACAAGAAACTGTTTTTCCAAGACAGCTCTGAAACTAGTGCTCCAGATCCTACTATTCCCAGGGCTATAAGTGTCAAGAAAGAAGCAACTGTACAAGACTTCAGGATCATGCACTGGGGTCGCTCCTTTATCTGAATGATATGCTCTATGATATTAATCGCTGACCATGTGTGAGTCGTTCTGACTGAGAAACAGCAACATAAGGCTTATACAAAGGCCTTTTCTGTTTCCAAAAGCCCTTGGTATTGAGTCCCGAGTGTTGGGTTTCATGAAAGGCTGATTTATGAGGAAAGAGGCCCTTGTGCAAAGGCTTCCAAGAGGAAGGAAGAAAAGAAGAACGAACTATGGAAAAGGAAGAAAAGAAAAACAGGAGAGAGACAAGGAGGGGAAAAGAAAGAAGGAAATGGGAAGGAAGGAGAGGAAAGGGTGGGGAAAGAAAGGAAAGGGAGTGAGGAAAAAGTAAAATAATGAAGGGAAAAGAAGAAAAGAAAGAAGGAAGGGGAGAGAGGGAAGTGAAAAGGAAGGAAGGAGAAGGAAAGGAAGACTTGGGGGACAAGAATAGAAGAGGAAGGAAGGAGAATGGAGGAAAGAAGGAAGGGGAGAGAGGGAAGTGAAAAGGAAGGAGAGAAGGAGAAGGGTGAAGGGGGAGAAAGGAAGGAAGGAAGGAAGGAAGGAAGGAAGGAAGGAAGGAAGGAAGGAAGGGGAACATGGAGGAAAGAAGGAAGGGGAGGGAAAAGGAAGGAGAGAAGGAGAAGGAAAGGGTGAAGGGGAGAAAGAAAGGAAGAGGAAGGAAGGAGAATGGAGGAAAGAAGGAAGGGGATAGAGGGAGGGAAAAGGAATGAGAGAAGAGGAGGAAAGGGTGAAGGGGAGGAAGGAAGGAAGGAAGGAAGGAAGGAAGGAAGGAAGGAAGGAAGGAAGGAAGAGGGAGAATGGAAGAAAGAAGGAAGGGCAGAGATGGAGGGAAAAGGAAGGAGAGAAGGAAAGAATGGAAGAGGAAGGAAGGAAGTAACGAAGAAGGAGGAAGGAAAGAAGGTAGGGAGAGAGGGAGAAAAAAGAATGAAAAAGAGAGAGAGAGAAAGAAAGGAAGAGAAAGGAGGGAAGGAAGGGGGAGGAGGGAGCAGGGCCAAGGCGGACCTTGGTGTCAATGTGGGTGAGGCAGTCCCTCCGGAAGGCATCGAAGAGGTAGCAGTTCTTGAGCGTCCCAACGATGAGGGCCATGAGCTGGGCATCCCCCCGGGGGCAGCAAGGCCGGGTCTGCGGTGCCAGGGCTAGGCCCGCCTGCGCCGCCTCCCCCAAGGCCCGTGGCAAAGAACAAAGAGGAAGACGAGGCACGGCCGTACTCCGACATCCCCAGCAAAGAGGGCGCAGGGCCTCGAGAGCAGCAGGGAATGAGGAAGAGGCGGCGATGGCAGCACGGAAGTGGCAGTCATGGCGCATTTGCGTCACTCCTCCTCGCTGTATGCTGGGAAACCGAGGCCCAGGCTGCTTTGGCGAGCCAGATGCAATCATGAAAAGAGCCACATCTGGCTCCCGAGCCATAGGTTCCTGACCCCTGGGTTAGAGGTTTGAATCCAGGGAAAGTGCGGATGAGCTCCCTCTGTCAGCTCCAGCTCCCCATGCGGGGACATGAGAGAAGCCTCCCACAAGGATGGTGAAACATTAAAACATCTGGGTGTCCCCTGGGCAACGTCCTTGTAGAAGGTCAATTTTCTCACACCAGAAACGACTTGCGGTTTCTCAAGTCTCTCTTGACACAAAAAAAAGGTTGCTGCTCTGCCCTACTGGTACAACTTGCCTTTTGCATCTCCAGACATCAGAAGTACTCAAAAAAGCCAGCCACGAGTCAAGAAGTCATCAGATTAAAAGAAAATCAGCTAGTGTTCTTGCATTTTTTCTGAATTCCAATCAGAATCAGGGAGTTAATAGTCTTCAAACTAATACAAGAGATATCTATGGCAGAAATATCTAACTCTGGCTGAATTCTGAAGATACTGATGCATGTTTTAATATGTTCCCAAAATGAAAGGTCTGCAGTGCTCTTCTGCCACCTGGTGGCACTGCAAGTGCTTCTGTGAACAAATTTTTTTTTTTCCTATAGCAGATAATCACGTTACTTGATCTTTAGGCTTACAAATCATGAATTAAATCTGTCATTCTTTTAAAAAAAATTTAATATTAATCCTTAAGACATATGTACGAGCATCTAGGAAATATTTTAGTGAATTTGGTATGTTTAAATCATTTGAAAAAGTGTTGCTATGAATCCACATCTGGCCAACTTTTTTCCGATATATACAGTGTGTGTGTGTGTGTGTGTGTGTATAATGTCAACTTAAAAAACTACAAGTTGCTTCTGGTGTGAGAGAATTTGCCATCTGCAACGACAATGCCCAGGGGATGTCCAGATGTTTTGATGGTTTTTTTAACCATTTATTTATTTAAAACTTTTGTACCCCGACCTTCTCACCTCCATAAGGGGGACTCAGACCGGCTTACAGCAAGATTCAATGCTATACAATTTAAAAACATCTACAACAACATATTAAAATACATTTGAAAAAGCCCAAGACATAAAACCAAATTGCCATTAAAACAATCCTACTCGGTTTGTAAACGTGGTCATTCATTCAGACTATAACCAATCTCAGCCTATTCTGGGAAAGCTTCATTCCACATCCAGGTCTTCACCAGCCTCCTAAAGGACAACAGAGAGGGTGCAGATCTAACCTCACTTGGGAGAGAGTTCCATAGCCGAGGGGCCACCACAGAGAAGGCCCTGTCGCTCGTCCCCACCAGTCTCACTTGCAATGATGTCGGGACTGAGAGCAGGGCCTCTCCTGATGATCTTAACACTCTTGATGGTTCATAGGGGAGAATACGTTCAGACAGGTAAACTGGACCAGAACCATATAGGGTTTTGTAAGTTAAAACCAGCACTTTGAATTGTGCTCAGAAGCTTTTTGGCAGCCATTGGAGCTGGTGCAACAAGGGAATTGTGTGCTCCCTGTACCCCGCTCCCGTTAGTGACCTGGCTGCCGAGCACTGGACTAATTGCAGCTTCCGGGCAGTCTTCATAGGCAACCCCATATATTACAGCATTATGCCTTAGTTCTGCAAGACTATTTCTGTTCTCTGGAGCAGTCAGTTGTTTGAGACTTTCCCAATAAAGTCCCTGAGGTTCTGCCCCATATACATTTCTATCTCTCTTTTTCTCCAATTAACTACCGTGGTCTCAGTAGACCTTAATTTCTGAACTGTCTGTGTGAAGTGCACATCCTTACATTTTTTCGTAATGCAAAAGTGATAGATAGAACACTGACAGCCTCCACTCACTTTCTGGCATGATATTTTATATATTTTGGTTGTGTTATACTACTCTTGTACATTAGGTTGCATTTAGTAAATGCATTTTAACATTATTTTTATATATGATTACCTTTAGTATTACCATGTACTACTTTTTCTTTTGCCTATAACATTAGCAAACTTGTGTAACTTAAAGCAAGGGTCAGGTTTATGTCAGTCCTTCAGATGTTGTTGCACTGTAGCTCTCATCGGCCTCACCCAGTGTGAAGACTCTCCACTTTATAACTTCTGCCACCACCAAAATGTTAGGAACTGAGGTATTTTTGATCAGGGACCCTACTTGTAAAGATCTCCAATTCTGCCTCAAAGTAATGGAAATGTGTGTGACCGGACTGTAATGATGCACCACCTTTATAAATCTGCTGCCACCAGTGAGTAATTCTTGACGACCCAATGTTTCTAAAGCTTGCACCAAAAGAGTTCACAGGGAGAGATTTATGAATAAAGAACTTTAACTGTTTATTTGTTAACAAGGTTTAAAGCGTGGAGGTTTTAAGGTACACAGAGCTTAGTTGGTTACAGTATCTTCTTAGAGGCACAAATCTTAAGGTTACTAAGTTCCTAAATACAATGTTTGACTGCATTTCTCCAAACACTGACTCAACAATATTATAGATATTTTGCCCACTTATAGGCCTTTTATCTATCTTCTAGGTTAGCTTTCCAGCCTAACCGACAAACAGCGGTGTTTAAAGGCTTTCTAAAACCTAACTGCCTTTCTGCAGTATAAAAACACAGCTTTTATTCTGTTCTCCTCAGAACAGATAATAGCAGCCTCTCAAAACTGCCACCAGCTGGTCTAACCGATGAATTTCAAATCTGGAAATTCTAAGGCTAGTTGTAGGCTCTGCCTCCTGTTGCTATGGCAACTGAACTTCTCAGAGGCCGGGCAATCTAATATCCTCTGTTAACCCTTCGTGGTCTGTCTAACAATTAATCATCTAACACAATACAAATGTAATGATACAAACCACAC
Organism: Anolis apletophallus; assembly: GCA_030556195.1. Classification (NCBI taxonomy): domain Eukaryota; kingdom Metazoa; phylum Chordata; class Lepidosauria; order Squamata; family Anolidae; genus Anolis; species Anolis apletophallus. Next base: position 189,562,456 of record JARBWK010000004.1, read on the forward strand.
ATTTAACAAAGAAAATAAACAATCAACATAGCGACTTCATTACACCCAGTATAACCTGTGGCAAAAGAAGAAGGGAGTTGAAGTACGATAACATTGAGAGAGTCACACATTCTCTATTCTTGACTTGAAGGCTGGTTTTAGGTCTACTGCTCCTATTACCTTCTTGGCACATTCTGTTTGGATCTGTGTGCTAAAAGAGGGCTTTCAGAGGTTGGAAATACTCTTCAGAGTTTGTATCTCATTTCATACTGTCACCAATTATACTCCTTGAGCCTAGTTTCTAAAAAGGAATGTACAGCCTTTGAGATCCTAGGGCTATTGAGTCAGACCACATTATAGCTATTACAAAGATTGTGGCTCAAGCCACCAACAGGTCATAGTGTTGTAGTTGAGCCTGAGGCTCTTGATATTCCTAGTAGTAGAGACTTGGGTGGGGCTGGTTCTTCAGCATCCAACATTAGTAGGAAGCTGGGTGGGGCTGTTGGTAGCCATTCTTTTAACGAGAGAAGAGGCAAAAGGCTTACTCGTGAACAGAGCAAGGAGGATATCTCCCAGTGTAAAAGGATAAGGCAAATACTTACAGAGCCCACTGATGATGAGTCTTTTGAGGGCTTTCCTGGGGAGGATGGGAGTCAGAGTGAGGGAGATACTTTGGATGAAGATCCAGAGATGGATTGGGCTAAGATGCGGGAAGTTCAGGCTGTTTGTGAGGAACCCACAAGCAGTGACACCTTTTTGGGTTTCTCTGATGACAACGAATGGCCCTCGGACTATCCTGATGACTGTTGGGGGGAACTAAGTCTTGACAGGAGATAGAGGACCTGGAGGGGCGGTCAAGAGTCTGCAGCTGCTGAGGTAACAGCAGCTGAGACTGTTAACGACGGGGTGTCATCGGGCTCAGGTGGGTCCCAGATGGGAGACTTATAAAATGCGGGCTTTTGGGCGCTTCACTTTGCGGCTGGCAAAGTGTTGCGTTTGGGACTTGTGACTCTGAATTTCTGTATCCTGCATCCTGTGAATCTTGATTCCTGTACGGAGTAACTTGTTGCTGCTGCCCGTTCCACGTTTGACGTGGTTTGAATTCCTTTGGAGTACTCTCCTGCCTGGACCTTGGACTGCCTTCTCGTATTGTTGTTTGCCTCCTTCCTCTACTTAATCTGGTTTCCTGACTTCACTTGCTGCTTAGCCCTAAGGACGGCCCACCAGTGATGAACTAGGACTTCTCTTGACAACGCTTTTGTTCCTGCTCCGTTTATACTTTTCCCTGTTTGTTATTTTCATCGCATCTTGCTAATAGCACATTTTATTGGGTTAAAGTGTGCGTTATTTGCAAAGACTTTTATTTTGTGCTGGTTAGGCTGCTTTTGAGTTGATTTTTTACTGACTATCAAGTGCCTTTTGTTCTTTTGAGTGTTTTTGAGCACAGAGACTCTGTGGACAATAAACTCTTTTGTTAACTCTTTACTGGGTCTGGCTCTTTAAGAGGAGTCTGCTGTGACACATAGGCTTTCAACTAGATAGCTTGAACTTCTGTAAAAGCAACCATGAAAATAGCCTGAGTCTAATTTTTTTAAAATAACATTATTTAGCTTGAGTATCTGTGTCATTTCTTGAGGTGGGAAAAAAAGGAATATTTGTGTCTACTTTTCTAATGTGTCTACTTTTCTAATGTCTATGAATGTTTGGGTCACAGTAGTATATATTAGGCCTGGTTGATTTTTTTTTTTAAAAGGTTCAAAACTCGTTCTGGATGTAGGGGGTGCTGGCGCTTCAAATCTGATTGACTTTCAAAATTTTCCAAAAAAAATTCAGAATTTTCGGAATTTGGAAATTTCGGAATGGCTTCGTTAATGGCGGCCACGCATGCGCAGTAGGAACGAAACAGCACTGGCACTGGGGAAACTTCAGGGGATTGTCCCTCCCTCATTTTTAGACCAATCGTGATGAAGCTTGCTACCATGGTAGATCACATGACATTGGGAATTCCCACTCCAGAAAAATGAGTATAATGCATGCTGAAATAAGTTTTATAATTCCCACCTTCTTGAGGTAGTCTCATTTCCCGTCTTCTGGTTACTTTCAGACTTGAGTCACCAACTCGGGCACTAAGAATGAATGCTCCACGAGGAATTAAAATAAAAGGACAAGGTGGAACGATTGAGGGTTCTTCCCATTTGGATATCAAGCTCCACAGTAGCGATGGCACGGTGAGATTGCAATTGTTTATTAACATACAGTCTGGTTGCAGTTACCATTTGCTTTCATTTGGGTTGTGTTCTTGCCAATTTTAGGTCATGTTGTTCTATGCTGGAGTCCCATTGGTGCATGTTGACAGAATGCATAGGGATAATCAGGTGTAACAAACATCAATAAGGACATGTCATATACAGAAGAACATCATAAGGAGACGCTCTATTCACAATAGAACAATGGCTATAAATCATAGTAGAAACGCAACTCCTCAAATAATAATGTGACAGTCCACAATATCAAAGAATATCAAAGAAGTTCCCAAATGCTGTGAGGTCCAAATAGCAGATGACACAAGGTATAGGAGGTAGAATAAGCTCCAAATTATAAGTTCAAAAGTTGGCCGACGGGTTAGTTTACTCTGGGTTTGTTTATAGACTATTGTATTGTATTTGATATGTATCTAATACCTTCTTTTAGACACTTGGACTACGGAAATATCATTTATGGCCTTGAGAAAGCCCCGCCCGGGGGCGAAACGGGGGAGTGGCCCCGAAAAGCTTTGGCATCGCCAGCCCGTCGGCCAACTTTTGAACTTATAATTTGGAGCTTATTCTACCTCCTATACCTTGTGTCATCTGCTATTTGGACCTCACAGCATTTGGGAACTTTTTTGATATTGTGGACTGTCACATTATTATTTGAGGAGTTGCGTTTCTACTATGATTTATAGCCATTGTTCTATTGTGAATAGAGCGTCTCCTTATGATGTTCTTCTGTATATGACATGTCCTTATTGATGTTTGTTACACCTGATTATCCCTATGCTGTTCATGCTGTTATGAAATAGATATTTTTATATCCCAGTCTTGTACTAGTGTTTGTTTCTTGTGCACCCAGCACTCAGTGATTTACATATAGGAAGTAAGGCATTTGGGTCAGATTTCACATAGGGGCACATGTCTCTTACATATGCATATGTGCTTCTTTCAAAATGCTGCGATTAGTATCCTTATCCTCTTCATAGTGCTCCAAAACTTCCTCCAAACACACTATGATGTCCCAAAACTGTCTCATGTGGACATGGCTGCTGTGGGATGTCTGCTGGAAATTTCAGCATTCCTTTCTGCCCTCTTTCCCCCAATCTTTTTAAACCTTTACTGTAAAAAAAATTCAATAAAAATATTTTTTTAAAACCCCTTAATATAAAAATATACAAATTACAAGTTCCATTCCTGGGTTATAGAGGCTGCATGGCCATCTGTGCAGACAAGTTTGGTTGTGTACTTGTGCCTGGGAACTACAGGGTGCTGTTCCTGGGTTCATCCTTTCCTGTATAACTGTGTGCTGCTATGGTGAGTACTGCATCGATTAATAATCCGATCATGAACTTCAAACAAGTACACTACTTTTCAATCTAGTTGACAAACAGACTTGTGTAGTTAAATGGAATAAAAAATCACTCATCGCCTTCAGCTCCTTACAGCAGTGTTTCCCAACCGGTGTGCCACGGCACACTAGTGTGCCGTTAGCGATCATCAGGTGTGCCGTGGGAAATTGGAACCTCCAATACCCTTTCTTCCCCTCCTGCTGAACACCTTTTCTTCTCCACTCGGGGTCCCTTCTTCCCAGTCTCGCTCTGCTCGCTTTGCCTCGCTTTGCTCTGGGGTGAGTCTGCGCAGTACCGCCCACACGGGTTACGTCTTCCTCCCTCCCCCCTCCCCTCCTGAACACGCTCATGCTGCCCCCTCAGATCAAAATGGCGGCAGAAGTGGCAGTGTAGAAGAAAAAGTAATTGTTCGGCCGGAGGGGGAAGAAAGGGCGCGAAGGGGAAGGGGGAGGAAGAGGTCTCTGTCGAAAGCTGGCATGGGCAAACTTGGACCTTCCAGGTGTTTTGGACTCCAACTCCCACCTTTCCTAGCAGCCTCAGGCTCTTTTCCCCCCCCCCGGCCATTTAAACGGGAAAGGGCCTCAGGCTGTTAGGAATGGTGGGAATTGAAGTCCAAAGCACCCAGAGGGCCGAAGTTTTCCCATGCCTGTTTTAGGGACCTTAAAGTGGTGAGCCTCCTTCCTACATTGTGATTCTGGATAGAAAACAAACAACATAACATAACATTGTTTAAGTCCTCAGTGCTCTCTGGGTATAGGTGAACTACAACTTCCAAACTCAAGGTCAGTTCCCAAGCAAACCCTTTCAGTACTTTCTGTTGGTAATGAGAGTTCAATATGCCAAGTTTGGTTCAATTCCATTGTTGCAAGAGTTCAGGATGCTCTTTGATTGTGTGTTAACTATAAATCCCACAAACTGTAACCCTCAAGTGTCAAGGTCTATTTTCCCCAAACTCCATCTGTGTTCACACTTGGGCATATTGAGTATTCATGCCAAGTTTGGTCCTGATCCAACATTGTTTCAGTCCACAGTGTTCTCTGGATATAGGTGAACTACAACTCCAAAACCCAAGGTCAATGCCCACCAAACTCTTATAGTATTTTTTCTTGGTTATGGGAGTTCTATGTGGGAAGTTTGTGTCTTTCTGCCATTCCTGCCAGGATATCTATGTTGTGTTCATCGAAACAGGTCCAGGTTTCACACTGAGTGTATAAATACATTTTAAAACATATTAACTATATGTATTACTGTGTTAGAGTGTCATTTTGTGATATAGATATAAAAGGTGCCCATTCTAGAAGGAGCCTGCTATATCTCCATCTACTTTTAAAGTGTTAAGAAGTGGCCTAAAATATTTTCTCTTGACTACTTCTCTCAAATAGAAATTGTACAAAGAAACATACATGACAAACGTTGAACAGTTGAACTATGCTTGCACTAATTGACTCCTAGATGAACTATTAAGTCTGTTCTTCTCTTCTATGTAGCTTATGTTTGATACAGAGACTTTACGGCTTCCCAAATTGCCTCAAGGAACAAGTGGAGAATCTGACACAGATGAAGAACTCTATGAAGTTTGTGTTTGCTTTGATGGGCGGCTGTACCTAGCGCTGGCTGATGAAGCTTCCAATTGCTTAGCGTTTAGTCAGGTTTGTCAATAAAAACACTCTAAATAAGATACTTTCTGCTGACTTTTTTGATCAGGGTTTGTACTACTGAACATTACTGATGGCAAGAATGTTGTTGTAGAATACAGGGAGTGGGGCGAGCTCCCACTGTTAGCCCCAGCTTCTGTCAACCTAGCAGTTTGAAAACATACAAATGTGAAATCATTAGGTACCACTTCAGTGGGAAGGTAGCAGCGCTCCATGCACTCATGCTGGCCACATGACCTTGGAGGTGTCTACGGACAACGCTGGCTCTTCAGCTTAGAAATGGAGATGAGCACCACCCCCTAATCAGACACAACTAGACTTAATGTCAAGGCAAAACCTTTAATATATATATATATATATATATATATACGTATGTGTGTGCGCGTATACGCGCAGCTATCACACATATATCCACTATTGTTAGTGTTTGAAGACCAGCATCTGTGTAATTTGGCTTATGCATCCTAAGTCAGTCTGGAAAGCATTTGATTTAAATTATTGCAGCAACCGTGAATAAAATAGTACACGATCTTCATGTATAAAGAATTCATTTGTGCACTTATGAAAATAGTGAATTGTTTTCCAAATGTTGCACCAATATTCTCCATCATACCACCGAGTGACTTCCGGTTGTACGTTTGAGACAGCAAATCATCCAGTTACCAACAATATTTGCTCCTGCTTCTGAATTAATATTCTTGTGCCAACAAGACAAGGACTCAATGACACAAGGCTGACTGCCTCCATGCTGAATCCCATGTAGAAAGGAATACAGTTGGCTCTACATATGCCTTGAATATATTCCTATTATTATTATTATTCAAAAAAACAAGTCATATTATATAAGGGAGACCATTTTGGTACATCTTTGTATAGCATGGTATCCACAGGGGGTCCTGGAACCAAACCCCAGAAATGGAGAATGCGTCAGTTCTCCCTGCTGCATGCTGGGAAACCGAGACCGGGCTGCTCTGCGGAGCCAGATGCAATCATGAAAAGAGCCACATCTGGCTCCCGAACCATAGGTTCCTGACCCCTGCTATAAACTATGTACAATGGAGCATTAGTATTTCTCCCTCTTCCTTCTTTCCTCTCCCTTCCTTTCTTTCTCCCCTTCACCCTTTACTTCTCCTTCTCTCCCTTTTCCCTCCCTCTCTCCCCTTCCTTTCCTCCATTCTCCCTCCCTCTTCCATCCTCTTCTATTCTTTTCCCCCAATGTCTTCCTTTCCTTCTCCTTCCTCTTTTCACTTCCCCCTCTCTCCTTCTCTTTTCCCTTCATTATTTTAATTTTTCCTCACTCCATTTCCTTTTCCCCCACCCTTTCCTTTCCTCCCTTCCCATTTCCTTCTTTCTTTTCCCCTCCTTGTCTCGCCTCTGCTTTTCTTCCTTTTCCATAGTTCATTATTTTCTCCCCCCTTTATTTCCTCTTTCTTTCTTTCTTTCTTTCTCCCTTCCTTCTGTCTTCTCTTCCTTCCCAGAGTACTGAGCATGCCTTTTGCAGAGCCAGGTCTGAAGTGTCCCGTCATTCTGCCGGAGGAATCCTTTTCTCATAGTATGTACGTATATACTCACATTTAGTTGAATTCAATCTTAAAACTATATATATATATATAATGGCTCTCACTGAAATAAATTTCCAAATATTTTGCTTTCATGGCTCTCTGAGTCAAAAAGGTTCCTGACCCCTGCTTTATAGGGTTCCTTAGTATTGTCTGTATATACAGCACTTCACAGTATAACAAAAAGCCCTCCCAATGGCATGCATTTTGATAACGTGAAGTGCTGCAATCCATTTAAAATGCTATGCAGCATACAATCTCTCTTGTCCTCCCTTGCAGCTCAAGGGTAGAATGGATTTTCCTAGCTCCCCGTTACTATCAGGTGTGCAATACATAAGGTCCTACATGTGGATGTAGCTGTCATGCTTCTCCTTACGCCCACATCTGTGGGATATTCATGCTCAATTCCTGTGGCAGTGAGGAAATAGCACACTATTCACAGCCTCAAGTGACTTCTGAATTCAGGAAGCAATTCTACAAAAGGAAACATACATCCCTGACCAGCAAGAATTGTGCTCTTGGGATCTTTTTTTTTATTAAAAAAAAGCACTAGTCCTTTCAAGAAAAGACATGTCAGTGGAGATTGATTAATTAGCATTGTGTATTTTCTGCTTCAAACATGTGATTCAGTGTCTTCCACTAGGCACTTTCACATCTATTTCCAGGATAACCCTACAAAGAGCAATTCATTAAATCAGGACTAGATCACTGTGGATCAACAGATGTTTTGGCCTTGCAGTTTCAAAGCTTGGCTGGTTGCTGCCTAGGGGAATCCTTTGTTGAGAGGTGTTAGCTGGCCCTGGTTGATTCGTGACTGGAATTCCTGTGTTTTTGAATGTTGTTCTTTATTTAACATTTTAATTTTTGAGTATTTTAATACTGGTAGCCAGATTTTGTTCATTTTCATGATTTAATAATAATAATAATAATAACAATAACAACTTTATTTTTATACCCCGCCTCCATCTCCCCAAAGGGACTCGGGGCTTACAAAGGAACAAACTCAAAGAGCACAGAGTTAAAAACATAACGCAATAAAATCAAATAAAAACCAAATAAAAACCTATCACAATAAAAGCATAACATCATAAAATCAGTACCATGGAGAGCAATTAAAGTGCTGAGTTCAGAGGGCTCTGAGTTTGTGCAAAATTCCTAGATAGCGCTAAGGGAAAGTACAAAATGCAGTGGTAATGGGAGCGTAATGTCCTTGGACATTAAAATGTCAAGATTATAGAGTAGAGGGCCATGCTAAAGTGCCGGAATTTAGGTATTATTGGGCCAATTCTTTGGAACTGCCTAGTCAAAGGCATAATGGAACATCCATGTTTTTAGGTTCTTGCGGAAGGTGGACAGAGTAGGTGCCAGTCTGATCTCGCTAGGAAGAGAGTTCCAGAGTTGAGAGGCCACCACCGAGACGGCCTTCTCCCACGTCCCCACCAACCGTGCTTGAAATAGAGGTGGAAGTGAGAGAAGGGCCTCCCCAGATGATCTTAGAGCTCGCGTTGGTACATAGGAGAAGATGCAATCACAAAGATGGTTTCCTCCTTTCTGTTAAAATTGTCCACATGCTTGTGGATTTCAATGGCTTCTCTGTGTATTCTGACATGGTAGTTGTTAGAGTAGTGCAGCATTTCTGTGTTCTCAAATAATATGCTGTATCCAACAAAGGAACCCCCAGGCAGCAACCAACCAAGCTTTGAAGCCGCAAGGTCATTAAATGCTAACCAAGGTGGCCAATTGCAACATTCACACTTGCCTCAAAGAGAGAGTTCTTTCTCCCACCCTGGATATTCCACAGATATATAAACCTCACTTACCTGGTTTCCAACAGACCTCACAACCTCTGAGGATCCTGCCATAGATGTGAGTGAAACATCAGGAGAGAATGCTTCTGGAGTATGGCCATACAGCTCGGGAAACTCATGGCAACCCAAGATTCCGGCCATGAAAGCCTTCGACTACTCAAAATCTAGAGGAGAGCAATAAGGCAGGGGATATGACTGCAAAATATTCCCCCATAAATATACACTTAGCATTGCCAGTGATCAACACGCCATTCTGAAGAATGTTTTGAGTTTATTATTTAAATTATGGTATGGTGTAAGGACTCACCCATTTTAGCAGGCCGAGGCCTGGGTAGCAGTTTGGCCTCCCTGGTAAGATAGAACCGTGATTTTCAACCAGTGTGCCGCGGAACACTAGTGTGCCATGAGAGATCATCAGGTGTGCCGTGGGAAATTATTTTCGAACTTCATTCATATATAAACTACCTGTATAAGGTGCATCTGTCCCTTTAAGAAATGGAACCATAGCACTCTCGCGTCACCTAAGAAGTGACGCGAGAGTGCTATGGTCACGCCATCTTGGATTCACTCAGACACGGCTAAGTAAACAAAGTTAGAGTTAGAGCTGCAGCTGCACATCAAGTGACAGTGGCCATTTGGGACAGTGGCTTCGTGTGTGTCTTTCTACCATTCCTGCCAGGATATCTATGTTGTGTTCATCGAAACAGGCCCAGGTTTCACACTGAGCGTATAAATACATTTAAAAACATGTTAACTATATGTATTACTGTGTTAGAGTGTCATTTTGTGTCATTTTGGTTGGCGGTGTGCCCCAGGATTTTGTAAATGTAAAAAATGTGCCGCGGCTCAAAAAAGGTTGACAAACACTGAGATAGAATATCTAGGAAAGGGGGAGTGGCTTGGAGCCGAGAGAGAGAGAGAGAGAGAGAGAGAGAGAGAGAGAGAGAGAGAGAGAGCTGCAGGGGAGTGGCTCAGAGTGAAGGGGAGGGGCCAGCTGACTTAGGAGGGAAAAAGTGTAGCTTTTTCAGTCAGAGGGGACTTGGCTCTTATCAGAGCAACATAGGAATCTCTGTTGTGAGCAGTTAGCAAGACAAGGAGTGTCTTAGATAGCTGACAGGAAAAGTCTGTGGAAAGCTGAGGACAGGGAGAATCAGCCAGCAGACTTAGATCTCTTAGGATAAGAGATTGGCTCACACTTGGGGACAACTAACTAGGATTAGTTAGTGGAAGAAACTCACTACTAGTTTTAATATTAGAGGAGTATTTTGCCAAGTTGTGAAAGACATTACATCTGTCTAGTCCTGGATCAAAGTTTAAAGATACATGTTTTATGAAACCACCAAGCTATTGTACCTTTCTTGACAACCACTCACACTTCTGTGCCTTTTAAAGTTACCTGTTCCAACAATAAACCTTTTCATCATTAATTTTTAGAGAAAAGCCTTTCTTGTGCCTCATTCCAACTTGCAGTTAATCTAACAGTTCCAGGGTGGTGACAGTTCCAGTTTTTTGGCGGATTTTATTTACCTCAGTACTTCTCCCAGCCCTTGTTAGTATAAGAGCCAAGGCTGGTGCAGTGTGTTTTGATCTTTACAAAACCCTAAAGGCTATTTTTAGGTTGGTGGCAGCGATACCGAAGTGGTCCAAGCCTAAGTCGTCACATATGGCAATTAGCAGCAGAAATAACAACATGGCTTTGCAATCAAAAGGGGAAAAGATTTCAAAGCCTAGATTCTGTTGAGATACTTTCCACATTGAAAGCCCTTTATTAACTGAAGAACTTTTAGCAGCGTTTTTAATTTTAGTATTGCAATAATTTTGGTATCAACCTCTTTAATTTCAAATTCTTTTTTATTTTTACATTCTTTCAGCGAAATGATAGTTTCAGTGTACTAATCAGATAAATAATTACAACAGGTAATAATGGAACATAATCCTACCTACAGCAGATTTATTGTACAAGTTCTCATGATATTTCTTTTTACAAATATTAAATAATTTACATGGCATTATCAAAAGTATTACAATTTACAAAAGAAAGTACGAACTAAAAACCAGACACCTCGTGTGCCACAGTGTGAGACAAAAAAAAAGCTTAACATTGCAGCACCATTGAATATGTCCTTTAAAAAAATTGCACTGTATACCAAAATATTTACCAAGTTCTAATGGTTTCAATAATGGCTCATGAAAAAACCCAATAACAACAAAACAAAAAGCTGAAGCAGGGTAACTTTCGAAAATATGAGTTTTGGTGTCAGTTTAAAACACGGCAAGTAAAGTATTTTGCTAGGTAATGTCCATGCAAGTCTCCATGAACGACATATAAAGTAGGTTACAATGAAAGTTTTCTTTTGCAGCCATTTAATGGTTAGGATTACAGTACTGTGCTGTGTCAAAGGCCCTTGGTAACTTTCAATAACCTGTGATGTAAAACCGCATTATATCTGTAACAAGCTTTGACAAACAAGTATTAACCCCTGATAGAAATGAATGTCAATGGCAAGACAAGTACATGGCACTGCCAAGTATTCTAGAGCAACTTGTGTTCAAAAGATATTGAATCTTTTAGACTGATATACCCAGTTTTGTATTAGTACACTGAAAAATGCCATCAATGGGAAACATAAAATTGAATGGATGCAATCCAAAGATATATGTGTATACACACACACATACACACACAAATTTTTACCAACCACAGTTTTAAGCTTTGGTTATATAAAGTGCAGTTTGGCCCTATGAATTCTATCACTGTACCGTATACCATGTTTACAGCTCAGTCTCCAATTTTTTAAATAGTTCCTACAGTTTCGCTAATAAAAGGCTCAGTATTTTTCAAAGAAATGCAAATTAAATTTCTGTCTTACACAAGTGAGGCTTGAACAAGGTGCACAGGAAACAATGGGCAACACCGTGTATTAGCACTAGCAAAACTAAGGTTGCTAATAATAGGCAGTAGACAAGGGTAGTATCAAAATACTGTTATTATAATAATAAAATTCTATCGTTCAACACATTAGGTTCTTATTTGTAGTTCAGCACAAAGAGGTCAACACATATATAATACAGTCATCATAGTTCAACACATAGAGATGTAGGGCGTTCTACACATTAAGCAGTTCGCACCACTATGATTCGCAGCAACACAATGTTGGGCGTTCTACACAGTAGGCAGTTCGCAGATAGAATTCGCAGCAACACAATGTTGAGGTCACAGTGATTATCATACATCAGTCATGAATCAGATAATGATGGGAAAATACCCGTACCATTTCCACCAGTTGGGATGGTCCGTCCTCTGCGCCGATTGAGAAAGCCTACCTGAAACTGTACACCTCTGAGGACGACACGACCACTTTACGCTGCCTCTGAGGAAGTCCCTGAGAGACGAATGGCCCGCTGCCGGCTTCGGAGAGAGCTCCAGCCATTAGGCATTTCCCCCCTCACGGAACGTTCCTTTTGGTTCTCCGTTTGGGGACTGTGTTCCATGCTACACGGTCTCAGCCCTTATTTTTGGCTTGTTATTATTGAGCGCGTTGGGATACATTGAACTACAAGGACCAGCGTCCTCAGCGACCAGCGCCATTGGGCATCGCCGCTTGAGCGTCCTCCACTCGGAGCGCCATTGAGCGTCTCCGTTTGAACTATTCATTCACCCACGTGCCTCTTCCAAGATTCCCCTGCATGAATGACCGAAATATGGGTATTTTCCCATCATTATCTCATTTCTCCCTTTGCGCACTCCTCTACTGTTAGTAGTTCTGTATGATAATCACTGTGACCTTAACATTGTGTTGCTAAGAATTATATCTGTGCGAACTGCCTACTGTGTAGAACGCCCCAACATTGTGTTGCTGCGAATCATAGCGGTGCGAACTGCTTAATGTGTAGAACGCCCTACATCTCTATGTGTTGAACTATGACTGTATTATATATGTGTTGACCTTTTTGTGCTGAACTACAAATAAGAACCTAATGTGTTGAACGATAGAATTTCATTATTATAATAACAGTATTTTGATATTACCCTTGTCTACTGCCTATTATTAGCAACCTTAGTTTTGCTAGTGCTTGAACAAGGTGTTCAATAGTCTGAGAGTTCTCACTGAACTTTTGCAAAGCACACAAAGGGCACACTATGTATTAGAAAAGTGTTAGGACAGTGGGAATTTTGTTAATCTTTGCCTTGACACTTACTTACCCTCCGCTCTGCCCGCCCGCCCCCAAAGTCCCCTCACCAAATTATTTTCCTCCAGACCTGAGACCTTGATGCTCATTTAGGGTGTCAATGGGAATGGTTTGGGTCAGTGGTTCCCAACCTTTGGGCCTCCGGGGTTTTTGGACTTCAGCTCCCACAGTTCCGAACAGTTACGGTAGTAAGCTGGATGGGATTTCTGGGAATTGAGGTCCAAAACACCTGGAGGCCCAAAGGTTGGGAACCACTGGTTTAGGTGATGGGAGATAACAAGAAATAATAGATGGATTGTGGGACTATTCAAAATATCTCTTGTTCAGCACTTTTCTATTGAAAACTATGCCTCTCTCCACTGCAAAAGTTCTATTCAGCAAAGCTTGTTCAGCATTGATGCAGATTCTCAGACTTTGGCCCAGATCATGACTGAAATACATATATTGCATTTATAAGCTGCTAGAAATAGCCTCCAAACAACAGTAGCTGCACATTTTATCCCATAACATTCAGTATATGATTCTTGCTAGCAAAAATTGGATTCAGGCGTGCTCTTGCCATATCGGTGGTTATCTTCTTGGGCATACAGGAATGACTTCCACTACTATATCACACAAAGGCATATCCTGATTGCAGGACACATCAACAGTAAAATGCCACCAATTAGTCGCTTAGAGAGAAACTGTGGCTGGAAATAGAGCACATATAGCATACGTGTATGTGTGTATGAATTCACCATGCCGTTAATCCCTTCCTCATACTTTTTGCTGTATAAAGTTTTCAAGTTTTATTATAATACATGCCGTACACTCCATCACTCTCATAGCAACCTCAGAAGTGAACCTGTCATTTGGAATCTGTGGGAAAGGGAGGAGGTCTGGATAACGGGTTTTTAAGCTATCTACTCCATAGGCCTCCAACGTGTGGACATCATTGGTAAGACCTTCCAGTTGCCGGCTGTACTCCTCAATTTTTTGTGCTAGAGCAGCTGGTTTGACATCCTTATCGGACTTGCCCCTCACAGCATAATCAGCAGCAATCAATGCTAACTTGGTAGACAAGTAACATTTAAAGCACACCCATTCATTGGCATTCTTATGAAGATCATTTCTCGCAGCTGAAAAGTTGGATCTAGCTTGCCTCAACCACCTACGAGCTTCAACAGGATTTCCAACAGACTTGAATGTAGGTGGCACAAAAAAACGCTGGGAATATGAAGGACCTGTTGAAGGTGGGCATTTTTCTTTAGACTGCTGCCTTTCAGATTTGTGACTCGTTGCTTCCTGATTCCAAGAAGTATAAAATCTCTGAAACGAAAATTTGTCTGATTGAAATCGGGAAGTTGAGGTTGAAAACGTTCGCCTGGATGCTCTATCCACATTTTGGTCTAGAAAAGATTGTTTTTCTAACCTATTGATTTCGTTTTGTAAATGCTTGAAAACCTCATTGGCGAGATCAAGGTTTTCTGCATTTTTGTCTGGGTGCCACTTAAGATACAGTCTTCTTATAATTTTTTTCCTTTCAGATTCCGGAAGTTTCCAAGCTTGCTCCAGCACTGATGTAACTTCTCGTAAAATTTCTATTAGAGAATTTGCTTTAATCTTTTTGGGAGAATGATGTTTGGATGATGATGTTGGCGATGATGGCGACGATGATTTGTGACTCTCCCTTCCGGGAAAAAGAGGAGGAACTGTGCGCGTTCCATGGGCTGGAAACTCTGTTGGACTCGTTGGAGTAGATGGTGCGCTATCTCTGCTCTGGGAACTTTCATCGGGTCTTGAGAATTTGTATAAGTCAAGGGAGCTTACTATCTTGTATTCACTATATCCAATGTCAATCTGATAAATTTTCCCTAAGAAACTGGAATTTTCCTCATCTTCCCTTTCCACTTCCTGTACTATGATAGCGTATGTATAGGTTGGATGATATGATCCATAGATATCGCTTCCTTCAGCATCAACAAGGTAACCAACATATTCACCTGGATAAAAAACATTCATTGGATCCATAAGAAGGGTATAATGGATTTCTGGAGGTATAGGTGTTCCAGGATTGGGTAATTCAAGTTTTGAGGGTTCTGAAGAATCATACTTCACACCTAAACTGTCAAGTTTCTCGCTGATCCTGTAAATATCATTGCAGCCCAACATGGCGATTAAATAGGAAGTATCAGAAATGAGATTATCAGTTGCAGATTTCAGAGTCATTGCTAATGCCAAAAGGAAATTTATGTCTTTGCTGTCCGAGTGTTGTATATAGAGCAATATTACAGCGTTTCCATATCTCTTTAAAAAGGCAAAAGTTTCGCTTCTGCTATGAGGTATAGGAGCAAACCCTTTGACTCTCAATGTCGTCTGTAGCTTCTCGAAACAAGAAACTTTCAAACCTTCTCTCAAAGTCTTGCAAAGTTTTATGGCTTTTTCTTCATTGGCTAGAAAAGCGTTGTCATTTTCATGCTTCATAATCCTAATAAGCCCCGTGATGAACTGTTCGGAAGAAAGCAGTAGTTGGAGTCTCCCCTGAAGAGAACAAAGTGCTCCAAATTGACAAATTTTGGGTGACTCTTCGTCCAACTGCTCTTCCAGAATACTACTGAGCAGACGAGGCCTAAGCTTCTGAGGAAACAGCATTATCAATTTAGTGTGAAAGCCATGGTCTTTTCCTAAGTAACACTGGCTAAGATCAACCAACATTTGGACACCGATGTTTCCTTGTATTCTACTTTTGTAATGAGGCGCATCATCAAAAACTAAAATGCTCGATTTTACTAATCTTCCATTTTGACTTGGAAGATAAAGAGCCAAATCTCTCACATTTTCAAGTTCGCTTCTCACCTTCACAGAGTCATTTTGAAGGCTTTTAAATAGACCAGAAACAACTCGCTTGACGGTACGCATTTCGTTGGGGTCAAGTTGTTTTCCATCAGAATTCTTGAATATACGACTCAGGACCTCGACATACTGTTTTGTCGAAATCACATCTTCAGTGCCTAAGTGTTTGAATAATTGGTGGAATGTACCAAGTTCTAATGGAAGCTTGTACAAATAAGGTTTAAAATCAGGTTCATATTCAAGGTTTATTACCACTTCTTCTGGCTTCAAGAGCTTCCAGCCTTCCTCGACCATCACAAAAGCAACCCCGCGAAGCTGAAACCGGAATTCTCTTTTCTCTGCACTAAGGAATTCATAAATGCTCCTTAAAACCTTGACTCTTGTTTTCACCATATCCTCATCTAAAGTTGTTATGTTACATATATTTCTGCAATTATTTATGACTTTGTCCAAAGGGGGATCCAAGTTGACACTAAGCATAGTCAAAACCTGTTCAAGTTGTTCTTGGGAACCAAGGCTGCTTCCTTCTTGCTCTTTGAGACTTAAAGGTGTTGCTTTCTCTGGAAGAATAGGGCACGAAGTCCACAGAAGCTGCAAAACATCCGTTTGTTTGAATTTAGGGTTGACTTGGGCTCCGCTGAACTTTATAAGAGGTAGTGTCCCATTAACCTCTTGATACTGTGGATGGAATCGTACAATTTCAGCAGGAGCCCGCTCAGGGCATAAGAATGCAATTGAAGATAGTTCTTTAAGGAAGTTTCCGGAAAATAAATCAGTTCTCTCTTGAAAAATGTGATGAAGGAGGACATCCACTGTATTTTGCAAAGTATCCTTAGTCCAATTTTCAGTGTTGGCTCTCATGCTGATTTCTTTAGCAAACTGTAGCAGCTGCTGCTGAGAAATTATGTATTTTAGTCCCATATTTCGGAGAAAAGCTACCCATGATGTGAGGAATGCAGCGCGATTTTTAGGTTTTGTGAGTTGTTCCAGTTTCTTAAAGAAATCTTGAGGTATGAAGAGTTTTTCAGGGAGCATAACTTCAAAGACTCGCACAGTCCTATCATAAAAATGCTTTGCAGGTTTTAATCGATTACATGAATCATGAATGATCAAGAAGCTCTCTAACTTTTCAAACAACTGCTCCTTTATTTCCGATGATTCTTCAATACTACAGAGCCTATTTTTTAAGTAAATCAGGTGTTCTAGTTTTGCATCATAAGATAGACTTTCGATCTTTGGTAAAAGGTGCTTCAAGTAAACTTCGAGGTCATCTACTGGAACACAGCCTAGCAAAGTGTACAAATCTTTTAGATGGATTTTCTCTTCAAGAAAGGCAGCTGAAGTTGACTGTGTCCATCTATCCACTTCAACAGAGGGAATACTTCTTGTAAGTACATGACACGATCCACATTTTGAAATGCTTATGTATCGTCCACTTATAGATTTGTAACACGGAAGGGACCGCAAAATTTTAATGTCATCCTCAGATGTTAAATGGTTTAGATTGCAATTGAAATACATCAAGAGGGCTTCAAAGTCATTCTCGGCTAATTTTTCTGTCTTAAACGTTGATGTCTGTACCATGTAATGAATAGCTCTCAAAATGCTTGAAGGATTATCTATATTTGCTGTATGAGCAGATAACAAAGGCACTAGAGCATTGTCCTTGGAGCAAATTTTGTTCAATGCAAGTTGAATGCAACCAGTTTTCATTAAAGCATGGAAAACTTTATCAGTCTGAGAATTCGGGAAGAGAGCGATATGCATAAGACTGAGAGGAAACAAGACATCACAGTCTGGTACAACAAGCTGATTAGAGGAGACAGTAAATTTTGCACCTGGAAGCAGTGCCCAATCTTTCAATGTATCAACAACATCCTCAAATGTTGGTTTTACATCATCCTGATCGTCCTTGGCATGTAGGGATTCACTGATAAAATGCCATGTGTTTTTAAGCCAGGATTCACTGGCAAAGTTCTCCTTCCATCTTATACAACCTCTTGCTTTGTATTCTCTTGGTAACACAGATGACAACAGATCAGCAAAGCTGCTGATATCAAATACTTTTGCTACACCGCATTTCAGTAAAATACTGCTGTATCGTAAATAGAGTGTGTTCATAAACAGATCTTTGCGAGATGGAATCAGTTCATGATAGGTTGTTAAGAACTTTGGACGTTTTGAATCAAAAACCTGCAAAACACTATCGAGTGTAATAAGCAAAGGCAATCCTTCAATGTGGATTTCACTTTCTTCGGCATCTTTGAAACAATAGTCAACAAGAAGCTTTAGACTATGGAAAAGTTTCAAATTTGTTTGCTGAAGGCGGCAAGGCAATTTCCCAATGTGGCAATTCGAATCTGGAGAGGAAAACGTCAACAGAAATGACCGAACATCAGCAGGAGTCACATAGCTCACAGGAATGTCTGCGTCCACAAGACAGTGGTAAAGATTTGCAGTTTCATCACAGCTGTAAATCAAGTTAAAGCCGATTTCTAAAAGGAGATGCTTTAATCGGTACACATTTTCTGCTACTGTTTTCCGTGTTGTGATGTTGTATTCTACATTTTTGAGTTGATGCAACTCATCTTGTAACAGATTGTCGAAGAATGGTCTAGTTTTGTTTGCAGTAGACATATTAATCCAAGTAATGATAACTGCAGAATGCAAATCAGAGCCGTCCACATTTGGTGCTCGTACAACAGGTAGAAGACGTTTTGATTCCTCGTGAATGCAGCTGTAAACAGCTTTCACTAAACAATACCAATCAGGTTGTAGATCAAGTCTGTTAACAGGGAAAAATGATAGAAACTTTTTCAAAGTGTCTTTCACAGCATGCATAGAAGTGTTCTGTAGTACCGACACAGTTGGATCAGTCCCTTGAAAGTAGCGTTTTTTCAACTGGATCAGAAGTTCAACATAAGCCGGTGCTATCAGTGCTGTCATTAAAGTGTTATTCCAGTCACTTCGCACTCCAACTCCATTATCATCACGCCATAGATTTCGTCTGGCAGAATCTAGGGCAAAGTGTCCGTTCACGTGAAATGGCAACCCAGTTTCCAAAGACAAAGGCAAGAAGCAAAATGCGCGATGAGGTTTTTTATAATTGTGAGTAATGCATGCAGCAACTCCTCCTCGAGGAAAGAGAGTGATGTCTTTGTTCTTGTGTGCCGATATAACACTCTTAGATACTTTTTCAATGGACGAAAAGCCTGACCTGTTACAGATTAACCAAGACGTAAGATTACCTTCAGAGTCTTCAATATCCATAGTGTAAGTGATCTGTTGCACAGGTATTTCGCTGAGCTGCTTTTTCTTAGTTACACTGTCAATTACAGAAGCGTGGAATTGCTTTCGTTTTAGTCGGTCTCCATCCGTAATTTTGCCAGTGACAGAATACAACACATTGAGTGTCCCTGTGGCTTTTTCTATTTCACAAATAGAAATTTTTTCCATGTGGTTCAGAAACATCAAAAGTTCTGCTCCATCTGAACGCAACTTATCAAGAAGATTTTGCACCATTCTGTCAGAACATGGCACAGGGGAGATTTCCGAAACTTTGGCCATTTCTCCATTTCGAAGTGGAAACCTAAACATAGTGCAGTTTTCTAGTTTAAAGTGATTTCCTAAATAGAGATCCAATACATCAGAGAACTGTGTTCGGAAATCAGCATCCAAGTCTCTAAACATGCGCCCAGGACTAAGAGACGTTGCACCTGGCGCATATCTAGCATGAGGATCAAAGATACAAAGTATATCATTGCCAGAAACAAAGGAGGGACAGTCCGTTAAGTGATACACAGAATTGAATCCTATACCATACTGACCAGTTTTACACGGATTGCCTTCTTTAGTACCTTTTCCGAGGTTCTGAATTCCTCTAATGTCATCCTCGGTGAATGGCTGGTTATTGTAAACACACAGCGCAGGCCCTTGAAGTGGCGCCCATTTATCATCAAATATTCTATCCGTTGAATGTTGCCGAGGATCAAACACAAAGCAGATTTCTGTAGCTTTTGCATCATCCGCATTCTGAAGGAGCTCTTTTAGCATTTCTTTTTCCGAAGGATATGCATTAAGAATACTTTTAATTCTGCCGGTCAGTTTTTCTTTCTGTCCAAACTCAGTCCCAAGTGTAGTGAAGCAGATATTAGATGCATATCGTTCCAAAGCTTTATGTCGTTTGGGTATAGCCCCAAGCTTGACTGCTACTTCTCTTGGGATGTCAGGATGACAGTATTTTACACTTGTATCTTTAACTTTGATCCAAGGGCAGTCGTTGTAACACAGAGAATTAGCAGGTAGAAGGGCAAGGCAAGTATCTGGTAGTAAAATTTCACCATACTTTTTTTCACAAAGTTCTTGTTTCTTTTCCCGAATGAGACTCCATATTCCCTCACTGATTATTCTCCTACAAAGCTGAAATTTTTCTTCTGTCAATGGTTTGTTTTCCGTTTCCTGATTGACTGACCCAAGCACTTGAGCAAAATCTTCCACTTTAAAAGCCTTACGTACACCTACACTTTCAAACAGTTCACGAAAACTATTTCTGTATTTATTCGGCAGCTGATGGAGATAGGGTGCTGCCTCAAAGTTTAAATGAAATGACACCCTTGTGGGATCAACATAGCCATCTTCCACTAGAATGAAACCATAGTTTTTCAATTCCTCTACAATGACGGTTTTGGTTGCTCCGTTTTGGAGCAATGCTTCATGGAGGTACTTATAGCAAGCATTAGTAATGTTTTCCTGATACAAAGTAATACCGTCAAAATGTTTTGCAACTTCTTTCAACTGGTTTATGACCATAATGGCGGTTGGTTTCTTAAGCAAGCCCAAAAAATCTTTGACTGCCAGTGAAATATTCCCACATCCTTTGAAAGAATGGGAATTTTCATTAAGAATTGGTTTCAACAGACAAACTATATCCTGATAATCAGCAGTAAAAAGATCCACTGCTGAAAACATTGTTTCAGATCCAAAATCGTTACCCTTCCAATGTAAGGAGAAACCAGCCGGTTTGGTTAGAAAAGGAAGAAAAGGTATAGTTTGAAACTTTGCGGAGAATTCCTTAGCTTTAGGATCTCTGCACTTAAGCTTTTCATCTATGAGACTTATCAGTATACTACTTCGGAGACAAGCTGCAGCATGATCAGTTGCGTTAATTTCTTCTACAGATTCTGCCCGTTCAACCAGATCTTCCCATAAAATATCATCTTTAGCCATGCCTAATTGAACTAATTTAACCAAAATCACTGGATTAAGGTAGTCCTGACTAGTGCCATGAGGAAACCTCCCATCTTCTTTATTATACAATTTTGCAACTCGGCCTTCAGGATGGATCAATCTAGAAGGTTCAACTAAGGGATGATCAGTCAAAGAACAAGGGATACATGGTGTAATACAAAGAATTTCTGAGAACTCATCCACCTTCTCACTTAGTACATAATGCATTAAAGGATCACGGAGTTCTGCTTCAATCTCTTGAATATTTGGAAAAAACACTTCGAAGAAGAACTGTCTTTCTGAAAAAGTATTTTCTAGTAACACTTGTTTACACCCTGCTTCCTCAAAGCCTTCTTTCACCCAAGAGGGGAGGTCTACAGCACAGAGATTTTTTGAACCTGTTTTTTTAAGGTATTTCAGAAAAATCTGAAAGGCTGAAGTTCCTATATCTGGACGTTTCAAGAGTGAATCATCTAGGAATCTCACATTCTTCATGGATACCCAAGACAAACCATCCGAAAACACTCTGATCCCTTCTTTACCTTTCATATGAGCTATTTCCTCATAAAAGCCTTGACATATCACTGAGAAATCATCATGTACTAAGTCGGGATCGGGCCACACTGCGCAGTAACTGTAGTCCTCTAGCTCACCACAAACTGCCATGTCACGTAGAACCACAAGCGCTTCCAAATAGGCTTTTACTATAACATGCCGCATGAATACTGTGTTCCACCTTCCTTTTGTATCTGTTTTCCAGATCTCCTTTCTATTTGATGTAACAGCAAAAGAACCGTTTATGTGAACAGGAAGACCTGTCTTGATTCGAAGAGGTAAATAGCAGAACACCTCTCCCAAATTGCTACTACTGCGTTTAACTGTCCATTTTCTATCCTGTTTCTCAGACAAAAAAACTCCTACAGAACCACATGGAACAAGTCCTAGTCTTCGACCACTTTCCTGCAATGAGAATTTTAAGGCCTCTCCTGTATCCATGCAAGAACATATAAGCCATGTTGTAGTATCTACGGTTTTTTGTGGTAATTCATCGGGTCTTTTTGTCTGTCCAGATTTCGCCATTTCAAAGAAAGAAACTGTGTCGTCTTCTGGTCCTCTAAAAACTGGAGAATGCAAATCAGCAATGCGCCGGAATACATGATGAAATTCTTCTACTGTTATCTGTAATATGCATGATGACTTTGGCGATTCAGCGGGAAGCTTTTTGGTGCTACTACTGCAGTTTTTCATAACTTTAGCAGCTTCCTTTAATATACTTGTAACAGGGGTTGTTATTGCTTTCGACACACAGGGATTTTTTTTAATAGTTACTGTCTCTTGAGCTGCATCAGGGTCGGTTTCCTCGGTTTTCAAGTACCTCAAAACCATCGAGTTTACACACTGCGTAAAGATTATGAGCCTATGCCCACAAATGCTAAACTCATCCACAAGAGAATAGATGTCTGCAGTATTGTAGGAAGTACTGCTAACTTCACTCACTTTAGCTTCCTGTTGCGTTCGAAATGAAAGTCTAAAAAGTGTTCCTGTATAACTGTAAGGTGCTTCCATAGTCAATGGGAGCTGACAACCAAACACACCTATAAATGGTTTGAACTGATTAGGAAACTTTCTAAGTCTTTTCTGCTGTTTGCTCCAATTAATTTTGATCCCAGGGTTAGATTTATCTCTTATATGTTTACTAAGATGATTGATGTTTGGGTCAAACATGATCATGAACTCTCTACTCATAATAACGGGAATATCAGTGATGTGATAAACTGAGTTAAATCCCAAGCCAAATTTTCCAACTTTGTCCACTTCTGCTCTTTTTAGAGACTCTCCTAACCGGGTTATATTTAGGAAGTCAGTATCGGAAAATTCAGAATTGTTGAAAGACCACAGAGCCGGTCCATGAGAAGCTGCCATGCCTGGGTCCAAAAGGTTTTCTCTTATGTCGTTATTTCTTCTCATGTCAATCAAAAAATTGCAATCTGTTGCATTAGCATCGTCGGCATTTTGAAGAAGTTCTTTGAAGATATCAGATACAGAAGGGTATTCCTCCAAAATATTTTTAATTCGTACTGTGAGAGGTTCTCTCTGACCCGACTGCTCAAAACCCATATTTTCTGGATTAATTAATCTGGTGCTGAGGCACGGCACATTCAACCACTCTGCCGTTTTCATGGGAATGTCTTCGTGAACTAAAATGATTGGCTCCACAGAATCTTCAAGCAAATCATTTAGATCGTCAACTTTGATATCGCAGTAGCAGCATTCATGGATTGGTTTCATGGTGAATTTGTAAGGTTTTTTGCTACAATGTATTGGAACAGGTGTATTTAGACTGGCTGGGATCTGGCATCTGTAAAGCCACCTTATAATATTCAACATAATATGAAGATTTTGCTTACTCTCGTCTTCAGTAAGGGATTTTTCACTTCTGAGGTATATTTTCTGAATTACCATGGAAACATGGTCTGGGGTCAACTGTTCAATTGATCCACAACATTTGAACAATTGATGGAATTTGGCCATTGTTTTTGGCACATT
Organism: Anolis apletophallus; assembly: GCA_030556195.1. Classification (NCBI taxonomy): domain Eukaryota; kingdom Metazoa; phylum Chordata; class Lepidosauria; order Squamata; family Anolidae; genus Anolis; species Anolis apletophallus. Next base: position 189,585,854 of record JARBWK010000004.1, read on the forward strand.
ATGCAGATATGGCTGGAGATCAAGATCGTGTACTGACTTTATCACTGCTTGAGAAAGCGAACAAAAAGTTTTACCAGTCCAGACCCAGGGGAATTTCAAGGTTTTAAAAGCTTCTTTCCCTTCATCTAAGTGATCATGCATGAAACCATATATCTCAAGCAAGATGTGCTGAAACTGATAGTAGTCTTCGTCACTAAATTTTTTTGAACTGTGCCAGTCTACGACTACTTTAAAGTGTTTTAACACTGATTTTATGCTAGGCTTGACTGAGATTCCTAGCGCCTTTTCGACACTTGGTTGGACACCTTCCACAAGGGGAACGGAGGAGCCCACTAACGTTGCTTGAGATACATCGCACATTTCCGGTGGTGAACACAGATTGCAATGATCACCTTTCCAAGTTAACGAATTTGGATAATTTGGAGGTCTTTCCTTGCACGTTGGAATCCACTTAATTTTTTTCAGTGATGCTTTTGTTTCCGGTGAATGCAATAACGAACAACTTTTGTTCAAAATCATCAACAAAGTCCTGGCTTTTCTTTTAAGTGCATCATGATTTGTACCAGGACAGTCCCGCAAGTTCTCGATTTTATGAGCAAGGTGCAAAATGTCTTTTTCTTCCAAGCTGCCCTCGCTTTTCAGCCCTATTAATCTCAAGGAATGAAGAATATCTGGAGAGGCTCTAAAAGTAAGAGGAGGAAAGCAGTGCTCTTCTTCACCATAGAAGAGATTCTGTAATACTTCCACTTCGGGATCAAAAAGTTCACTGGCTGATACCAATTTTTCTTCTGAAATCTGAATAAATTTTAGTGGTGTCAGCCAATTGAGCACTTCAGCATTTTCGTTTTTCAAGGAAGTCAGATTTTCCAGAATCCACAGCATAATTTTTGTGGCTTCATCATTAGAATAAAAGTCACTCTGAATATCATGTAGAATAAACTTTACACAGTCTGTGCTCCTCAGCTGTTCAGCTTTTAGTATTTTTACTAAACGGATGGTAGCTTCGTCACTGCTATCAACTAGAGAAACGGATAATTTAATACCAGGTGGAATTTTGGCAGTGTGATGCAGTACTTTACAACTTTTCAAGGCGGTAAAAGCAACGTCTTCATCAAGTGACTGTGGAATTCTCCTAAATATTATTAGCTCATGAATGATCTTCTTCTCTTTTTCGGTAATGTCCGTTAAACTAGCAAGGTAACTCCTAAGAGCATTTTTGTATGACGTGGAAAGTGATTTAATCTGATTGGTCAGTTTCTGTAAGGAAAGCTTTTCCACAATCTGCAAAACTACACTCGGCAATGGCGCATGTATGTATTTTTTCAAAAGTGGGTGTTGTATTGCAGGGTCTAGCTTCTTAATCACAATTCCACCAAGTTGTTCAATGACGTCAGGTAAAAATTCTGGAAGTTGTGTTTCTAATCCATCATCTAGAATAATGGGTGATGGTGTCCTTAACCTAATAAGTTCCACTATTTCTTCACCTTCGTCCAGTAATGTCTTTGGAATAAGTGGCATGTCATCAAACATGGACAAGTCTCCAGAGAAATGTATATAGAGATTCTTCCACACCATTTTAAGCCATGAAACAGGTGGCTGGCTTTTATCTTCAGAAAGTGGAAACCACTGCACCATGATCTCTCTTCTAGGCCATAAAGCATTCATCACTTCTTTGATGAGTCGTGCAAATCGTTCAGGATTCAGAAGCTGCAGCTGAGTGCATGGTCTTCCTGAAATAAAAAATAACATTTATTAAAAGTGAAGTATAATTGGGAATAAAGCGCAATCCAAAGAGAAACAGAACGCAGCTATTTAAAAAATTTCCTGGAGAATAGGTTTGATATTCCAATTACCTAGTTCATTTTACCAAAATACATGGAATGAAATCTATTTGGGAAACCTGATCAATGTGGATGATTTTAGCTGTAGCAAAGTCCTAAATTTAGCAAAGCCCTAAATCCTATTACTAGTCACAACTAGATTTGAAGTAATTGAATTTACACAAATTGTTAATTCATCAATCAGTACCTGAATCAATAGTTTACTCCAGTGCTTCCCAACCGCTGTGACGCAGCACAGTAGTGTGCCATGACGGACCTCCTGCTGTGCTGCGAGAAAAGCTCTCTGACCCCCTTCCTTCCCCCCTCCTCCTGCCGAACTCCTGCTGCTGGGGGAGGAGGAGGAAGGGCCAGGCGGCAGCGAAGAAAAAGAAGTGGCCGGGGCGCCGCCTCCTTCAGTCGTTTCCCCAGCCAGCCTCCAATCTGCCATGACTCCCGCCATGACTCTCGCCCCTCGCTCGCTGAAGCTGCGTGGAGGAGCCCTGCCCACTGAAGCCTGTCCACCGCTCATGCTCCTCCTCCTCCGTGCAGCTTCAGTGAGCGAGGGGCGGGAGTCATGGCGGAGAGCGGCGCCGGGGATGGGGGCCATGACACCCACCCCTCGCTCGCACTGCCCCTTCAAGGCTGGAGAAGCTGTGGGAGAGCTGAAGCCGGGGGGAGGGGGAGGGGCATGGCACGGCCTGGCTTCTCCCCCTTCCCTCGGCTTCAGCTCTCCCACAGCTTCTCCAGCCTTGAGGGGACAGTGCCAAGAAAGCATTGTGCTGGCTCTGCCACCGCTGGCTTGGCACTGCTCCCTCAAGGCTGGAGAAGCTGTGGGAGAGCTGAAGCCGGGGAGAGAAGGAGGGGCATGGCACAGCCTGGCTCCTCCCCCTCCCTCAGCTTTGGCACTCCCAGCAGCTGCTCCCAGCAGGCCACCATCCCCCAGCCGTTCTTTATTGTGTTAGAGTGTCATTTTAGTTGGTGGTGTGCCCCCAGATTTTTTTAATGTTAAAAGTGTGCGGTTGGGAAACACTGGTTTACTCTAGTCAGAACTAGCCATTGGTTTTAGACAACTTGCAAACTATAATAAAACCATCTTGTTCTATATTGCAATTTATTAGAAGCAAATGACTACCATAGTTCACAATGCAACATGGGGTAGTGTTTGAAGGAAAAACAATCTTTCTCAGATGTCCACCTTAATTTGATGAGCATGTTTAAGTGCACTGGGGAAAGCTGAGAGTAATGCCATCAGGTCATTAGTCCCTATCAAGAAGATAGACTCCTAGAAAGACAAAATGCTAAAGTGGGATACACCATCAATCAAAAGAACTATCAACCAAATCCAAAGTGAAGATAATTGGTGGAAGGTTTTTTATACCTTGGTTCAAGTATCTATTGAAATGGAAACTGCAGTCAAGGTTATAGAATAGCACAATCTGGAAAATTGGGGAAACTGACAGGAAGAAAATCAACTCATTTGAAATGGGGTCCTGGAGGAAACTTTTACAAGTACTGCTGACTGCACAAAAGGCAAATGAATGAGTTCAAGAGCAAATCAAGCCTGACTTCTCACTAGAAGCTAAAGTGACGTAATAGAAGCTCTTGAACTTTGGGCACATCATAAGATGAGATGCCTGACTAAAAATGTTTGGTAAAGTGGAAGGTAGTAGGAAAGAATGACGGCACTTAAATGGTAGAGCCCCTCGCTTACATAAGGTTTTCTAATCCTCTGAAAAGAATTTTCAGGCACTCAAAAAGAAAACAAAGTAAGAAGCATTCTCAGGGTTTTAACTTCTGCAAGTGGAAGTAAATTCCAGATTAAGTTGATGAAAGCTTCCTTCCAACCAAAAACAGCCGTTAATGTGCTGAAGACTGTTATTTACCAGCGTGTTCTACTATCAATGTTGTAGTATCAATGTAATGTAAATTACATTCTGTAACTTTAAGTTATGAAGACAATTTCTACATAACAATGGAATCTCTTTTTATATTTTTATACATTAAGTCCACAGTCACATATTTTATGTCTTGATTTTTATCTCCTACATGCAGCTATCATTCCAGTCATGCAAATACACTAAGGCATACTCATCCTTTTTCCAACAAGTCTTTAAATTCAGTATAGCACTACAAACCTGCATGCCATTGATATTTCTTATGAAATCTTAGAGGAAGGTCTTAAGAAGGTCTAGGCCAGGGCTGCCCACAAAGTCGATTGCGATCGACCAGTCGGTCGCGAGTCCAAAGGAGGTTGATCGCAGCCGGATGGGGCGCTTCTGCCATGCGCACGTGCACCATCCGCGCAATGTTCCTTCTGCATGGTGCTCTTTCTGCGGGGCATTGCAGGAACGAGGGAGCACGAGGCAGGTGTTGTGTTCAAGGGAACACCCGCGGAAGTGCTTGTGTTCTGCCACCCACAACGCCCCGCGGAAAGAGCGCCGCGCGAGTGGCATGAGAAAGTAGATCTTTTGACTTGGTTGTTTTAAAAGTAGCTTGCATTCTGAAAAAGTGTGGGCACCCCTGGTTTAGGTTATTTGGATGACCGCATCCCCTTATACCTGCTCAGGGCCTGATAGGGTTGCCACCTGTCCCGTATTATATGAGACGTCCCGTATTTTTGCTCTGAATTTCGTGTCCCGTATTTTCAGCTCCTGTCCCGTATTGACAGGACAGGACAGATGGCAGCAGGAAGTGAGGCCGGGCCACCAGTGAGGAAGGAAGGAAGGAAGGGAGAACTCTATGTGAATGCCCGGTAGCTGCCGCTCTCCCCACACAAACACCGGGCCTGGTCTGGCTTACTCACCTGAGCGGACAGCGCCACCATCTTGGCACCTTTCCTGGCCTCTCTAGCCCTCCCTCTTGAGCATAAAGTGCCGAAGCCGGGAGAGGAGGCGGGGCTTGGTGTGGCCTGGCTCCGCCCCCCTCTGGCTTCTGCTCTACCAGCAGCTTCTCCAGGCTTGAGGATGGCAATGCCAAGCCAATGGTGGCATAGCTAGCACAAGACTGGCTTGGCACTGCCATCCTCAAGCCTGGAGAAGCTGCTGGTAGAGCGGAAGCCAGAGGGGGGGAAGAGCCAGGCCGTGCCAATCCCGCCCCTCCCCTCTCCAGCCTTGAGGAGGTAGGTAGATCTTTCTGACTTGGTTTTATTATAAGTAGCTCGCGTGCTGAAAAGGTGTGGGCACCCCTGGTCTAAACGTAAATCCAAATATAGCTTCCTAAAGAATATTTTTCTCACTAATGAACACAGTTTCCAAATTTACCCATAGTGAAAAGTAGATTCAAACTATTAAAAAATTCAAAAAGCAAACACTGATTTTGCCATGTTATACAAGAGACACTTTTTTCTATGCATTGTATAGGACACTCATTGCATTAGCATACAAGGATTTTGGTATCCACAGTGGGCCCTGGAAGCAAACTCTAATGAATACCAAGGAACCATTGTATACATAAAATAGTAGAAGCTATATATTCCACACTATTAATCAAATTTCTGTAAACAGTCATATGTAAGTCAGTAAGGTCATTTTTTTCAAATATGCTTTAAGTAGTATTAGTATGTGTAAATTCAATTTGCAAAAGCACAGATAGACAAAGGAATAACCATTACAAATCTTGACAAGCAGAACATAAAATTAACCCAATGCACATAAATGCTAGACTTCAACTCAGCAGTTACTCAGACAGCCATCCTACCTGAAAATCCCCAGAGTAGTTGTTGGGCTAAAACATAACAAAATGGATTTTGAGGAGGACAAATGCTGCTTTTGCTACTTAACATGATTTAATTAACAATATAATAACACCTTTTCTTTATGTTTTAGGGAGTTTTGATTACAACATCTCCATCCTACTCTGAATGTAATAAAATATATAATTATTATTTTTGATATTTTTGAAAAAGAAAATAAGCTATTGTTCTACATATAAAATATGCAAGTATTTTCACTTATATTATTATACAGAGAAAGTATATAACCATGAAGGCCTGATGGATATGTCATATGATTTTTTTTAAAGAAATATTTATTCCTTTTCCTTTGATTTATATCTGTTCTTGCAACGTTTTAGGCCCTGATTAGTTGACACCAGTTTAATCCAGTTCCCTTTTATCCGAGAATTATGTACACTCTTTACCTCTGCTTTTAGCAGCTTCTTTCAAAGCAGCCAGAATGTGAGGCTTCACGTCATCAGCCAGTAATCTTCCTTCAAAACCTGGGAAGAGGGACCTAGTATTTCATTAAAAACAGAGTAGCAATTAACAAAACGATCTGTATTATTTTTCAAAGCCTCAGATACAGGAAAAAATTGAAATGGTGGACTTTCTTTCCATAGAAAGTGGAATAAAAAGATTTATTCCTCTCCTTGCTCACACCTGTCTTTCTTAAACCAGAGTCGGAATCCTATGGCCTTCCGGATAATTTGTCTAAAAGGCACAGCAACATTACTCAACACAACTAAGGAATGTTGTGAAGTTGCAGTCCAACGTTAAATAAGGGATTCAACAATTCCTCAGTCAGCCGCACATGATCTTAAATTATTTCATTATCATTTATCATGTAAACAAAGATAAAGTAGGATCACATCGTATATTAACATAACCCAGTGGTTCCCAAAGTGGGCGGTACCACCCCCTGGTGGGCGATGGGGCAATCCAAGGGGGCGCTGGGAGGCTCAGGAGAATTTGGGGGGCACTGAACCCCTGTAAGGGGGCAGTGGTGTGAGCCAGGCTTGCTTGCCACTTGCAGGGTCGCACGCTTGCGAGGACGTCCCCGTTGGAAGAAAGAGACGATACACAGTACTGCGCCATGGGCAGGGATGATGAGAGGAAGGAGGCGCATGCTGCGGTTTCCACGGCAACACCTGCCTGGGGATTCCAACTTGCAGGGACACAGTCACAAGCGCACGATCCCAGGGCAGGCATTGCCGTGGAAACCGCAGCACGCACCTCCTTCTTCTCGTCAACCCCGCCTATGGCACAGTCCTGTGTATTGCCTCTTTCTTCCAATGGGGACGTCCTCGCAAGCGCGCCTTGCTGGGCCCGGTGCGGGGCAAGCGGGAGGCGCTTTTCAAGGTGGGCCTCGCTTGTCCAGTGCCGGCCCCGTCTTTTTTCAATGCCATAAAAACAACATGCAATTAAAATAACATTTCAATTAAAATTGAAACACATTAAAACATTTAATTTTACGAAAAAGGTAGAAACATTAATGCATATATCTTTGTTTAATTGCTATTTTTTTAAAAAATAAAAATTTCTAGGGGGGCGGTGAGTAAATGCACTTGTTCCTTAACTTCAATTTGTACTATCCTATTCCCTTGTCTTGTTTATAGTTTGGCCGTGTCTTACAGCAGCTGTCGCCATAAGTTGTCAGAATGATTCTCAACCTGTGGGTCCCCAAATGTTTTGGCTTTCAACCCTAAACCCTAACAGCTGGATACTGGCTAGGATTTCTGGGAGCGTACGCAAAAATACCTGGGGACCCACAGGTTGAGAACCACTGGGTTACTGGGTGTTGTTCTGAGTTGCAAATTGTTTTATGTGCTATTGATTTCACTTTTTTGTATTATACTGTGTGTTTATTTTATGCGCTGTTTTTAGACACCTTGTGTCATATGTGAGCCTCCCTGAGTTGGTGAGATGGAGACAAGGTACACAAATGTTGTTGTTGTTATTACTATGGCGGGACTGTGGCACAGCTGGCTGGGAGTCAGCTTCATTAAGATCACCACTGACCAGAAGGTCATGAGTTCGAAGCCTGCCCGGGTCGGGATGAGCTCTCGACCAGATTGTGTAGCTTGTCGACCTTTGCAACCTGAAAGACAGTTGCATCTGTCAAGTAGGAAATTTAGGTACCGCTTTGTGGGAAGGCTAATTTAACTGATTTACGAGGCCATAAAAAAAATCTCCAGGAAGTATTCAAAGAATAAAGGAATGCGACAGCTCCCCCTGGTGGCCAGGAGCTGGAATGTTAAATAGCCTCTGAGTGTCTGTCTATATATGTTGTATGTCTATGGCATTGAATGTTTGCCTGTATATGTACATTGTAATCCACCCTGAGTCCCCTGCGGGGTGAGAAGGGCGGAATATAAATGATGTAAATAAATAAATAAATAAATAATTTCTGAAAGGGGGTGGTAGGCCAAAAACATTTGGGAACCACTGACTCAATTGCTACAATAGCTTCAAATGAATGAGGAGCTACAATGTCTGGATTTTGTACACAAAGACAGAGTTTCGCTACAATAGAAGCAGTGAAGAAGAAATAGAAGCAGAGATCAAAACGACCAATGTGAGATAGGTACGGATGCATTTTAAACATCTCTTACTGCCCAAATAAAGGTCAGGATCGTCATGTGCTGGGACAAGAGTTTAAATTTTACCCTTCCCCACATATACAACCAGCAATGAAAGCGGTCTATTTCACCACTTTCACCAGCTGTTATTTGTCCAAGTAGAGAATCCAATGCTAGTTCACCCTTAAGGGAAACAGCTGCTTTGAAGAGGAGCAAGATTTTAATTGTAAACATTGTAAAGGCGAAATTGGTTCAGCAGAAAATTAACAGCCCCACCCATATATATCACTGTTTCTTGAGAAGGAGGACAGGCATATAAATGCCATCCACTATATCTATCTATCTATCTATCTATCTATCGTGCGTCAGCTCTCCCTGGTGGCCAGAGTTTGCCTCTGTTCATCTATATGTTGTGTATGTGTAAACGGCAGGGATTGCCTGCTAAGTATGTGTATCTGTAATCCGCTCTGAGTCCCCTTCGGGGTGAGAAGAGCAGAATATAAATAAAGGAAATAAATATCTATATTGTTTGGTACTGAGCGAATGGGAAAATAGATTAGCAACATGCTCACAAAACATGACAACTATATACAGAAATATGATTATAAAAGTTGTTACTGAGAGTGAAGATGTCAACCCCAACCTCTTTCCCATAGTCTTTGGCATTTTTCCTTCACTATTGCTTTTGCCCATGCTCCTTGAAACTCTTCATTATGTATCTATCCACTGCCTATAGAAATGGGAAAGTCTGCTTTTGTATAAAAAGCAGAAGTTTAGAGAAACAGGTCAATATCTCACAACTGTTCCTGTTTAGACAACAACTATGCTGTTCTCATATCTGTATATCAACATGTATTCCGGGCCCTTTCATTTACAGTATGACACATCTTTCATGTATGTATGTATGTATTTTATTTATATGTATGTATTTTTATTGTGTTATCGCTGATGTCTTTGATTTTATTTTATTGTAATTTGTTGTTTGGGCTTGGCCTCATGTGAGCCGCCCCGAGTCCCAATTGGGGAAATGAGGGCGGGGTATAAATAAAGATTATTATTATTATCCCCCTTAGCTTATGTTCTGTCAGTTGCAAACAGCTCTGATAACAGGTAGGAATTAGACTCAGGGGTTTTCAAACTAAGGCCCAAGGGCTGGATACATCCCTCCAAAGTCATTTACCCGGCCCTCGCTCAGGGTCAATCTAAGTCTGAAACGGCTTGAAAGTACACAACAAAAACAACAATCTCATCAGCCAAAAGCAGGCCCACACTTCCCATTTAAATATTAATAAGTTTATATTTGTTAAAATTGTTCTTCATTATAATTATTGTATTGTTTGTAAATAGGTTTTTTTGCACTACAAAAAAAACCCCAAGTGTGCATAGGAATTCATTCATGTTTTTTTTCCAAATTATAATGAGAGAAAGGATCACTTAAAGCAGACCTGAACATTTTACGGCCTGTGGTCGGGGAGAAGGGCGTCAGGGGCGAGGCCATTTCTGCAAGAGGAAGGGCTGCCGCTGCTGCCATCCCATCACAGGCTGTGGGGCCTGCGTCGGCAAACAGCCCGCCGCTCCGGAAAACGATCAGAGGAGCGGCGGGTTTGGAGTGCCTGCCACCCCGAGAGGCGATCCGGTCCTGCAGCGGGAGCAGTCGGCGACCTGCGGCGGCTGATTGCCCTGGCGACCGAGAAGACTTGATCGTCTTCCGGGTCGCCTGGGCGATCAGCCGCCCCAGGTCACCGACTGCTCCTTCTGCAGGCCCGGATCACCTCCCGGGATGGCAGGCACTCCAAAGCCAGGATGGCAGGCACTCCATGGCAGGGCGATCAGCCAATCAGGAACACCTCTGACGGAACGGCTGGAGGCGAGAGCCAGCGGAGGCCTGCAGCCTCCGATCGTCTGCTGCTCTGCTCTGCTGCGGCTGGGTCCGCTTTGTCATCTTCTGGGCTGGGGCCCTTGGGCCATTCCATCTTGGGATCCTTCCTCTCTTGAGGATGTCAGCCTCCATCTTGGTTTGCACCTTGTCTTCTTGAATTTCATTTTATTTTAGTGGTTTTTATTATTATTTTATAATAATTTTATAATAATAATAAAATAAATTTCAATTATAATTTCAATATATTATAATGTCTCTATATATACTGTATATACTATAATAATTATGATATTAATACTAATAATATATGAATATTTCTTGATATATTAATATGTTAATATTAATGATGTGTAATATATAGTAAATATAGTAAGTAAATAAATAAATAAAGTATATTAGAATGTAGTTCAACCTATAGGTGCGGCCCTCCATAATATTTTTTGGCTCTTGTGTGGCCCCTTGGAAAAAATAATTGCCCACCCCTGACTTAAAGTCTTTCTTCCAGCTATAAACTTGCGGGTTCCATTTCCCCCTCTTCCTATGCTACAGGGTTGTAGAGCTGAAGGAAAACAGACAAGCCTGCAAAGCTGTGTGATCCTGTTGTGAAAGATAAGCCTAGTTTAGGATTTAAATTTTAAGCACATACAATTTTATTTACAAATAAACTGTAAAATAAACTGGACGGCGCGACACTTCGTCCGTCGTCATCCGTTAAAAGTCTTGGAGTTACTCTAGACTCTCAACTGATGATGGAGAAACATATCTCCATCGTCAGTGGAGTAGCTTTTTACCACCTTCGGCAGGCGAGGAAGCTGGCTCCCTACCTGTCCCGCCATGACCTAGCCACAGTGGTCCAAGCCACGGTCATCTCAAGATTGGACTACTGTAATGCTCTCTACATTGGCCTTCCCTTGTCAGTGATCCGGAAGCTGAAGCTGGTGCAGAACGCTGCAGCTCGACTACTGGCAGGTTTACCATCTTCCTACCACGTGACGCCTGTCCTAAACGAACTGCACTAACTTCCAATTGAGCACCGGATCACCTTCAAGGTGCTGGTTTTAACCTTCAAAGCCTTGAATGGTCTGGGGCCAGTGTACTTAAGGGACCGCCTCTCCCTATATTGTCCCACAAGACCACTGCATTCAGAGTCCTTGAACCTGCTTGTGGTTCCAAGCGCCAAAACCCTCCATCTGACCTCGACACGGAGGAGAGCCTTTAGTGCCATAGCTCCAACTCTTTGGAATGCTCTTCCTCCTGAGGTCCACGATCTCACCAACCTACTAGCCTTCAGGAAGGCCTGCAAAACTTTCCTATTTGGTCAGGCATTCGGCTAACAACTCTGGCCATATGCCGGGAGCATCTATTTATTTATTTATTTATTTACTATTTTTATATGCCACCCTTCTCAACCCCGAAGGGGACTCAGAGTGGCTTACAGCAAACAACAATACTGCCAGAGTGGCTTACAGTGTACATATAACAATATTGCCAGAGCGGCTTACAACAAACTGAAAAAACAACAATTAACATTACAACATATCACAATATTGTTAGCAATATTGCATGTAATACAAATATATAAATTATAATATCACGATATAATTATTGTATCACATTATCATTGGCAGTATTATACTGTGTTACAATACAACACCACCAATACCAAATGCATATACCACATACCATACCGTAATCATACTATTATTATTATTATTACATTACAATTATTATACTATAACATAATACAATATATTGACATTATATTATATTATATTATATCAAATTGCAATGCAATGTAACACTATATTATATATTATTATATTATATTATCTTTAAAATAATAAATAACTATTTATATAAACAAAATAAAATTACTTATTTAAATAAATAATTTTAGAGAATCATTTTAAACAATTATTTTAAATTATAATGCAATGTAACATTTTATTTTAAATTATAATGCAATCTACTAGGTGCTATGTTCCATGTATGCTTTAATTCTGGTGCTAATTATGATGTTTTAATTGTTTTTATTGTGCTAGTATTTTACTGTGTTTTTACCTTGTGTAAGTCGCCCCGAGCCACACGGGAGCGGCAACTAACAAATCTAAATAAATAAATAAATAAAATAAAATAAGTAACATGTTATACCTTGGATAACTCTCTGAAGTTATGTAAATAGCATCTTGATCTGATGCAGACGAAGAGAATGAAGTAAAACTTCCATTTTGTAAGGGCAAAAGCTCAAGTCCAATAAGTTCATTATAGTTCCCATCGCTAAGAACGAAGTCTAAGAGGTGCAGCTTTGCATCAGCAGGTCCCTTATGTCCAGCTTTCCTTAACACTTGACGCACGGTGCCAGGAGTCACTTTTTTCACAGGCTTTGTACTAGAAACAATGAGGTCGACTGCCTTAGCGATATTGCCTGGTACTTTAGCGACTTCTTTCCCTGAGTCCTGGAGGTAGTTTAATACAGCTTGGGTGTATTCCAAGCTTTCATCCATTTCCGAGAAGTAGACTTCTTCCACCTTTATCCATTTATTACTAATGGAATAAATAACTTCATTTTGGAATAACTCTTTCAAAAGAGGTTCGATAATCGACTCCCAGTGAACTTTTATTTTGTTTTTTTGTGGCCACAGGCTGTAAATTCTGTCCGCTGACAAAGGGAAATCTGAATTCTCTTCTGTTTCCATTCGTTTAATTGCTTCCAATATAAGAGTTGCATAAGCTTTAGGAACCATATTGGTGACAAGAAGTTCGTTCCACAAGGCTGCTGGGTCTCGCCACTGATCAAGCTCTCTCCATTTGATGCTTCGTCTGTTATCGGTAAGGCCAAAAAACCCACTAACATGAACTGGGAGGCCTGTCTTACTTTCCTCCCCAGGTGGTAAAGGAAGGAAACAAAACGCTCTTCCGGAAAATTCCGCTGCAGCTCCTTTTCCCTCTCCGACACTTGATAAAGACATAGCTATACCAATCGTTGGAATATATTTCAAGTCATCAGCCAAAGAATCCAGATCACTACACATTCCTCTTCCCCCAACACTGTTGCATACCAACCAGGATGTCTTCTGTGCGTCTTTAATACTCTCGTCTTCTAGAACAATGTTTATGTGGTACGTCACGCACGTTACACTATTACTTGGAATGCCTTTACAATACTGGTTTATTGCACTTCCCAAAATCTTGATGGAGTTGGGTTTTTCATGCTTCAAAGCTTTGTTCTCACTGGCGGTTACTCTAAAAATCAGTCGCTCCGTCCCATCAGCTTCCCTGACATGTAAGGAAACATCTTGCACACTTTTAAGAAACAGAAGAACGGTGTCTGCGTCTGCTCTGAATGAGTCAAACAATTCTAGAACTTTTTCCTTGTTGTAAATATTGCTACTCAGCTGGGAAGGCTGCTCACGGAGAGGAAATCGGAAGAATGTTCCAGGGAAGTGTCCGTTTTTGAAGGTTTCTTTAGTGCTTCCAAACACGCCGATGAAAGGTGCAAACTGGTCAGTCGATTCGTTCATTTCTTTGAGGTCATCTTTGAGATTCCAGCATTGACCTGATTCGTGGGGTCCAAAAAGTGTCTGATGTGGGTCCAGCATTCCAATTTGGTCACCACTGAATATACTAGGAACATCTATAAAAGAAAGGAAAAAAATATGTACAGCACTGATAGAAAAAAATCATTAAAAACTCTTGAATACGAGGGCGGGTCAATAAGTCCATGACTTTTTGAATTTCCCGCCTCTTAACTGAAAGGGCAACACTGCTCGTGTCAACAGGCATCTGTCAGTAGGCTCCTGTCAAAATTTGAACAAGCCGCGTCATTTAGTTTGTGTTTGACAGCCATTGATAGCAGACTACTGCGTGATTTGAGGAGAAAATGGAAAAAAATGAATTTTGTCTGCTCATTAAGCATTACTTTTTTCCAGAAAAAAACCATCACTCAAACCAAGGCTAAGCTTGATAAATACTATGGGGACTCTGCACTATCTATTTCAATGGTAAAAAAGTGGTTTATTGAATTTTGTTGTGGTTGTGCAAGCACGGAAGATACCAAACGTTCTGGATGCCCAGTTGAGGTCTCTACACCCAAAACAATTGAAAAAATTCACGATATGGTGTTGGCCGATCAGAGATTGAAAGTGCGAGAGATTGTAGAAGCCATAGGCATCTCACATGCTCAGTGGTTTCAATTTTAAATGATCACTTGGGTATGAGAAAGCTTTCCACAAGATGGGTGCCGCGTTTGCTCGCAATGCAGGACAATGCAAGGGTGCACACATGTGCAGTTTCCATGAATTGGGATACGAATTGCTCCCTCATCCGCCCTATTCTCCGGATTTAGCCCCGAGTGACTATTTCTTGTTTCCAAACCTGAAGAAATGGCTCGATGGAAAGATATTTGACTCCAACAATGAAATCATCTCACAAACAAATACCTATTTTGATGACCTCGACAAAACTTATTTTTTGGAAGGGATAAAAAAATCGGAGAAACGTTGGACATAGTGTATAGAGCTCAAAGGAGACTACGTTGAAAAATAAAATGATTTTTTAATCCAAAAACCTGTGTTTCATTCAAAAAGTCACAGATTTATCGACCCGCCCTCGTATTTCCAATACAACACACTAACACACACTCTAAAACTGCAATAAAAATGGTAAAAACCATCAGGAAAGTCCAGCACCACCATACACACATTCCTTTTCAATTTCCTGGTTGATCATATTTCGTAAAATATCCTGTCATTGTTTTACAGCAAAACTCCCTCTGGTGGACAGCATCCATTTCCATTAAATAGCTGCTATTTTTTTTAAAGAAACTACTTTTTAAAATCAAGATGCATGCGCAAATGGTGCATATATCTATTCAAATGACATTTCAATGTTTTTTTTTAAAAAAATTACTACAATACCTGTAATATGATAAACCGAATTAAATCCAATTCCAAATCTTCCAACTTTAAGAGGGTCATCTTTCTTTCTGCTTCTTGCTATCTCCTGAATACCATGCCAGTCCTCAGGGGTAAAAATTGCATTGTTGTATACATAAAGTGCAGGGCCTAAACAGAGAAAACAAAATAATTGTAAAATATGAGATTGCATAGAACAAAACTACTAAATAATACAATAATGATAAGCTAAAGTTAAGTGGACTTTGGTCTTAGTTGATTCCTAATTCTAGTGTGAGCTTCAATAATACAGCCATTCTCTTGTAACCAAGATACCGTATACACTCATGTATAAGCCAACCTGAATATAAGCTGAGGCACCTAATTTTACCACAAAAAAACTGGGAAAACTTATTGACTCGAGAATAAGGCGAGGGTAGGAAGTGCAATAAAAGATCAATGTGGGAGATCACTTTCACAATATTATTTCAATTTATTGTACATCAGTACATTAATACATCAATACATTTCAAGAGGCATTACATACATATAGCACAATCAATACATACCCAAAATATTCAGTCATAGCATATATGTATGTGGACGCAACCACTTTCCCATTCGGTTGGACAATGCTACTGAGAAAAGCCGCGGCTTAAGAGGACTCCCTCCGCACCTGACGCCAGGTGCAAATTATATCAGAATTTCTCCTATGGATAAACGGTCGTTTAACCCCCTGGGGGCTTCGCATTTTAGGGAGGTTATCCAGAAGCATTCCCTTCTCCTTAAGGCTAATTTTATGTCCTGATGCATCTTGACTTTAACCTGTTCGAGAACCACAACTTTAAAGTCGTCATATTTATGATTTTCTTTAAAGTGTGTATACAGTACAGAAGATTCATTTTTTGTTCTAAATCTCGAACGATGTTCTTGGATCCTCACCCTCAGGTCACGCCCAGTTTCCCCTACGTAATATTTTGAGCATTTGCACAAAATACAATATATTACATTTTTGGATCCGCATGTGGCCTGGCAGTGAAGTTCGTATGTTTTTTTCCCCTCAAGGTCTTGTATCGTGTTGATAGTAGATACATATATGCTATGACTGAATATTTTGGGTATGTATTGATTGTGCTATATGTATGTAATGCCTCTTGAAATGTATTGATGTATTGATTGCCTCTTGCCTACTGCTTTGGGGAATGTGTTTTCTTATGTGGGATCACACCTATATGTATAGGTTACAAAAATGTATATATAACAGTAATATGAGATTATATATTGAAAACCATTTATGTTTAATCTAATAGATATTGGACCAGTGGATTGGACAGTAGATAGTATGTGGCAGATCCCGAAGAAGCCGGAAACGGCGAAACGGATGGCTTGATACCGTCGACCCGACATTGAGTGTAATCCGGATTATATTTGATGACATGTTACCTTATGGATTATAATTTTGTGAAGGAAAACACCAATGTTTTGATGCCATATGGATCTTCAATCCACCATCCACGTATAATTGGAAAAAAATGAAGATGAAATAAATTGAAATAATATTGTGAAAGTGATCTCCCACATTGATCTTTTATTGCTTGGAACAGAAACACACCCCGCCATAATTTGAGGGTAGGAAATGCAGCAGCTACTGGTAAGTTTCAAAAATAAAAATAGATACCAATAAAATTACATTAATTCAAGTACCAGTAGGTTAAATGTTTTTGAATGTTTACATAAAACTGTAATATAAGGACTGGAGGTTTAGCACAGCAGTTAAATCAGCAGCAGCTAAAGATCTATCAACCGAAAAGTTGCAAGTTCGAACCCCGGGTTGGTGTGGGCAGCCAACCGTCAGCCCTGCCCACTGTTTACCTAAGCAGTTCGAAAACAGCTTTAGTTGTAATTAGAAAAATTAGGTACTGCTAATAAAAGCAGGGGAGGTTTTTACAATGGCAAGAAAAAGAAGACCAGATGCTGGAATGCGGAAGTCCTGACAGCTCTTCGTCATAAGAGGATGGAGCGACAGCACCCCCTGTGGCACGACACAAAGACCTCCTTCTGTTCTGTCTGTGTACGTCAATACAAAACGGCATTGAATGTTTGTTGTCTATGTGTACTTGTACTTGTGATCCGCCCTGAGTCCCCTTCGGGGTGGGAAGGGCGGAATATAAATAAAGTGTTATTATTACTATATTTATTAAAGCTGTTCAACTCTGATCAAATCATTATTCTGTCTTCAATGTGAATGTGCTTATGTATTATTTATTTTATTTTTATTATTTATTTATTTATGGTATTTGTACCCCGTAGCTTCTCACCCCCGCAGGGGGACTCAGCACGGCTTACATTTGCAGCATTACAGGCCGCAACACCACAATACAATTTTAAAATACACCATATAATCAACATCATTAAAAAGCATTAAAAACATTTTTAAAAACCACTACATACAACAATAATTAATTAAAGCCATCCAGCGGAACACATTGTCAGTCCAGTCGAGTCCAAAGTGTCAATCCAGTCAAATACAAAGGTACAATTTACATCAGCTGCCCAAAGGCCTGGTCCCAGAACCACGACTTTAGCTTTTTCCTAAAAGCGAGGAGATGGAGTCGATCTTATTTCGTTTGAGAGAGGTGAGGGGCCACCGCCGAGAAGGCCCTGTCTCTCGTCCCCACCAGCCGCATTTGCAATGCTGCCGGGAGTGAGAGCTGGGCCTCTCCAGATGATCTTAGATTGCGAGATGGGACATAGAGACAGATGCGTTCTGACAAGTAAGCTGGGCCAGAACCATATAGAGCTTTATAGGTCAATACCAGCACTTTGAATTGGGCTCAGAGATGGACAGGCAACCAGTGGAGCTGACACAGCAGGGGGGTGGTATGCTCCTTGCATGTCGCCCCAGTTAGCATTCTGGCTGCCGCCCATTGGACCAACTGAAGTTTCCGAACCGTTTTCAAAGGCAGCCCCACGTAGAGTGCGTTGCAGTAGTCTATTTGGGATGAAACCAGAGCATGAACCACCGTGGCCAAGTCAGACTTCTCAAGGTATTATTTATTTATTTATTGTATCCTTCCAATAATAATAAATAGAGTAAAATAATAAATGTAACAACAATAATAATAGAATAAAATAATACATGTAATAACAATAAGAGTAAAATAAATGTAATCATAATAATAGAGTAAAATAATAAATGTAGTAATAATAATAAATAGAGTATAGACCAGGCGGTTTTTGTTATACATCCAGGATCCTCCGATAAATAGAGTAAAATAATAAATGTAATAATAACAATACACAGAGTAAAATATAAACATAACAACAATAATGCAATAATCACCATCGTTTATTTTAACTACAGTATACATTTTGGGGGAATTGCTGTGTGTATATGAATAAGGAACACTGGGAAAGATGGGCTTGGGAAGGGGGTGGGAAAGAAGGACTGGAAACGGGAAAAGGTTGGAATGGGAAGGGGTGGTTGAAAAGGTGTGTATAAGCCGAGGGGGTCTTTTTCAGCCTAAAAAAAGGGCTGAAAAACTTGGCTTATACTTTCCATTGTAAATCTTTGCTAGCAAAAAGGAAAATAGTTTAGATTCCAGTGCATGCTGAAAGCATGTCACCTTGATAACCAAACGGAAAGATCATGAATGAATCTTTGTGAATAAACGATACAAAAGAGATATCTTACCTTGGTATTGAGCCATGTCTTTAGACCAGAGAGACTCCGTTCCATATTGAGTTTCATCATATAGAAACCTAACTTCTGTGGCACCAGCATCTTCTGCATTCTGAATCAATTCCTGAAAACAAAGCAAATGTATTATTGGAGTGGTTGAATCACATCACAACAAATCTATATTACCATATTTATAACGGATGTCCTGGGATTATTAATTTAAAAGCCTAAAACGCAATTTAGGGCAACAACAGTTGTTTAATGAATTCAAAATTTCCAGATTTTTAAATAACTAAAACAGCATTTGCTGATTGTTCTGAACATTTCCTTTTTTTCCAGAAGAAAAAGGAGCATGTAAAAACTAATCTCTTAGATAACCTCAAAATTTCCACACAATTTACATGTACTACTGTAAAAGTCATCACACTTGCTAATATTGTATCTTTTACCTTAAGAATTTGCCCTCCTTCAGGATATCTTCTTAAAATATCTTTAAGGAAATCGACAAGTGGTGGAGTTGTTTGTCCAAAACGACCTAGATAGGTAGAAGAAAGAAAAATGTGTCTATTTATTTATTTATTTACAACATTTCTACCCCCACCTTTCTCATCCCGGAGGGGACTCAAATATAATATAAATATATTAAAAATATTTTTAAAAACCCATTTTTACTGAAGAACCATATGTTATCTCTAATAACATTGCATCGTATCATGGTTACAGATTCTTTCTGAAATTTTACAGATTACAAGCTAAGGCTGAAATCATACACACAACCAAGAGTGTATTCCCCTGAATCCAGCAAATGTTATTTCTGAGCTAATATGCACAGGACTGATTTACGTAAAATTTAACTCTTAGGTGTTATGTCATATCTGGCATTACTTTGCGAATGAAGATTCTTAGGAAGGACTCATCCCACGCTTTCTACAAGCGCGTTGATGACGCTGGATGTGTCCTTCGAGCCTGTGCTATGGATTTTTCTGGTGGAGTGCTGTGTGCACAGAACTGGTCTCACCCTTTAAACCAAAGGTTCGTCTGACGGGACCTAGCAAGCTTGGACGGTGGCAGCGAGGTCCTCAGGTCGTAGGTTTGATTAGAGTTTCCTTCTCTTAGATGGTTGACCTTACAGGGTTAGACAAGCACCATCTGCTCGGGTTTGAATTTAGTTTTCCTTCTCTTAGGATGGTTGCCAAAAGGCTAGAGAGCCCATCCTGCCCATTGACGCTCTTTGTCTGACCCTTCAGTTGTGACCTGTCTGGCATGGGAGGCCCTACCGGTGGCTATTATGCCACCAAAACAATAAGAGCAAGGGTGCAAAAGCACAACAAAACACTGACTAAGTTAGTATATAGCTACTATGGTTAGCAATCATGCATACACGAAGAACTGAGTCAAAAGGTGTATGATATTGATGTAATCTTATTTAGACCTGTATAAAAATATGACAAATAGGATGCATATACAATTCCATCTGTAGGCGAATGCAAAAGTCCAAATAATCCAAAATCCATGGGATATAATACCCGTAGTCCGAATAATTCGGATTAAATTTAAAGTGAAGTGATTCAATCCATAAGTCAGCTGGGACTCAAGTTCAACGGTAAATATACTCCAAAATACGGTGATAAATCCAAGAATAACATGCAGGACAAGCGTAAAGAGTAAATGGATTAGATAGTAGAGAGTAAATGGATTGAATCACTTCTCTTCAAATGTAATCCGAATTATTCGGACTACGGGTATTATATCCCATGGACTTTGGATTATTTGGACTTTTGCATTCGCCTACAGATGGTATTGTATATGCGTCCTATTTGTCATATTTTTATACAGGTCTAAATAAGATTATATCAGTATTATACACCTTTTGACTCAGTTCTTCGTGTATGCATGACTGCTAACCATAGTAGCTATATGCT
The DNA here is from genome assembly GCA_030556195.1 of Anolis apletophallus. Lineage (NCBI taxonomy): Eukaryota > Metazoa > Chordata > Lepidosauria > Squamata > Anolidae > Anolis > Anolis apletophallus. The sequence goes on from JARBWK010000004.1 coordinate 189,606,343, forward strand.
AACTTAGTCAGTGTTTTATTATGCCACCGCCAGCATTAGCTCACAACTTCATTAGGGTACGCAAGCCTCTCCCCCACGACAGGGGGGCGCCAAAGTTATGTCATACAGAATTTGTAATGAGGCCATGCCACATTGTATCCTATTTTTGGGAACAGGTTGTGGAACATATTAAGTACACTTTAATAACAGTTTACAAAAGAGACTTGAAATAATTAATTTTGGAGAGTTCCTAGAAAGCCTTATTGTGTTGAGCTCAATGATAGCAGAGCATTTCATACATGAAAGGAAATATAATAATATCAAACTTGTGTATAATTTGTACAAGTTACATAGCTAGTGTTAATTGAATTGTGTGTTCAAAAAGAAATAAGATGAAAAATTATACGGAATCCAGGGACGGACTGTGACTCAAGTTGTCAACCTTGATTAAGTTGGACAGTGCTACCTTTTGACATGGGTCAGTGGGACCTGGATATATCTGAGGTTGCAACTCTGTTTATGTTATATTAAAGCCCTCTCTCTCGGCATTACTTCGCGAATGAAGATTCTTAGGAAGGACTCCTCCCACGCTTTTTACAAGCGCGTTGATGACTAAAAAGGCCAATCTGAGATAGGCAAGTTTGGTTGCAGAAAGCACGGCAGAAACTCTCCTTGGATGATGTTGTTTCCAAGTTGCAGTTCTTTCTGCGTTGTCGTTTCTCTTCGAGACCCATTCAGCGTGTCTTCTCGCAGCATTGTGGATAGGGCATCTCCATGCCTCCCGATGTGAGGCCAGGGTGGACCATTGTTGGTGATCAATCTGGCTGAGTCTGAGATGTTGTTTCAGGGAGTCCTTGTATCTCTTTTTGGGGGCGCCTCTCTTGCGCTGACCCGTGGCGAGTTCACCATAGAGTAGTATCTTCGGGACGCAGTGGTCCCCCATCCTAGAGATGTGCCCTGCCCAGCGCAGCTGTGTTCTCAATAGCATGGCCTCAATGCTGGTGATCCCTGCTTGCTCAAGGACAGCAACATTCGTCACATAGTCAGTCCAGTGTATATTTAGGATTGTGCGAAGAGAGCACTGATGGGTGTTCGAGGAGTCGTAGGTGTTGGTGACCCATGTTTCAGACCCATAGAGGAGAATAGATAGTACGATAGCTCTGTACACACTGATTTTGGTGCTTTGCCTCAGGTGCTTGTTGCCCCAGACTCTTTTGTGAAGCCTTCCACTCTATGCCTTTGCTAATCTGTGATCTATCTCTTTGTCAATCTTGGCGTCTAAAGAGATGATGCTTCCCAGGTAGGTGAACTGCTAAACGGACTTAAGCACAGATTGGCCTATGCTGCCATGGGGATGATGGTGTTCTTCCTGTGCTGCGGGCTGGTAGAGGACTTCCGTTTTCTTCAGGCTGACTTCCAGCCCAAACAGCTCTGCAGCTGCCACAAAGCAGGATGTTAGGCGCTGCAGGGCTGCTTCTGAATGGGCCACAAGGGCAGCATCGTCAACAAAAACCAGCTCATGGACTAGGTAGTTTAGAGTCTTAGTGCGAGCCCTCAGACGGCTTAAGTTGAACAAGCTACCATCAGTACGATAGCGTATATATATGCCATCTTCTTCTTCGAGGTCTGCTGTAGCAATACTACCTTTTGACATGGGTCAGTGGGACCTGGCTAAAACTTAGGCTGCAACTCTGTTTATGCTACATTAAAGCGAGCCTCAATAAATTAAGTGGAATGATAACAGAGACATTGTAATGTTAAGGATAAATTGGAATGCTAATTAGACTTTTAAAAGATTAAAGGTATGAATGGGACTGATATGTTTTTATCTAACAATTGATTCGATGTATCTGTTCTTGTTAGAATTCTCAAGTGGATTTAGGCTCTTGTCTGAATATCCACATTTAGGGATACTGCATGGACTTGGATTTGGAACCATTTCAAAGTAGATCCAAGATGAGGGCTTCAGATAAAACACTAATCATGTTTCGTAATTTGAAGATAGATGTTCAATCTGAGCATTTGCCAAGATTTCACAAGAAACACAAGTTGAAATTTAAGTATGAAATGAAATATGTACAGGCTTTTCTGGATTTGAGATTGGAATCATGGGTCTTGTGATCTGATGCTAACTTAAGATGAAGATCTTAAGATTTAAGAAAAAAAGTACAGGCTTAAAATAAAGACTAAAAATCGTTTACTATACCTCCTCCTTTTAGTCCCTTTGACAAAAGATTTAGAAATACATGATTCTGAGAAGTTTGAAGGTCCCCCACCTCAACACAATCTGATAACTGAAAGGAAAAGAGATACGTTATTCTGTTTGGCGATCCTGAATGTGCCAAATGTCAAAGCATTAATAAACTATTTCGGTCTCTGATTATGCCAATAAGCAATTTATCAGTTACCAGTGCTGAGTCAAAAATTCATCATGATATAGATCAGTGCTTCCCAACCTTTTTTGAGCCGCGGCACACTTTTTACATTTGCAAAATCCTGGGGCACACCACCAACCAAAATGACACAAAATGACACTCTAACACAGTAATACATATAGTTAATATGTTTTTAAATGTATTTATACACTCAGAGTGAAACCTGGGCCTGTTGCAATAAACACAACATATATATGACTTCCTCTCACATACTTATACATGGCTATCATGTCTTCTCTCAGCCTTCTCTTCTTCAGGCTAAACATGCCCAGCTCTTCAAGCCACTCCTCATAGGGCTTGTTCTCCAGACCCTTCTGAAATTTCCCCCTGAGTGAAACTTGCTTTCAGTTAACAATGGATGTAATGAAGCTGTTATAAACAGTTGGGGGGGGGGGCTCTCAAAAAATCCAGTAAAATAGTTTTTAAAAAAACATTTCCAAGTGGAGCGGCTCAATTTGTTTCTTGGAAACCTGTGAATGCTTCAGTTTCCCGATGCTCTCAGGTTCGCTCACTGCCCAATTCACCGACGTGGAGCTTCCGGCTTTGGCTGTTCTCGCAAGAAATCCAAGCCAACACGAAAACGTTGACTCAATCACTTCCGCTCAGTGCTCTGCTTTTGTGGAGGTAGGAGGGAGGCAGCAAAAGAGGCCACACAGATCTATGAAATGCATGGAGTCTATACGTTTCATAGATCTGTGTGGCCTCTTTCGCTGCCTCCCTCCTCCTTCCGCCCAGTGCTCTGCTTTTGCGGAGGGAGAAGGGAGGCAGCGAAAGAGGCCACACCGATCTATGAAACGTGTAGACTCTATACGTTTCATAGATCTGTGTGGCCTCTTTCGCTGCCTCCCTCCGCAAAAGCAGAGCACTGGGCAGAAGTGATTGAGTTGGCATTTTCACGTTGGTTTGGATTTCTCACGAGAACAGCCAAAGCCGGAAGCGCCACGTCGGTGAATTGGGCAGTGAGCGAACCTGGGAGCATCGGGAGGCTGAAGCAGCCCTGAGCGGGAGCTGGAGCCATGCTGAGTCGAGACTCCTGAAGGCTTCCTCAAGGCGGGCCTGGCCCTGGCATTCGGTGGAGCCCTTCCTTTGCCTCGGGGAGGATCTTTGGGGAGGGAAAATACCGTGTTTCCCCGAAAGTAAGACAGCGTCTTACTTTCTTTTCCCCCAAAAAAGTCCCCCTACGGCTTACTTTCGGGGTACGTCTTATATAACCCAAGACGTACCCCGTCGCCACGCCCACGCCGCCGCTGCCGCCGCCGCCGTCACGCCGCCGCAACCGGCCCCATGTGCCGCGGCACACCTCCGGCACACCTCCGCGGCACACCTCTTCGCCAGGCCTCCAAGCAAGAGAGGGGGAAGAGAGCCAGGGGTGTGGTGAGGAAGCGCGCGTCACAGTGACGCCGTCGGCGCCGTCCCGCCCCTGGCTCCTTTTCCCCCCTCCCTTCTTTCTTCCAAGCAAGGGAGGGGAAAGGAGCCAGGGGCGTGGTGAGGAAGCGTCGCGTCAAGTGACGCGTCGGCGCTTCGTCCCACCCCTGGCTCCTTTCCCCCTCCCTTGCTTGACGAAAGAAGGGAGGGGGAAAGGAGCCAGGGGCGGACGAGCGCCAACGCGTCACTGTGACGCGGCGCTTCCTCACCCCCCTGGCTCCTTTCCCTCCCTTGCTTGACGAAAGAAGGGAGGGGGGAAGGAGCCAGGGGCGGGACGAGCGCCGACGCGTCACTGTGACGCGGCGCTTCCTCACCACGCCCTGGCTCCTTTCCCCCTCCCTTGCTTGGAAGAAAGAAGGGAGGGGAAAGGAGCCAGGGGGTGGGACGGCGCCAACGTGTCACTGTGACGCGGCGCTTCCTCACCACGCCCTGGCTCCTTTCCCCTCCCTTGCTTGACAAAAAGAAGGGAGGGGAAAGGAGCCAGGGGTGGACGAAGCGCCGACGCGTCACTGTGACGCGGCGCTTCCACCACGCCCTGGCTCCTTTCCCTCCCTTGCTTGGAAGAAAGAAGGGAGGGGGAAAGGAGCCAGGGCGGACGACGCCAACGCGTCACTGTGACGCGCCACTTCCTCACCACGCCCCTGGCTCCTTTCCCCTCCCTTGCTCGAAGAAAGAAGGGAGGGGAAAGGAGCCAGGGGGACGAAGCGCCATGCGTCACTGTGACGCGGCGCTTCCTCACCACGCCCTGGCTCCTTTCCCCTCCCTTGCTTGGAAGAAAGAAGGGGGGAAATGAGCCAGGGGCGGACGAGCGCCAACGCGTCACTGTGACGCGGCGCTTCCTCACCACGCCCTGGCTCCTTTCCCCCTCCCTTGCTTGACGAAAGAAGGGAGGGGGAAAGGAGCCAGGGGCGGGACGAAGCGCCGACGCGTCACTGTGACGCAGCGCTTCCTCACCACGCCCCTGGCTCTCTTCCCCCTCCCTTGCTTGGAGGCCTGGCGAAGAGGTGTGCCGCGGAGGTGTGCCGGAGGTGTGCCGCGGCACATGAGGCCGATTTGCGGCGCCGCCGCGGCGGGACGAGGTACGGCTTACTTTCGGGGTACGGCTTATATAAGCCAACACCCCCGATATGTCTTACAATCGGGGGTGTCTTACTTTCGGGGAAATACGGTACATTTGTGTATTTTTGTATACTGAACGTATTCATTCTTGGATGGAGGAACAAATACAAAAATTAAACTCCCTCAACAGAAAGAAAATTGCCAAGACCCCAGAAGGCTCACCTCTCTTCCTTGATAGCATAGGCGCTGTTCAGCCACAGGAAAACCTGTCTCTGGATAAATTAACTCTTTTATGGCTCCCACAGACACTGAAGAAGGCACCTGAAACGTCCTGCAGCCCACATAGTCATGAAGCACGGTCACCGTGGCTGACCTACACCAACAAACAAAAAAGGAAGTCTTATTAGAATGACAGCAAAAATAAAACAGAACATCTAAGACAAATGGACGAGAATAGGCCCTTGGTATCTGCTAGGGTTTGGTTCCAGAAACCCTTGTTGATACCCAAATCTGTGGTTGCGCAAGTCTCATTATACACAATGGCATCCTGTATGGCAAAAATAATTTTGTTATTTGGAATTTGGGGGGGGTAGGAGAAAATATTATCAAGCAGTAGATTCGGAATTCATGGATACAGAGGGTCAACTGTGGTAAGTTTTATTTTTACTAAATGCCTTTATTTCAATTGAAAATACCCAAAACAGAGTATATAGAATGTAAAAACAATTCAAATTAATGGACAAGCAATTTACTGTATTTTCTGGCATACTAGATGACTTTTTAAGCCTGGAAAATCTTATGAAAAGTCGGGGATTGTCTTGTATGCCGGCCGGGTATAAATTAAAATAATAATTAAAATTTAAAAATTCCCTTATTGGCGCAGCTTGAGGAGTGGTGATGGGCCGCTGGGCTTTCCCTGCCACTCTCCCCACTCCCTTTTCAAATACCTCCTCCATCCTCACCTCTCACCTCCACCTCCGCCTTTGGAGGAGGTGAGCGGAGAGGGCGAAAGAGCTCCTTGAAGGGAGAGTGGCGGGGTCGCGTGGGCATAGTGTTGGAAGAGGGGTAGTCTTAAATGGTGAGTATATCCCTAACTCTGTATTTTATCTTTAAAAGTTGGGGGTCGTCTTATACCCCTAGTCGCCTGTATGCCGGAAAATACAGTAAGTATATTGGATCGCTGGCCTCCATAGATGGTGACACAATGCCGGACGTATGGTCACAAATAAATGCAGCCTAGTTGAAATGGCAGCACACTACTGGCATTCTGTGTGACTCAAAAATGTCTGAACAACTCAAGGCTAAGCTCTACAGTACAGCTGTTTGCCCAGTAGCCCTCTATGAGACAGAGTGCTGGCCAGCAACAAAGAAACATGAACAAGCCATTAACACAATGGAAATGAAAATGCTGCGATGGATACTTGGCTTGACACTTTTTGACCATATGCCAAATGATCAACAATGATCTGTCAAAGACTAGGAATAAAAGTGATCAACAAGTAAACACAGGAAGCAAGACTACAGTGGTACGGCCATGTCATGAGAAGAGAACCAACATCAGTAGCACAAACAGCACTACATTTGGAGATTGAAGGACAACGACCACATGGATGGCCAAAGAAAAGATGGACACCGTCAATGAAGACTTACGTGCTGCCAACCTGAGACCTGAGGATGCCCAAAACAAAGCTCTGAGGAAACAGTAGTCGCAATGCTAACCCCTCCATTGGGAAAATAGCTTACAAAGAAGATATGGATCTTCCAACCACAATATAGTAATGATACTAGGGTTTTTTTAGGTCTCTTACCTTGTAATTTGGGGGGGGGGGGAGAGAATTTACCCTTTTCACTGATACAGTACATAATGGTGATACATTCAATGAATTCTACTATATAATATCAAGATCTACTTAGCTGGTACAGAAGTCAAAAGAAAGTGTGTCTATACTGTATGTGTGCATGCTTTCAAGTTGCCTGTCAACTTAAGGCAACTCTATGAATTTCATAGGGTTTTCCTTGGCAAAGAATATTTAGAGATGATTAGAGGTGCATGCAGCTCAATATGGCCAAAACCAATTAGCTATGCAGATCTTCTATAGGTAAAGCATTTGCTCCATGACTGAGTTTCCTACACACACTTATGGAATGTATGAGTAGAGAGCTTTCCTATTTATGCAGCATTCATATGTGAAAAAGGAATGCCACACAGGAGTAGTAGGATGACAAAGGTGAGTAAAGCATTCTATCGCACCTTCCTAGTTTGTATAGAAATGTCCATGGGGTCTGTGCAGCACCACAACAGCTCAGGTGACTGGGGAAAAAATCAAAAAGTGGTGTGGATCATGTAGGAGTCGGGGGCCACAGAGGAGAAGGCCCTCTCCCTTGTGCCCACCAGATGAGTCTGGGAGACTGGCAGGGGCAAAAGGAGGGCCTCCCCCCGAAGATTTCAGGCTGGTTCATGGAGAGAGATACGGTCACGAAGGTAGGCAGGTTCCAAACCGTTTAGGGCTTTATAGGTGATCACCTGTACCTTGAATTGGGACCGGAAAATAAACGGCAGCCAGTGAAGATACGTAAACAGGGGGGTTGACCGCTCCCTGTAACTTGCCCCAATTATTAATCTGGATGCTGAGCGTTGGACAAGTTGAAGTTTCCGGGCCATTTTCAAGGGTAGTCCCACGTAGAGTGCATTGCAGTAATCCAGTCTAGAGGTAACTAAGGCATAGACCACCATGGTCAAGACGGCCAACAGCCCAAAAAACCTACAACAACCCAGTGATTCCGGCCATGAAAGCCTTTGACAATTATTTATTTATTTACTAACTTCACTTATAACCCGCCAACCATCTCCCAAAGGGACTCGGGGCGGCTTGCATGAGCCCAATAACACATAATAACAACAGCAATTATAAAACAATACAATCAATAAAACTCAACATAAGCAATACCAGACAATTTAAACCATTTTGGGCAGGCCAAATGTGAATATTAAAATTTTAAAAATAAATAAACATTGGATGCAGACAGAGGTAGATTGTATAGCAGGAAGGTTTCAAGGACAATGTGGGGCAGACACCCAGCAGGCAATTAAAGTGCTTCTGAGGACATTTGCAGGGATTGAACACAGCAGGGTATTATTTATTTTATTCAGGGAAGGCACATTGGAACAGCCACGTCTTCAGGCTCCTCCTAAAAGCTGCCAAAGTGGGTGTGACAACCCCTTGTTGACCGGCACCAGACTGGACAATCTTTCGGAATCCAAACCGCTAACCCTAAATGCAAGGGGGCCTCGAAGTTACCTCAGCAACTTCTGTCTTATGGCAGGGTAGACTCTCTCCCCCACTAACCATTGAATTGCAGAGACTTTAAATTTCTCAGTAACCACTTGACCACACTGCCACCATTTGTCTGTCTGACCACTGACCTTGAGGGCCACCACCAATAAAAGAACTAACAGAGGTGTTTTTCTTTTAAGATGTAAATAATTTATTATGACACAAATGGGTACAAATCTTGATTGGTTTTATACTTCCTCAGAGGCACAAACTTATTCTGTTACACAAAACACAAATGGGGTTATACTATAGGGTTCCCATTAACCCTCTATAGACCTCTGGACTCTTCCATCTTTAACTAGCGTCTCTACACCCATAAAACTGGACTGCTCTCTTGCAGACCTTAAAACTAACTAAAGACTGAACTGTTCTCTTACAGTCCTTAAGACCAACTAACTCAAAACAAACTCCTCCCCACTCTCATGGCAGTTGGCTTCCAACCGCTCTTCACCAACTGTAAAATTCATACCTTGAACATTCTAAAAGGCTCTGGCCCTGGTTGCTATGGCGACAGCTCTTCAGAGCTTCTGCCAAGCCTCCCTTCTGTCTCACCCACATCAACAATTCATAGGATATTCCTTTGAACTACACAAAACAACATACATTTAACATATGTTATACAACATTTACACACAAATAATCGACATCATTACAGTGGGGGCTTGTCTGATCTCCTTGGGGAGCGAGTTCCAGAGTCAAGGGGGGGGCACTACAGAGAAGGCCCTCTCCCTCGTCCCCACCAACTGCGCTTGCGAAGACAGCGGGACTGAGAGTAGGGTCTCTCCAGATGAACGGAGAGATCGCCTGGGTTCGTAGACAGAAATGCAGTCACATAGGTAGGCGCAGGCCTGGATTATGCCCTTTTGGCGCCCTAGGCCAAAGGCTCCGCCCCTGCCCCCACCCCACCCCCAGCTCCGCCTCTTCCTCCTTGCCGGCACGAGGAGGAAGGAAAGCCCCACCCCCGATGCCGGGGCAGGGCTTCCCTCCGCGGCTCCGCCCCTTCCTCCTTGCGCCGGTCTGAGAAAAAAAGGGTGAGCCTCGGCCGCTTCTCAGGACGGCATGGTTGCTTTAGGAGGGAGGGAGGAGCCGCGGGGAGCCTCCCCACGGCTCCTCCCTCCCTCCTAAAGCCACCACGCCAGCCTCAGAAGCGGCCGAAGCTCGCCCTTTTTAGGCCACTGTGGTGGGTTTAGGAGGGAGGGAGGAGCGGCGGGGAGGCTCCCCGCGGCTCCTCCCTCCTTCCTAAAGCCACCACGCCTGAGGAAAAAGAAGGGCAATCTTTGGCCGCTTCTGCGCCTGCGCACGGGGCGCCATAGACTCTCAGAGGCAGCGGAACTGCCTCTGAGAGTCTATGGCACCCTGCGCACAGGCACAAAAGCACCCAAAGATCGAACTTTTTTTATTTAAAAAAAATTAATTTTGGGGGGTCCAGACCTGCTGCCCCCGCCCCATGGCTGCTGCCCTAGGCCATGGCCTAGGGTGGCCTTATGGATAATCCGGCCATGGGTAGGCGGGTCCCAAACCGTTCAAGGCTTTGTAGGTAAGAACCTGCACCTTGAATTGGGACCGGAAAATGAACGGCAGCCAATGGAGCTCCTTATTGTGACATTATAGTTGTATATTTGTTTTACATGCAATATTGCTAATGATATTGTGATATAATATAGCATAATATGAGTATGGTATATTGTATATACAGTGATACAATATAATACTACTAATGATATTGTGATATTATAATTGTATATTTGTTTTACATGCAATATTGCTAATGATATTGTGATATGAGTATGGTATAATATATTGTATATACATTGATACAATATAATACTACTAATGATATTGTGATGTTATAATTGTATATTTGTTTTACATGCAGTATTGCTAATGATATTGCGATATAATATAATATGAGTATGGTAATTTATTGTATATACAGTGATACAATATATTACTACTAATGATATTGTGATATTGACGATGCTGCCCTTGTCACCCATTCAGAAGCAGCTCTGCAGCGCCTAACATCCTGCTTTGCAACAGCTGCAGAGCTGTTTGGGCTGGAAGTCAGCCTGAAGAAAATGGAAGTCCTCTACCAGCCCGCACCACAGGAAGAACACCATCATCCCCACGTCAGCATAGGCACATCTGTGCTTAAGTCCGTTCAGCAGTTCACCTACCTGGGAAACATCATCTCTTTAGACGCCAAACTTGATAAAGAGATAGATCACAGATTAGCAAAGGCATAGAGTGCATTCGGAAGGCTTCACAAAAGAGTCTGGAGCAACAAGCACCTGAGGCAAAGAACCAAAATCAGTGTGTACAGAGCTATCGTACTGTCTATTCTCCTCTATGGGTCTGAAACATGGGTCACCTATCGCCAACACCTACGACTTCTCGAACGCTTTCATCAGCGCTGTCTTCGCACAATCCTAAATATACACTGGACCGACTATGAATGAATAAGTTTTATTGTCCTAGCCATAGGCCATGACAAATTAAGTGCACATATTAGTGACATCCAAAGTACACATCACAATATAAAACTTCAGTACAAATATTTTTTTTTTGTTTTTATTTCTTCAAATGTCCCTGTCCACTACGTTTTATACGAACTCTACCAGTTGAAAAATGTCTGTACAGGGGAGAAATACTCTAGATGCCTGTGGGAGACCTGTTAAGAGGAATCATAACATGCAAACCTATGTGGTCCCTTTGACTAAGACACGTTTGCTACTTGTGAGGCTTGGGTTGCAGCCCAACTCTGGGCTACAGAACATGGTGGGAGGCCTTAAGAAAGCTGCCATCCATTAATGGCTCCTTTACAATTTACACCTTTACAAGTAGAAAAACCAAATGAGGCTGCCACCTAAGCAGTGCCTATCACTTTCTGTAAGGAACAATAGATTGAAGGATGTCTCAGTCACTGATGCTCCATAGCCTCAGTTACAATCCATAGCATCCTCACTTTGTCAGTAGCCCACATTTTAGTAGCTTCTCTGCGAGACTGCCTTAGGAACCTTATCCAACGTTCTGTATTTTTTTTTTTTTAATTTTTAAAAGGCTTTATTCAGAAAAGACATATAACAGAAGAAAAAAAGAACATACTAAACAGCATCACATCACCCCCCTCCCACCCCCCTTATTACATATATCAACTACGAACTGTACGGAGACATCAGAAATAGTAGACAGTTACCAGTACAATTAAAAGAAGATGTTGACTCCACATCTCGAGAAAAGATGTACTACGTTATTCAATGATGGGAAGAAATTATAAATTGTAGTTATATACATAATCCTTTGAGATTTACATATTTCTTAGCTCTCATGTATTCCACAAAGGGAGACCAAGTATTTTCAAATTGTTTGGTAGAATTGTCTCTGAGAAGGTGTGTTAGTTTGTCGAGCTCCGCGATTTCCAGGGATTTTGTCAGCCAGTCCTCAGTACTGGGCATCTCTGTTGTCTTCCAGCACCTAGCTAAGACGAGTCTTGCTGCCGCAGTTAGATATGTGAGTAATCTGTCTGTCTCATTTTTCAATTGGAGTCCTGTAATATTCAACAAATAAAACTCTGGTTTTTTTTTTATAGTCAGGTGTAACATTTCTTGTACTATGTTATTAACAGATGTCCAAAATTTGTTTACAGTTTTACAGGTCCACCATTGGTGGAAAAAAGTGCCGCGTTCCTGGGAGCATTTCCAACATAAATCATTGTTGTTCTTGTATACTTTTGCCAGTTGGCACGGGGACAGATACCACCTATAAAGCATTTTATACAGATTTTCCTTTAAATAATATGAATAGGTATATTTCAGTTTCTCTTTCCATATTTTTTCCCAAGCCTCTTTTGGGATATTTATGCCTAGATTTGTTGACCATTTTGCAAGGTAATCATCTATTGGATTCCTTTTTTCTGCTTCAGCCTCCAGTATGAACTTGTAGATTAGGCTTACCGTTTTATTTTTTGATTTTAGCCATAGTTTTTCTCCTTTGGGTAAGTTCCACTCCCAACCTGTCCGTTTATCTATTTCGAATCTTTTGTTCATTTGGTAGTAATGGAACCAGTTCAGGTTGTATTGTGAGAGTTCCTCTGGTTTCTTAATAGTGGTATCATTCCTATGATTGTCGAGAATGTCCCTATAAGTTGGTCTCTTGTCCTCTTCCTCTTTTTTTTATTTTGAACGCTTCACTTGGCGAGGTCCATAAAGGGATTTTCGTGTATACTTTTTTTTCTAAATTTGTTCCAAACTCTTAAAAGCGAAGATCTTATGATATGATTGTTGAATCCTTTGTCTTGTTTTACCTTGTCATAGACTAGGTATCCATGCCAGCCAAATTTTAAGTCTTGCCCTTCCAGGGTGAGTAATTCTTTATTGTCAAGTTCTGCCCAGTATTTTAGTCCCTCTATACAGTTGGCTTCGTAGTACTTGGTCAAATTCGGCATTCCCATTCCTCCATTCTCTGTCCTTATTTGGAGGGCTTTTAATTTTACTCTCGCCTTTTTGCCTTGCCATACAAATTTGGCTAGCTCTGATTGCCATTTATTTAGTAAGTAATTGTTTTTGAGGATAGGGAGCATTTGAAAAGAAAATTTATTTTGGGGAAGATCTTCAGTTTAATCGCTGAGATTCTTCCAAGTAAGGATAAATTATAGTTTTTCCAATTATTTAAATCTCTCTGATTCCTGTCCAAACTTTTTCATGGTTATTTTTTATCAATTGGCAGTTATTAGCCGTAATATTTATGCCCAGATATGTTGTCATTTTCGGTACTTCTATCTTTGTTATCTGTTCTTGCAAGGTTGTTTCTTTGGTGTCCAGGTTTTTCCCAATAATTTTAGATTTTTTCCTGTTTAGTTTGAATCCCGAAACTTCCCCGAATTGTTCGATTTTATTAAGCCATATATTGATGTTTTCGATTGGATTATCTATTAGGCGCTTTCATCAGCGCTGTCTTCGCACAATCCTAAATATACACTGGACCGACTATGAATGAATAAGTTTTATTGTCCTAGCCATAGGCCATGACAAATTAAGTGCACATATTAGTGACATCCAAAGTACACATCACAATATAAAACTTCAGTACAAATATTAAAACTCATTAAAACTGACTCTTTAAATTCCAGTCATGTCTACAACACACTGTATCATCCTGTGCTATTTCCCATCCTTCACTAAGGATTTTACTAGTTTCAAGACGGGATATTTTGAGCTGCCACTGCAAAAGTGGCAACCTTTATTGTTATATCTTTAGAGTAGTCATGCTAGCAAATCCTTAATCATTGCTGTCTGCTGCCAAGCCACTGGACCGACTATGTGACGAACGTTGCTGTCCTTGAGCAAGCAGGGATCACCAGCATTGAGGCCATGCTATTGAGAACACAGCTGCGCTGGGCAGGGCCGTAGCCAGGATTTTGGTTCGGGGGGGGGGGGGGCTGAGACTGGGTGGAAGAGGGTTTACCCTAGCAAACCTTTTGTATTGTTATCCCAATAACCCCATGAAGGTGGGATATAATGAGCATGGTAATCAGATCATGATATGAATAAACATAACAGTTTAAATAATGTACCAGTAAGGCCTTCTCGTGGACCACCCTGAGAATTTCGGGGTAAGCCCCTTAGCCCCCCCCGGCTACATGCCTGGCGCTGGGCAGGACATAAGAACATAAGAAGAGCCATGCTGAATCGGGCCTCAGCCCATCTAGTCCAGCATTCTGTGTCACACAGTGGCCCACTAGTTGTACACAGGGATCTCTAGCAGAAAGGAGGGCAAAACCCTCACCTGCTCCCGACCCCCCACAACCAGTACCCGGGGAAATCCTGCCTGCCTCCATCAACACAGAGGTGGCACTTGGATGTCCATTTCAGTAACTACTGATTCCCTTGGTATCCATGAATCTGTCTAATCCTGCCTTGAAGCTGTCCAGGCTGACCGCTGTCACAACCTCCTCTGGAAGTGAGTTCCATAACCCAATGACCCTCTGGGTGAAGAAATATTTCCCTTTATTAGTCCTAACTTTCCTACCTTGGAGCTTCTGACTCTTTAAATTCTCTAGGATGGAGGACCACCATCTTCCAAAGATACTACTCTATGGTGAACCCGCCACGGGTCAGCGCAAGAGAGGCGCCCCCAAAAAGAGATATAAGGACTACCTGAAACAACATCTCAGGCTCGGCCAGATTGATCACCAGCAATGGTCCACCCTGGCCTCACATCGGGAGGCATGGAGACGCACTATCCACAATGCTGCGGCCTCTTTCGAGATGACACGCCGAACGGGTCTCGAAGGGAAACGACAACGCAGAAAGAACCGCAACTTGGAAACAACATCACCCAAGGAGACTTTCTGCTGTGCTTTCTGCGACCGAACTTGCCTATCTCAGATTGGCCCTTTTAGTCATCAACGCGCTTGTAAAAAGCGTGGGATGAGTCCTTCCTAAGAATCTTCGTTCGCGAAGTAATGCCAGAGAGAGGAGGGGAGGGGGGACACCCATCCCACAAGCACACAACACAGAGGCAAGGCTCACAACAGCTTTTCAAATCCTGCTGTGGACTGCGATTGGCTGCTGAAAGGCATGGCCCTCCCCCCCGCCTCTTTATGGCTCCCAAATGTCTCTCTCTCTCTCTCTCTCTCTCTCTGGTGCCATAAGGGGGAGATCTATGACACACACACACACACCCCGCCTCGGTGAAACAACATCCCATCCATGAGCTCGCTTCCCACCAGCGCCATGAGCAATGCCGGGTTTCCTCTCAGCCTCGTACTCACATGCCTCTCTTCTTCTTCCCGAAAAGGCCTCAGGCCCGGCCTTTTTTTCCCCCTCAGGCTGAGGGAGGGCCTTTCAATACATTGGGGCCGTGAGGCGCCCGCCAGGCCGACACCACAACGCCGCACATGAGGGACCAGGAGGAGGAGGAGCAGGAGGGGAAGGCCCTGCGAAGCCGGCTGAGGAGAGAGAGAGAGAGAAGGGGGCGGGCGTGTGTTTCCCGGACTGCGGCAAAGTGAGGAGGGCAAGGCCGTGCTCGCCCTCCTTCCTGCCTGAGGCCTGGCCCTCCCAGGACTTCCTAACGGTCGTCGTCCTCATCCTCTTCCTTCTACCTCAGGACCTGAGGGAAGCCGCCAGCCGGCCTCCCAAGCTGCTGGGAGTGGCCTCAGAAAGGCACGGCATCCCAAGGTGATTTGGGATCTTTTGAAAGACTGCTGTGCCCAATACCCTGCTCAGGAACAGCCTGGCCATGTCTATGGGCACTCTGCCTAGGCTCAGAGGCACTCTGCCTAGGCTCAGGAACAGCCTGGCCATGTCTATGGGCACTCTGCCTAGGCTCAGAGGCACTCTGCCTAGGCTCAGGAACAGCCTGGCCATGTCTATGGGCACTCTGCCTAGGCTCAGGAACAGCCTGGCCATGTCTATGGGCACTCTGCCTAGGCTCAGGAACAGTCTGGCCAAAAGAGACGTAGTTTTAAAAGGAAATTTTCAGTGGTGGTTCCAAGGTCCACATGTCCTGATTTACTACCATATTGGCCTATTTCAGCAGTAAATGCACTCTGCCTAAGCTCAGAAACAGCCTGGCCATGTCTATGGACACTGCCTGTGCTCAGAGGCACTCTGCCTAGACTCAGGAACAGTCTGGCCAATTTCAGCAGTAGGCCGATGTTTACAGAAAATGCACTCTGCCTAAGCTCAGGAACAATCTGGCCGAAGGAGACGTAGTTTTAAAAGGGAGTTTTCAGAGGTGCTTCCAGGCCCAGATGTCCTGATTTACTGCCACATTGGCCTATTTCAGCAGTAGGCCAGTGTTTACAGAAAATGCACTTTGCCTAAGCTCAGAAACAGCCTGGCCATGTCTATGGGCACTCTGCGTGTGCTCAGAGGCACTCTGCCTAGGCTCAGGAACAGTCTCGCCGAAGGAGACGTAGTTTTAAAAGGGAATTTTTAGAGGTGCTTCCAGGCCCAGATGTCCTGATTTACTGCCATATTGGCCTATTTCAGCACTAGGCCAGTGTTTACAGAAAATGCACTCTGCCTAAGCTCAGAAACAGCCTGGCCATGTCTATGGGCACTCTGCCTGTGCTCAGAGGCACTCTGCCTAGGCTCAGGAAAAATCTGGCCGAAGGAGACGTAGTTTTAAAAGGGAGTTTTCAGAGGTGTTTCCAAGGCCCAGATGTCCTGATTTACTGCCATATTGGCCTATTTCAGCACTAGGCCGATGTGTTACAGAAAATGCACTCTGCCTAAACTCAGGAACAGTCTGGCCGAAGGAGACGTAGTTTTAAAAGGGAATTTTCAGAGGTGTTTCCAAGGCCCACATGTCCTGATTTACTGCCATATTGCCCTATTTCAGCAGTAGGCCGATGTTTACAGAAAATGCACTTTGCCTAAGCTCAGGAACAGCCTGGCCATGTCTATGGGCACTCTGCCTAGGCTCAGGAACAGTCTGGCCGAAAGAGACGTAGTTTTAATAGGAAATTTTCAGTGGTGGTTCCAAGGTCCACATGTCCTGATTTACTGCCATATTGGCCTATTTCAGCAGTAGGCCGATGTTTACAGAAAATGCACTCTGCCTAAGCTCAGAAACAGCCTGGCCATGTTTATGGACACTGCCTGTGCTCAGAGGCACTCTGCCTAGACTCAGGAACAGTCTGGCCAAAGGAGATGTAGTTTTAAAAGGGAATTTTCAGAGGCGTTTCCAAGGCCCATATGTCCTGATTTACTGCCATATTGGCCTATTTCAGCAGTAGGACAGTGTTTACAGAAAATGCTGATTGTTTGAGAAAACTGCTGCGGAGAGGAAGTTACTCTTCAAGGATAACAGTAAAGGCTTTCCCCTGACATTATGTCCATGTGTAGGACTCTGGGGGTTGGTGCTCATCTCTATTTCTGTGCCGAGGAGCCGGCATTGTCCGTAAACACCTCCAAGGTCACGTGGCCAGCATGACTGCATGGAGCACCGTTACCTTCCCGCCGGAGTGGTGCCTATTGATCTACTCATATTTGCATGTTTTCACACTGCTAGGTTGACAGAAGCTGGGGCTGACAGCGGAAACTCATGCCGCTCCCAAGATTCGAACCGGAGACCTTTCGGTCATTACGTTTAGCAGCTTAGTGGTTTAACCCACTGCGCCACTGGAGGGAAAGCGCCTCTGAGAGCGGTGCCAGCAAAACCCCAAGAAACCGAAAATACCGCGATATATATTTTAAATTAATATTTATTGAAAATCGCGAAACAGCCAGTCCCCAATAAGCGAACCACGAAGTAGCGAGGGAACACTGTACATCCAGAAAAAACTGGCTAGCTGGTGGCTAGTTAGAATCCCAACGTTTCCCAGTCATGTTTGCAACAGACGGACAGATAAAATTGATTCATTAAGACAGTCATTGTCAGAGAACAATAGACCAGGGCTGTCCAACTGGCGGCCCTGGGGCTGCACACGGCCCCCCAGCCTGTTGGACACGGCCCCCGCTATGCCCCCGGCCGCCATTTTAATTTTTTTTTTAAAAAAATCTTTTTTTTAATGGCGGCCGGGGGGGGGCGGCGGGTCAGGGAGGAGGAAGTGAGTCAGCTCCTCCTCCCTGCAAAGCCCCCTCCGTCCCTCTCCGCGCCGCCGCCGCATCAGCGCCGGTGAGAGAGGGCCAAGGGTGGTACAAGGAGGAGGAAGATGGCTGCCTTCTTCCTCCTTCGCCCCTCCTCCTTCCCCTCCCCGCGCCGACGCTCGGGATCGGGGCAAGGGCGCGGGCGGGGGGAAAGAGGAGGGACGATGGAGGAGGCTGTCAGCTGGCTGCCTCCTCCTTTGACCCTCTTTCCCCCCGCGCGTGCCGGCACTCGGGATCCGGGCAAGGGCGCGGGCGGGGGGAAAGAGGAGGGACGAAGAAGGAGGCAGTCAGCTGGCTGCCTCCTCCTTCGTCCCTCTTTCCCGCCGCGCCAGAGGGACGCGAGTGCCAGGCGAAAACCCTCTCCCAAGCCTGGAAGGCTCGCGGGGGAAGCGAGCGCCAGTTCTCGCTTCCCCCGCCAGCCATCCAGGCCTGCGGGGGAGTTTTCGCCCGGCTCCCGCGTCCCTCTGACCAAGGAGACGTGAGTGCCGGGCGAAAACCCTCCCCCAAGCCTGGATGGCTCGCGGGGGAAGCGAGTGCCGGCGCTCGCTTCCCCCTGCGAGCCATCCAGGCTTGAGGGGGAGAGTTTCCCTGGGTAACATTAGGCTGGGTGACGTCAGGCATCACCCACCCTAACGTCACACAGGGAAACCCTCCCGAAAATGGGCAGGCCGCGCAGGAGGCTGGCCACGCCCCGGGAGCGGCCACGCCCCCTGCTCACTGATCACCTGCGGCCCCCCAGGTGATCAGTGACCGCAATTCCGGCCCTTGGGCCAGGAGAAGTTGGACAGCGCTGCAATAGACTATAGTTGTGTTATAGTGGTGGCATTGTTAGGATCCCACGTGTGCTATCAAAATCATAAACAACCAATGAGCAACTATAAAGCTAGTTTAGTCCAATGAAATGATGTGTCTTTGAAAACCAATGAGAATATATTCGATTTACTGCCAGAAATGATAGAAACCCTGCAGCCCCATTGAGGGTTGCAACAAATTATTTGTTTGCATTCCTGTATTCATGTTTTGTTGTTATTGCTGTAGCCGTGCAATAAATGACACGTGGCTCCATTGGGAAATTTAGCTAGTCACATGGTTATTTCTGATTGCTCTACAATATTCTTTCAATGAAATTCCCTGGAAAATACGGTACACGCTATTGCTTACCAAGCCTATCACCATGACCACACCATAGCTGAATACATGGGAACCTATTCCAGCCCATTATTACCAAACACACCACAATCCATCTCGATTGTACCCCTCTCCTTGGTGGATCAATAAACAGGCTGACACTTCAAATGCTCCAGTGACAGCTTATTAAATTTTCCGCCACTACTAGTGATGAATGAGTCCCAAGCCACTCAGAATGTGGATCCAAATTGGACTGTTTCTAAATTAGAAGCTAGCTCGGGAGTCTTGAATAGCTGTCAGAATGAAATAAATATGCTCAGTGTTCACAATTGTGGCACGTCAGTTCTTTGGAGTGGTTTTTCAGCTGACATCTTTTCTGACCAGCTATCTAGCTATGTATATAATAAAAGTCAGTGTTTGCAGTGGGAGGTGCGGAGGAATATGTGGCAGCTTTTTGATTGGTCGCCCCTTTGGGATTATTTGCATAAATGACTCCGATTCGCCAGCCACCCAACATTCCAACACTCCTAGGCAGCAGAGAGAGGAAAGGAAAGGGCCTGAGGCAGACATAAATAGCTGCAGTTGAAGTTAGCCAGTGGAGAGTTTTTTCTGTTGGAAATGGAATGTTCAGTACCTTCACCCAATACCCTTCACAAAAAAACACAGGAACCCCTACAAATCACAGACTATGAGGGAAAAGGAAAGGCCTCGGGCAGTCAGCCACTGTGGCCCACAGCAATGACGGATCAGGACCAAACTTGGCTAACAGGGGACCAATGGCCCACTTCACAACCTGGTGTGGTTTAGGGAAGAATGGGCCACGAATGATGGGATTTGCAGTACCTTCACATCATTCACTTCCCAAACAACACTGTAGCCCCTACAAATCACAGACCAGGCCCACAATTGACAGCAAAGCTTCCTTAACTTGATTTTCCTGACTAGGCCTCAGCTCATGGGATATTGTTAGGTTTCCTCAACTTGATTTTCCTGACTACGCCCCCAACAATGACAGAACAAGACCAAACTTGGCACACAGACACACCCCCCCCCCCCAAGGTGCACTCTACATCCTGGTGCAGTTTGAGGGAGGATGGACCATGGATGATGGGACTTGCAGTACTTTAATTCACTTTCTTAGAACACTGTGGCCCACACCAAACTTGGCACACAGAGGCCCAATGGCCCACTTTACAAACCTGCTGCGGTTTACGGCACGATGGCTCACAAATGATGGGATTTGCAGTACCTTCACCCAATTCATTCCCCACAGAACATTGCAGCCCCTACTAATAAAAGACCAGGCCCAAACTTGGCACACAGAGTACCCATGACCCACTCAACATCCTGGAGCAGTTTTGAGTGGGACGGACCACAGATGATGGGAGTTGAAGTACCTTCACTCACTTTGAGACCGCTGCGACCCTCATCCAGTGACTGATCAGTATCACACTTGGCACTCAGAGCCCCCATGAACCACTCTACATCCTGGTGCAGTTTGGAGAACGGGGGACCATGGATGATGGGACTTCCACTTCCTTCCCTCACTTCCAGAGACCGCTGCAACCCTCATCCAGCAAATAATCAAGACCAAATGTGACACACACAGCCCCCATGACCCACTCTACATCCTGGTGCTGTTTGGAGGAGGATGGTCCATGGCCAATGGGACTCGCAGTACCTTCACTAAGTTCTTGAGACCACTGCAAGCCACATAAACATCTAATAGGAACCAACCTTGGCACACAATGCCTTCCTCAAATAACCCGGGCACCGCCGGGTCCTCAGCTAGTTGAGAATAAACCTCAGGTTTTACCTTTAACCCATCAGTGTCTCATTCAGTCTTCTGGAAAGCTTATCATGACAGGCCTCCGAACCCACAGTTATTGCAGATGCTGAAATCACTGAACAGGAAGGCAAAGGTAAATTCCTCCCTGGGCCAATTATGCCAAGAACACCCTGTAATAGGGTCACCATAAGTCAGAAGTAGCGTGAAGGCATGGAGCAATAAATAGCAGGATTTTAACATTTTACTGTGGTGATTTTGCAAAACTAGAACATATGTATAACAATCTCTTTCTACAGAAATAGCTCCTGCCTAGATTTCCCCTATCACATCACTCAATGTCATCTTAAAATGTATAGGTCCCTTCCAGTTGGTTTTCAATGTATTGGAAATGCCATGAATTTCATAGGGGTTTCTTTCAAAACTCCTTTAAAAAATAACATTGCATTTCAATCAAATTATCATTTGGAGAGTTGCTCCCTTAAGACTGGCATGGTTTGAATTAAAATCTGCTTGGCCACTGTTCTGGAAAAACCCATGTGAATCATGATCTTGAATTATCACCAAGAATTGCAGGAACTGAGTACTCTGCAATTTTGTGGGTTTTATCATAAAACCAAAAGACCAAATGACCTTTTGTTGAAGTCAGTCATAACTTTGATGCTGAATGACTAGGGGTTTTTGTATTTACTCTAAGACAACTGTGTGTAACAGATTCGTTTTTAGATGTTGCTGGACATGCCTCCCAATAAACACGGCAGGGTTGAATAAATGTGAGCAGTCTGAACAAATAATTAGGGCTTAGTAATGCAACACAACGTCTACTGCAGTAAGAGACCTACAATTGCAGCTGCTAAGATTCTGCAGTGCTGGCAGGAAAATGCCAGTGACTCAGCAACCACATTTAACCATGAGACAACCCACTGCTATTATAGAACTTTTTGTACCACAGTAAGTAATGCATAGATTTCTGGGGTATCCTAATGGATTTTTAATGTCATAGGAGTGGAAAGTTTTACATTAGCTAGAACATTTCTTACTATTACTTATAGGCTAGTTCAGTCTTTCTCAACCAGTGTGCCGTGGCACACTAGTGTGCCGTGACGGACCTCCTGCTGTGCCACGAGAAAAGCTCTCTGCCCCCTTCCTCCCCCCTCCTGCCGAACTCCTGCTGCTTGGGGGAGGAGGAGGAAGGGTCAGGCAGTGGCAAAGAAAAAGAAGAAGGGACCGGGGCACCGCCTCCTTCGGCCGTTTCCCCAGCCAGCCTCCAATCCGCCATGACTCCCACCATGACTCTCGCCCCTCACTCTCTGAAGCCGTGTGGAGGAGGAGCCCTGCCCACTGAAGCCCGTCCACTGCTCATGCTTCTCCTCTGTAGGAGAGCTGAAGCTGGGGGGAGGGGGCGGGGCATGGCGTGGCCTGTAGGAGAGCTGAAGCTGGGGGAGGGGCGGGGCATGGCACGACCAGGCTCTGCCCCCTCCCCCGGCTTCGGCACTCCCAGCAGCTGCTCCAGCCTTGAGGGACAGTGCCAAACCAGCATTGTGCTGGCTCTGGCACCGCTGGCTTGGCACTGCCCCTCAAGGCTGGAGCAGCTGCTGGGAGAGGTGAAGCCGGGGTAGGGGCGGGGCATGGCGCAGCCTGGCTCCGCCCTCCCCCGGCTTCGGCACTCCCAGCAGCTGTTCCCAGCAGGCCACCAATCCCCAGCCGTTCTTCACTGTGTTAGAGTGTCATTTTGTGTCATTTTGGTTGGTGGTGTGCCCCCGGATTTTTTAAATGTTAAAAGTGTGCCACGGCTCAAAAAAGGTTGGGAAACACTGGGCTAGTTAATATCCTGTCAAGCAACAAAGATTGTTGTTTCAACCAGGTTTAGAGAACATAAAAAGAGACGGTGGATCAGACTGAAGGTCTAGCTAATCTAGTATTTGGTTCACACAGTAGCCAAGAAATTGCTTGTAGGAACCCCACAAGCAGGATAAACAACCTATGTTTTGCTTTTCCAGCAAGTGAAGTTTGCCTGGTCTACAGCAAGTTCATCCTCAATTTAGATACGTCAGGAGCTCATCATACCAACTTGTTCTATAGTTATCTCTCGGCATTACTTCGCGAGAGATAACTATAGAAGGACTCATCCCACGCTTTTTACAAGCGCGTTGATGACTAATAAGGCCAATCTGAGATAGGCAAGTTCGGTTGCAGAAAGCACAGCAGAAAGTCTCCTTGGGTGATGTTGTTTCCAAGTTGCGGCTCTTTCTGCGTTGTCGTTTCTCTTCGAGACACATTCGGCGTGTCTTCTCGAAAGAGGCCGCAGCATTGTGGATAGTGCATCTCCATGCCTCCCGATGTGAGGCCAGGGTGGACCATTGTTGGTGATCAATCTGGCCGAGCCTGAGATTGTTGCACCGTAGACCTGGAGCCCCTCAGTAAACCACTTGACACTGGCAACGGTTAAATGCTTTATTTATAATATATGGTTAAAGGAAAGAGGCTAGGAATTATAGTCTATTGATGCTCTTCAAACAGTAATAGATAGCAGCAAATTGTCCAAAAGGAAGCAGGAATAAAGCTATAGTCCTTTGGCAAACAGGAACAAAAGTAGAAAAGTCTTCTTGCCCCAAACGGGCTAAATCCAAAAAAAAAAAGGTCTTGACGCAAGGCTTGGCAAACAGCGTCTTTAGAGGCTGGAAGGCCCAAGGCCCAGACAGGTTCCGTGGAGACTTAGACATGGAGTTCTGAATGTTGACGATGGATGGATTCCATTGCTGGGGCCTAACTTATATAGGTCCTAGCACCTTTGAAGTATTCAACGTCCTAGGCATCGTAACTTCGTTCTCAAAACAGCTCCACAGTTGGGCCTACTCAGACCTTTCACATGGGATTGGAATGCGGCTCCAATTAGCACTGGCACCTGGATGGGGAGTATCCCGAGATGGAGCCGAAAGTGTCCTTGAACGAGGGATGACCTGGTTAGCATTGCAGAAGCACCCTGGCTTGCTCAAGGACAGCAACATTCGTCACATAGTCGGTCCAGTGTAAATTTAGGATTGTGCGAAGACAGCGCTGATGAAATCGTTCGAGGAGTCGTAGGTGTTTGTGCTGTCGCACGCTGGACCTGTAGAATGACTATTTCTTGGACGTGACTTCTGTATGCCCAACGGGACGCTGGGGTGCCTCAGCTGGATGGGCCCCTAAGTTCCCCCCAATGATAAAGGTCCTTTGAGGCTTAAAATAAGTTTAACAAAGTTCTTTATTTGGGAACAAACTGGATGGCTTCTTAAAAAACTGGTGACTTTCTCAATCTGCAGCAACAGGGCCGGCAAACTGGGCAAAGCTGGTCTTCTCTTTAGGGGAAAAACCTATGACCCTTCCCTTGGGCAATCTTTCTTTACCTTGCTGGCGTGAGGACAGTTCTTCCGACTCCAAGCTGTGTTATGGATAGCCAGACGTCCCATACCACACAAGGTTTCCTTCGATTAGCCAGGTTGTAGGATTGCAGGTGATCCCTTCACAAAGGATTGTGAAGCTATTATTTTACCCCAGCAAAGTGGGATCTGCTACAGCAGCAAAGCTGTGTCTGTTACCCCAGCAAAGCTGTGGCCTGTTACCCCAGCAAAGCGGTGAGATTTAAAGCCTTTTCCAAGTTGGAAAGAACAGGCAGCTTTAAATCACGTCCTGTCCTGAAGAGAAGCTGTTAAGACTGAGCAAAAAATCCTCTTTCCCCTCCCAAAACCTAGGAATAGGGGCGGGTCTACTGCTCTAGATTGATTGGCAGCCCTCTGGGCCTGTCAATGCAAACTAAGAAAGTCACCTACAACATGAAATGCAAACTTGCAATGCAACAAATGAAAAACAGAGCCCTGTTGGCACTGCTGTGCCAGAACAGTGTTGGTGATAGGTGACCCATGTTTCTTTTTTTTTAAAAAAATGTATTGGGTTTCCCCCCTCTCCCACCCTCTCCACCTTGTACATACAGTTGTCTGTACAACACTTATCTTTCATCCCTGGTACAAAGCGTGAAAGTTGTGCAGGAGTTCTGTACCATTTTTGTAACATTTTCCTTCTTGCTTCCCTTAATACATTATACTTTTCTTTTGCTATATTACTTATTTCCCTCTGGATATCTTCCCTCTCAATTTCCATGTTTCAGACCCATATCTATAGTTATAGTTAATGGAGGTACAGTGTTCCTTTGCTACTTCGCAGTTCGCTTATTGCAGACTCGCTATTTCGCGGCTTTCAAAAAATATTGATTTAAAATATATATCATGGTATTTTTGCTGTTTTGTGGGGTTTTGCCACCGCCACTCTCCAAAGGGCTTTCCTTTCTCAGTCCTCCCTTCCTCCAGCCTTGAAGGGCCTTTCCTTCGTTTCCTTCACTTTATTTTAAGTTTATAAAGACTTTAAATAGTGTATAACTACTTAAATAATGTATAAATATTAAAACAGAGGATCCCTACATCGTGGTTTTTCACTTATTGTGGGAGGTCCTGGAACCTAACCCCAGCAATAAGTGAGGGAACACTGTATATTGGATTTGAGCAGCTTCAATTTTGCACCTCTCCAATAGCGCAATTGCAGTAATTCACCATTGCGTGTCACCATGATTATACTTCCACACACTCTCATAACGCTTCTTTCCTGCATGACTGTGGTTCCAGCAGCACCACAGTTGCACAGTTTTAGCATTAAAAAGGCAAATATATGTATAAAATAAAAGGAAAACAGCCATTTTGGGAAGAGAAGATATAGAGGAGGGAAGGAACCCTGTCCCCTGACATATTAATACTGGTATGCTGGCATAAAAGTGGAAGGGATAAATCATACCAGGGTTGGTGATAGGAAACTCACGGATTGGATGCTACTAAAGGGATTTCCCCATTTATAGCTAAAAACAGGAGAATCTCCAGGGAGCAGGGAGGTAAACCCCTGGTGGGATGCTCACTGTGTCACCAAAATACTTTAATTTGCCTGCCTTGTGTGATAAATTCCCCAGTCCCAACTAGAGTAGGCTCTGAAATCATGTGAACTTGGTAGGTTCACACTCATATACATTTCCATTGATTCAGTGGGTCTCCTGTGGATGGAAATAACTGAATGTAAGCCTTAGAATTGTGCTTTCCTGCATCTACAGACAGAGAGCTAGGCAATGCTATAAGAAGATAACGTCTGATTGTATTATGTGAGGTGGCTTTAAAACTTATGAACCTATTCTCCACCACACTCCCCACTGTCTCTGTGTTTGTTTGGGTGTTTGTACTTATTTATTTATTATTTATTATTTCGCATTTGTCTGCCCCCCCCCCCCCAACGGCTCGGGGCGACTCACAACAGTTCATAAAATACAACCAGGAGATGACCAGGAGATTTAGCTCTTCGGAGCGCAGTGATCTGGTGGGATGATATGGGACAAGGCGGTCCCGCAGGTACACTGGCCCCAGACCATATAAGGCCTTAAAAGTCAGGGCTAACACTTTGAAGGTAATCCGGCATTCTATTGGGAGCCAGTGCAGTTCGCGCAGGATTGGCGTGATGTGGTGGCCAATCGGGACCCTCGCCAGGAGCCGCGCTGCGGCGTTCTGCACCAGCTTGAGTCTCCGGATTACCGACAGAGGAAGGCCAATGTACAGAGCGTTACAGTAGTCCAGCCTCGAGATGACCGTGGCTTGGACCACTGTGGCTAAGTTGCGCTGGGACAAGTAGGGGGCCAGCTTCCTTGCCTGTCGAAGATGGAAAAATGCTACCCTGCTGACGCTGGAGACGTGGGCCTCCATCGACAACAGGGGGTCCAGGGTACTTGTGCAATGTCAACACAGAAACCCCCACCACCACCCCTGGGGGAGGGTGTCTAGGGACACAGCCAGTGCCTGCATGCACTTGGACTCATCCTATTGTTTGGAACAAGGCAGCTTCATGACTCATGCGCCTTCTTGCTGCATAAGCCCTGGCAGCAGCAGTACAGGCTTAGTAATAAAGCTCCTGGGGCTGGTGATGAGCTGTCCACAAGCAACAGCAGCAAGATGACATCTGTCAAAATAGTTGTACTCATACAAGAGAAATAGATATAGAATCATAGAGTTGGAAGAGACCACAGGGTTAACCAGTCCAACCTCCTGCTATGCACACAAAACATAGTATTCTATTGTTCAGTTTTTGCAGTGGTGCTGTATGTGCACAGCTGTCGAAACCTATTGTTACATTTATGTCGTTATACATTTCTGACTTAGAAGAGTTATAATGGAATTCAGATAATCTCATTTCTCTTCCGCTTGTGGGACTGAGGTGGGAGGATAGGAACACAAAACACATGACCGAGAGCAAACAATTTGTATTGTTGAGGACAAAAGTATGAGCACATTTGTCTTCCTTATTAATTCCTAATGTAGTATTCCAGTTCTTTGAACAGCCTCCCCCCCCCCCCTTGTTATTTGCATCACGGGATGAAAGGGAGTTTTAAAAACACTATTTTAACCAAAATTGCATCTTCCCAAGACTACACTGAAGCAACAAAGAAAATTTTGGGACATCTGACTATGGAACTGTAGTGCAATGTGTACCTGTCTTGAGATGATATGTTTACTCATCTCCATCTCTTACTATTGTCTTTCTGGATTGTCTCAGTGGCTTGTCTGGCTTACCGCTTGACTGGTTGTACTTTTACCTGGGGAAATTATGGACCACTCCATTGGATCGGGAGTAACCTCCACTACCCTTCTGAGGGGCTTTCTTTGGAAGACCAGGATCTCTGTTGAACAGATGCTTGGTCTACTCTGCTCACCTTCATCATGCACAACAGGATTTATACTTGCTGTCATAAGGTGCATTCTTTGTCAGTTCTCTTCTGCAGTGGCATGACACCCACCAAGCATATTATTAGCTCGCTAGTCTATTACCATATGTAAGTATTCACAGGGACCACGACAGGGAATTATTGGTTGCTTACCTGTAACCGTAGTTCCCTGAGTGGTCACCTGTGAATTCGTACATCCCCGCCCATCCTCCCCGCTGTTGTCATGCCTCAGTCCTTCAAGCTGCTTCTCGCGAACACCAACAATCAAAACTATAATACAATCCTCCAATTTCACAAAAGTTAAGAAACCATACAAATTAATATTTACAAATACAGTATGCCCTTCACTTTTATGGGGGTTAGGGAAAATTGTGAATTTAAAAACAGGTTTTTTTTTAAAAAAAACCTGAGAGTATATGAAAGCCTTGTTTTGGGTGTCCATCCCCCCAAATTTTCAAGCTGTGTTTGGTTGAATCCATAGGCACAGAGACCATGGATACAGAGGGCTTACTCTACTGTTGCATCACCCAGAGAAAGGATAAACATTTTAAATTATGCACAAATCTCTCTCCCCCTCCTTTTCACCTGGCTAAAAATCCACTCAGAAAAAAATATTCAGGGAAGAGGACTGACTAAGCCGAAAGCTAGGTACGTCTTGTCTACACATTCACTAGGGCTTGATGCACGGCAAAAATCAAGATTTGCTTTTTGCATTTTTCTCCTGAATATTTTCAAGCCATGAGTACTTGAGGAGGCAAAATTCAGATAGGGAAAGGCAACTGTACAGCTGAGTAGATACAAGGCAGGGCAAAGGATAGCTCACTGTCAATTTATTGTAGAGGATCTGTCCTGGCCTGGCATTACTCCCTGGTTATCCTCATTCTGAATAATTGGTCAACCAACCTTCCTGAAAGCTTTGTAAATGTTTCTGTAGGCAAAACACTGACCTTTTGTCATGTGTGCTGACATTTTGAACCCTCAAAAATAAATTTTAGAGGTGGGCATGGACTGGGCTGTAATGATTGAATATTGGACTAGAACCCCAAGGGGCCAGGGTTCAAAACCCTGCTCATTGGGAAAGACATTCACTCTCGACCATAGAGGAAGGCAATGACAAACTTCATCTGGATTCATAATGCCCACAAAACCCTATACTGGATTCTCCAGACATTGGAGGGTAAATCGTTGTTCTTCTTGTTGGGTGTCTTCAAGAGACTTCTGGCTTAAAATGACCTTAAGGTAAATTTATCATGAAGTTTTCTGGGCAATTTGTTCAGAAGCAGTTTACTTTTGTCTTCTTCTGATACTAAAGAAGGATGGATTTGTGCAAGGTCACCCTCTGGCTAAGAAGGAAAATCGATAGCATTGAGCTGTTAAACTGGTGCCCAAACTGCTTTAATTCCCCTGTGTAGAGGCACCTATAGATAGGAACCATCTCCTTAGGAAGGTTCTATTCCGGTTTATTTGTCTTTTTTTCAATGCATGCTGTTTTGACCAGAAGTCTCTTTGTATTGTTTCACTCCATTGTTGAAAATATCCCAGTCCATGTTGGGATTAAATTGATGGTAGTTAGGGATAGTTGGTTAGGCCTGATGCATATGTACAATGTTGTATCAGTACGCACTTTCTCTTTTTTTCTTATTAAATAATCTATTTTGGATTATTTTGGTTCAGAAACTCCAACTAGTCCAACGGGCAGCAGCCAGGTTGCTAACTGGAGCAACATACAGGGAGCATACCACTCCCCTGTTGTGTCAGCTCCACTGGCTGCCTCTCCATTTCCGGGCTCAATTCAAAGTGCTGGTTTTGACTTTTTATACAGTTCTGGCCCAGCTTACTTGTCCGAACGCATCTGCCGCTACGTCCCACCTCATAGCTTAAGATCATCCGGGGAAGACCTGCTCTTGCTTCCACCAGCAACTCAACTGCAGCTGGTGGGGACAAGGGACAGGGCCTTCTTGGCTGTGCCCCCCCCCCCACCTGTGGAATGCGCTTCCAAGCGAAATACAATCAACCCCATCCCTCCTAGCGTTCAGGAAGAAAGTAAAATCATTGTTGTGGGACCAGGCCTAACTGCAGCACTTTATTTGGAACGAACTGTTTTAACGACGGACATGAAACACGGCTTCCGTCCTTGATTGATTATTTGAATGTGCATTGTGCGCCGGGAAGTGGCGCAGCTGACGAAGTGTTGGCTGCATAAGATCTCTCTGACCTGTAGGTCATGAGTTCAAGGCCTGCCCGGATCGGGGTGGGTGCCTGACCTTAAGTGTAGTCTGCTGTCGAACTTTGCAGCCCAAAAGACAGTTCATTTGTCAAGTAGGAGATCGAGGTACCACATTAAGTGGGGAGGCGAATTTTGACTGATTTATGAGGCCATAAAGAACTCCAGGAATCGCTGAAAGGAATGCGCAAGAACAAGGGAAGCTGGAAAATGCTGAGCGAGATGAGGAGTGCATCAGCTCCCCCTGGTGGCCAGAAGTTTGTCAGAAGTTTGCCAGGAAATTGCCTATGTTCGTCAATATATGTATATGTTGAACTGCAGGGATTGTCTGCAAAGTATATGTACTGTAATCCGCTCTGAGTTCCCTTCGGTGTGAGAAGAGCGGAATATAAATGAAGTAAATAAATAAATAAATAAATTGTATAGATAGAATTTTAAATGAACTGGATAGCTAATGTTTTAATGTTGATGTTTTAATCTTGTTGTATTAGTGTTTTATATTGTGTATTGTTACCGGCATCTAATTGTGTCTTGTAAGCCGCCCTGGGTCCATTCCCCCCCCCCAGGGGGGTGGTTGAGGAGGGTGGGTTAGAAATACAGTAAATAAATAATTAATAAATATACACAATCATTTGCCATTCTTCACTTCAAAAGAAGGAGCAGGGGAATTGTAGTACTATACTGAGTCAGCAAAGCATAACCACATATAGCACCGGGAATGTGGCGCAGCTGGCTAAGTGTCAGCTGCATAAGATCTATCTGACCAGTAGGTCATGAGTTCAAGGCCTGCCCGGGTCGAGGTGGGTGCTCGACCTTTAAGTGTAGCCTGCTGTCGACCTTTGCAGCCCGAAAGACAGTTGCATCTGTCAAGTAGGAGATAGAGGTACCACATTAAGTGGGGAGGCAAATTTTGACTGAATTATGAGGCCATTAAAGAACTCCAGGAACGCTGAGGAATGCGGAAGGAACAACAAGGGAGGCTGGAACGCTGAGAGATTAGGAGTGGGTCAGCTCCCGCTGGTGGCCAGAGTTTGCCTCTGTTCGTCTATATGTGTGTATGTGGAAACGGCAGGGATTGTCTGCTTAGTATGTGTACCTGTAATCCACTCTGAGTCCCCTTCTAGAGCAGAATATAAATAAAGTAAATAAAAATAATAATCCTAGATTTAAAAGGTAATTCATTTGAGTGCGCTTAAAATTAAAATATTAAATTATTTTACTTTCATACTTTCCCACTCACACTTTTTTTGTCATTCTTTTTTTTTTGTCAACGGCAGGGATTGTCTGCTAAGTATGTGTACCTGTAATCCACTCTGAGTCCCCTTTGGGGTGAGAAGAGCGGAATATATATAAATAAATAAATAAATAATTTCCCTCATAACATTTATGCACCCAATGTGTTATCCAACCAACGTTTTTCACGCACATCGTACATATAATTTTAGCAAGTAAAACAAGAAAGGAAACCATAACCGGCAAAAGCCAATACAAAACATAAGGCTGGCAAACATACAAGGGAATGCAACTGTGGCTCTTTGGATGTCCCTGAACTCCCCCATCCCTCAGTGAAGTGGGGGAAATGTGAGACTTGTGGTCTAGAGATGAAATTTTCCAAGTTCTATGCCAAATAATAGAGTAGTTTGGCGTGATATCAAACCAACACTTCTGCTTTTCAAATCTTTTCCACTAAAAGCTAGAGAATACAAGCAAAATTAGTCCACTTACATGAGTCTACTTTTATCTTGATAATTTACATTGGTTAACTAATTTACCTGAGGCTATTGGTTTCAGTCTTCATCCTTTCGGTGGCCATGATTTCTTCCTCCTAGGTACCCGAAATGGACAAAGGGGCAGTTTCTGCCGATATTCATCAGCTTCTCATCTTTAAAAAAGGAAGCCCGATAATTTTGGATGCTTCACTCATTTCTTGATCCCTTATCTCCAAAAGAATACCGTATTTCTCACTCCTCCTTATCTTCTTTCCATAATTTTTTTTTTCTTTTAGGCAGTTCTTCAAGGGCTTGGTTTTGTTGGATTCAGATTAAACAGAGTGAGTCCGTTAACAGGAGCATTATAGCAGCTAGTACCACAACTTCAAGGAAAAATCACATCATTTCTTGCTTTTTAAAAATGCCCCTTGTGGGGGGGGAAAAGTGGGAATGTAGAAGTGGTTTTCTTATTTCCTGGGATACAAAATGCAGTGATTGAACTTGAGATCCTTTGCTTTCATCCTGGAATCTGGGACTGGCCACGTCGTATCATCACATCTGGGCTCCTAAAAAGTGA
Source organism: Anolis apletophallus (assembly GCA_030556195.1). Lineage (NCBI taxonomy): Eukaryota > Metazoa > Chordata > Lepidosauria > Squamata > Anolidae > Anolis > Anolis apletophallus. Next base: position 189,638,380 of record JARBWK010000004.1, read on the forward strand.
AAAAGTAAATCGAGTAAGGCAAGAGACTGACATGAATACGGGGAGAAACTACACTGAAGGGTATGGAAAAGTCATTTCCTCTGAAGACAGAGCTGCAGTTCCTATTATGACTCATGTTACTAATTATACATTCCTCTGTATGGTTGTCATGCTCGAAAGCCCGGGAAGTCTAGCAAGAAAAGAGTTAAGCACTTTCCTTTTCTTCTTATGAAGTCATTCCAAGAGAGACTATCTGCCTGTTTTGTGGTTTTTTAAATACAATATCCCATTCACTTCTGACATGATAAATTTATTTATTTATTTATTTATTTAAAACTTTTATATACCGATCGTCTCAACCTCCGCAGAGGGACTCAGGCCGGTTAACAGCAAGGATTCAATGCCAAAATTACAATTTAAAATATCACAAAACAATAAAAGATTAAAATACAAGTAGATTAAAATACATAAAAATACACATAAACCAGATGGCCAAGATTAAAAACATATCCAATTTCGGTCCGCATACATCAGGGCTGCCCAGGAAGTTGATCGCAATTGACGAGTTGATATCAGGATAATCGCAGGTGGATGGGGCGCTTCTGCCGTGTGCATGTGCACCCTGTGCGCAGCACTCCTTCCGCCCGCAGGGCATTGCGGGAACGAGGCAGCGCGAGGTTCCCTTGTTCCCGCAATGCTTCGCGGGTGGAAGAAGCGCCATGCGGGCGGCAGGCTCCTGCTGCCCGCGTGCCGCATCTTTCTGCCTGCACGGCATTGCGGGAATGAGGGAGCCTCCGCGGGTGGAAGAAGCGCCACGCGAGCGGCAGGGGCATTGCGGGAACGAGGAAGCATGAGGCGGGGCCTCCGGAGGCCCTGCCTTGTGGTCCCTCGTTCCCACAATGTCGCATGGGCGGAAAGAGGCGGCACGCGGGCGGAAAGAGGCGGCGTGTGGTCGGAAAGAAGTGGCGTGTGGGCGGCAGGAGCCTTCCGCCCGTGTGGCACTTCTTCCGCCCACGGGGCATTGTGGGAACGAGGGAGCCTCGCGTTCCCTCGTTCCCGCAATGCCGCACGGGCAGCAGGAGCGCACACACAGCGGCAAGAGCATACACGCAGCGGCAGGAGAAGGTAGATCTTTTTGACTTGGTTAGTTAAAAAGTAGCTCGCATGCTGAAAAAGTGTGGGCACCCCAGGCATACATAATCAATTACTTAGTCTATTATTAAACTCAGCCATTATTCCAGGAATGCTTTTTTCCAGATCCAGGATTTCAATACCTTCCTGAAGGTCAGGAGTGAGGGGGCAGATCTAATCTCCTTTGGGAGGGAGTTCCACAGCCGAGGGGCCACCACAGAGAAGGCCACAATTGCGAATTTGGCGGTACCAAGAGCAGGGCCCCTCCAGAAGATCTTAACTGCCCTGATGGTTCGTAGGGGAGAATACTGTATGTTCGTACAGGTAAACTGGGCCGGAACCGTATAGGGTTTTGTAGGTCAATACCAGCACTTTGAATTGTGCTTGGAAGCTAATTGGCAGCCAGTGGAGCTGGCGCAACAGAGGAGTTGTACGCTCCCTGTACCCCAGAATTGACTCAACTTAGCTTCCTGGATCAGACAGGTTTGCTTAAAGCATTGTTTCCCAGCCTTTTTTGATCCGCGGCACACTTTTTACATTTGTAAGATCCTGGGGCACACCACCAACCAAAATGACACAAAATGACACTCTAACACAGCAATATATATAGTTAATATGTTTTTAAATGTATTTATACACTCAGTGTGAAACCTGGGCCTGTTTCGATGAACACAACATAAATAATCCTGGCAGGAGTGGCAGAAAGACACAAAGGTCTTGCTCAACAGCTGGGAGTTATAGTTCACCCACAATCAAAGAGCATTCTGAACTCCACCAATGATGGAATGGAATCAAACTTCCCACACAGAACTACCATGACCAAGAGAAAATACTATAAGAGTTTGGTGGGCATTGACCTTGAGGTTTGGAGTTGTAGTTCACCTATATCCAGACAGCACTGTGGAGGGGAGGGAGGAAGACGTGGGGCGAGTCAGCGCAGTAGCACGGGTCACGTCTTCCTCCCTCCCCCCTCCCGCAGAAGCGGCAGCATGAGCAAAGCGAGGCAAAGCAAGCAGAGCGAGGCTGGGAAGAAGGGAGCCCGAGTGGAGAAGAAAAAGTGTTCGGCAGGAGGGGGAACAAAGGGTATTGGAGGTTCCAATTTCCCACGGCACACCTGATGATCGTTCACGGCACACTGGTTGGGAAACACTGAGCTACACACTACCCTCAAAAGATTATCGGGGAGGCTTATGTAAGCCCCATTGACTTCATCTGTGACATACTTTAGATTTAGGTCTTTATCTCCAAAGGGTCTCAGTCTAGGAACTTGCCCATATTGTGGGACTTTGGATGAAGCGACACTGCTCATTAAAAATACTACCAGAACCCTTGGGTCGAAGCAAAGTAACATCAGACTAGCATTGTTGCCAGCAGTAATGAGTATACCATTCATTCATGGGTTGGTGAATCACCTCTCAATGTCTCTCTCATAATGACCTGGCCACCAGCCAACCAGCTTTTAGCAAGTTTTAGTCCCACTGAAAACCCGTCTCTTATTACTGCATGCATCAAAAGATCACCCAATAATAAGATTAAAAATGAACATTTTCCTGAAGATGGTGAAGAATATATTTGTTTGGTATTGTTTACGGAACAATCCCTTTAAGCAAATGTAAGCAATCAAGAAAGACCTATGGTTAAAAACAAGAGACACAAATAGGCTTAGCCATGGGATTGAAGCTTTCCCTCCACAGAAATGAGAAGTATGCCATCTGTTCTCTAGGCTTTGGTTTGGAATAAAAACTGTATTAGATTCCAAAGTGGGATGGTTTCCAGCAATTGATTCCCAAGAAAGCTTCCATTGATACAAAAAGGGAAAACGCTGTATAACAAAGTTCAAAAGGGCAGACATGTCAGTCTGTTGAAGCAGAACAACAGAGTTTCATGGCACCTTTAATATGAAGGTCATGTAACTTCTTCTGCTACTTTGTTTTCCTAACAAACTATTGTCCAGACTTTGTTGAGCTAGATTATAATGCATTTACTGTTGAAAGAGAAATATTTTATGTTAATAGAAGTGCAGTGGCACAGAGAATAAGGAATGACTAAATGGGGCATTAAATTTTTGCCAGATTTGTAAGCCGCCTTGGGTCCCACGGTCATGAAAGACGGGGTAGAAATGAAGTAAATAATCTATATATATAAAGGAAGAGTCGTCATGGAACAACCGTCCCAAACAGAGAAACCTTACAACGCAGAGACACCAAACTTGCCAACAGAAATAGGCCTCAGACAAGGTACGTTTGTAGCAAAGAAAATTTCCCCCCAAAACCTAAAAGGCCCCCAAAACAACGAGTAAAAAACTACATTTCCCAGCATCCTCCGGGGCTGCCAACGACTCTCCCAGCCTCTACATTCTGACAACATGATTGGCTGCCAATAAGGGCGGATTTGCATAACTCCTGTACTGACCAGCCAACATGAACATTCTGACCCATAATAAACTGTCAGAGGAGGATAAGGCAAAGGGCTGAGGCACAAAATTTAGACCCCTACAAATCACAGACCACGCCCAAAATTGACAGTAAGGCTTCATTAACTTAATTTCCCTGACTAGGCCTCACTTAATGGAATGCTGTTTACGCTCTGAATTGACAGTAAGGCTTCATTAACTTGATTCTCCCGACTACGCCTCAGCTCATTGGACATTGCGTATGGCCTGAATTGACAGTAAGGCTTCATTAACTTGCTGTTCTTGACTAGGCCTCAGCTCATGGGACACTGTGTATGGCCTGAATTTACAGTAACCTACCTTGGCACACAGAGCCCCTATGACCCACGCTACATTATACTACAGTTTGGAGGAGGGTGGACCATGGATTATGGGACTTGAAGTACCTCCATGGATAATGGATTTGTAGTACTTCAAAACCCATCATCCCCCACAGACCACTGTGTCCAAGAACCAAGACCGATAAAGACCAAACTGGGCAAACAATGCACCCCATGACCCTCACTCCATCCGACTGCATATTAGAGGAGGACACACCATGGATAATGGGATTTCAAGTACCTCCACTCACTTCCAAAGTACCCTACCCACACACGCATCAACCTCTACATCAATACAGCAGACGGAAAGACAAAAAACATTGCATATCCACAAGTTATGCAGAACGCCAGCAACACCACACAACAACAACTCCACAGGACTCCAACATCCCACCCACCAAAACAACCCACAACAACACAGCCATGACCCCAACAACAACAACTTACATACTCAGACTTCCTCGCATCTCCAAAATAGGGCACAGCAACGCGTGCCGGGTACAGCTAGTAATAATAATAAGACAAAAAGGTGGTCTGAGTTTTTCACTCTGTGTTTTCCTTGTTCTGTTCGCAATGGTGCAAAGAATCCATCGATATCTTACACGGGCAAGCTCTTTCATATATGCAGTTTCACTTTTTGGGCATTGTGCAATAGCTGTGTTTAGTTCATTATTACATAACTGTACAGAAAATATTGGAATACAAGTTTGATTTAAAACCAGAATATTACTTACTCAATTTAATGGAAGAGAGAACAGATAAAAATAAAGATAAAGTATTACACTTCATGTCAGCAGCAGCCAGGATAGTGCTGGCAAAAAACTGGAAAAATGAAGACGTCCCTCCCACAGAAGATTGGATTACTAAATTATACGAACTAATGGATTTAGACATATTGAATAGCATAGTCAACGACCAAAGTGTAAAGAATAGAACAGACTGGCAACCAGTTAAATCCTATCTAAAGTCACTAAATATAAAATAACAAGGTCACGCAATACGAAATCAGAATGGCGTTAAGCAGAGCTAACAAAAGGATTGATCCAAGTTGATATAATTTCCACGGCAGACCGAACTGGAAGACTTCCTAATATTCATTTCCATGTACTATTTCTTTTTCTCCTCGTACTCTTTGCCCTTCCCTCTCTTTCCTTCCGTTCCACCTATCCCTCCTCCCCCTTCCTTCTATCTTCTCTTTGCATAAACCCTCTATCTCATCTTTCCACAAACTTTATTTTATCATTGTTAAAAAATCTTCAATAAAATAAATATTAATTATTACATAACTGGAATTCAACAACTGTAACTATTTCACATGATCCTAAATCCTTAGCGCAGTGATTTTCAACCAGTGTGCCGCGGAACACTAGTGTGCCGTGAGAGATCATCAGGTGTGCCGTGGGAAATTATTTTCGAACTTCATTCATATATAAACTATAAGGCGCATCTGTCCCTTTAAGAAATGGAACCATAGCACTCTCGCGTCACCTAAGAAGTGACGCAAGAGTGCTATGGTCGCGCCATCTTGCATTCACTCAGACGCGGCTAAGTAAACAAAGTTAAGGAGCTAGTGCTGCAGGCGTGTCAGGTGACAGTGGCAATTTGGGATCACAGCAAGACAAGCGAGTGACAGTGACATATCTGTGTGAGATGAGCTTCTCAAGCTTGACTGTGATAAAAACTAAAAACAGAGAGAGACTGACAGCTGTTGAGCAAGAGCTTCGTGTGTGTCTTTCTACCATTCCTGCCAGGATATCTATTTTGTGTTCATCGAAACAGGCCCAGGTTTCACACTGAGTGTATAAATACATTTTAAAACTTATTAACTATATGTATTACTGTGTTAAAGTGTCATTTTGTGTCATTTTGGTTGGTGGTGTGCCCCAGGATTTTGTAAATGTAAAAAATGTGCCACGGCTCAAAAAAGGTTGAAAATCACTGCCTTAGCGTATAGCCATTGACGCTTTAGATTCATTTACACTTTGACTCTGCTGATTCATAGTTGATCCCATGGATCTTTTGTAGTTGGGACTAACAGGTTAGTTGTGGCTAACCGGATTCGGTTTGGAATAAAAACTGTATTAGATTCCAAAGTGGGGTGGTTTCCAGCAATTGATTCCCAAGAAAGCTTCCATTGATACAAAAAGGGAAGATCCGCTTAGTAAGATCCGTATATGTGCTTTTCAGGCAAACTGGTAGATATACAATCAGCTAGTTGTGCAGTGTTAGTGTTCAACATAAGCAAAACTGTAATAGATCTACATGTGATTTACATTACATAAACACAATGTTGGATCTGAGCCAAACTCTTATTTCATTTCCTTCCTGCCAGTTCCAATTCACAAATATGTAGCTAGTGTACTATTTTGAGTATTTGGGGGGGAAATCCTATAATAAACCTTATTTCCTCTATTTTTCCCAAGCCATTCTCTTGCTCTTTAACCCAGTGTTTCCCAACCAGTGTGCCGGGGCACACTAGTGTGCCGTGAGCGATCATCAGGTGTGCCGTGGGAAATTGGAACCTCCAGGATGGGGGGGGGGGAGAGTCTAGTGTGTTGAAGTATAAAAACTCTAAGAAACCTACCTCGATAAAGGCATAAAATTACAAACACCCCCCTCCCCACCCGTTGTCTACTTGGTCTCTCCCTCTCCATGCATTGGGAAGGCCCACTTCCCTTTCCCCAAGTAGAGACCTCCTCTTGCCTCCTGGGGGTTCTGTGTGGGAAGTTTGGCCCAGTTCTATCATTGGCGGGGTTCAGAATGCTCTTTGGTTGTAGGGGAACTATGAATCCCAGCAACTACAACTCCCAAATGCCAAGGTCTATTTCTCCTGAACTCCATCTGTGTTCATATTTGGGCATATTGAGTATTCATGCCAAGTTTGGTCCTGATCCAACATTGTTTGAATCCACAGTGCTCTCTGGATATAGGTGAACTACAACTCCCAAGGTCAATGCCCACCAAACTCTTATAGCATTTTCTCTTGGTTATGGGAGTTCTGTGTGGGAAGTTTGTGTCTTTCTGCCATTCCTGCCAGGATATCTATGTTGTGTTCATCGAAACAGGCCCAGATTTCACACTGAGTGTATAAATACATTTAAAAACATATTAACTATATGTATCACTGTGTTAGAGTGTCATTTTGTGTCATTTTGGTTGGTGGTGTGCCCCAGGATCTTGCAAATGTAAAAAGTGTGCCGCGGCTCAAAAAAGGTTGGGAAACACTGCTTTAAGCAAACCGGTCTGATCCAGGAAGCTAAGTTGAGTCAATTCTGGTTTGTATTTGGATGGGAGATTGTCAATGAATACCAGATACTGTGGGCTGTATTTCAGAGGAAGAAACTGGCAAAATGACTTCTGAGAGTTCCCTGCCTAAGAAAACTATGAAATCCATAGTATAATCAGAAGTTAGCAGGCAACTTTTTCTCCATACACACGCCTTCTCCATTTGCTGCACTCACTCCTTTGTAAATCTGAGGGTGTTTTCAACTGTCTGATAAAATATTATACAATATAAATTCTTTAGATTTATTTATTTATTTACTACATTTATATACCGCCCCTCTCAGTCTGGAGGAAAAGGTTCCTCACTTGGATTACAACTCCCAGAATCCAGAAGCAGCTGTAGAGTCTAAGAACTGACATCCCCCCCCCCAAAAAAACCCAACAACCTTTGCAAGCTTTATTCAAACACAAAATCACATAATAGTTTGGAATTTGAGTGACTGCAAAACTGGAGTGATGTATTTGCTTCTAAAGGAAGTACCTCAATATTCAGGAAACGAAAGCTGCTCAAATATTCATTGTTAATAAGTCACAGATAATCCTCAGCCGCATGGGGCCCGGCAGATTCTCAGCTGTGTACCGTTTGCCAACATAAGAGGTATGGCATTCAATAAGCACGTGATGGGAGTGTGTTCATATTTAGCCACCAAATTTAGCTGAGTGGCTCTCCCATTTTGATGTTCCAATGCCTTGTGCCCTCTGAAACTTACACCACACTGAAACTGTATCTCTAGGCGTATTGCAGAAGAATGATAATTATTGTTATTACTTTGTTGCACAGTTGAGAAACATTTTTCATAAGAGGCCACCCTACGATGAGATTGTTGCATTTGCCTCTTGTTTTTCTAAACCACTCTCAAGAATAGCAAGCTGGATGTGGAAAAGATGCTATTAATGGCAACAACTGAATTTGGGTGGAGTTTCTGGATGTACAATAGGTCCTCACTTGGAGACTACTTCTCCAAGTACTTTTTTAAAGTCATATTGTGGATATGGCAGTCTTTCTCAACCAGTGTGCCGTGGCACACTAGTGTGCCGTGATGGACCTCCTGCTGTGCCGCGAGAAAAGCTCTCTGCCCCCCTTCCTCCCCCCTCCTGCCGAACTCCTGCTGCTTGGGGGAGGAGGAGGAAGGGCCGGGCGGTGGCGAAGAAAAAGAAGAAGGGGCCGGGGCACTGCCTCCTTCGGCCATTTCCCCAGCCAGCCTCCAATCCGCCATGACTCCCACCATGACTCTCGCCCCTCGCTCGCTGAAGCCACGTAGAGGAGCCCCGCCCACTGAAGCCCGTCCACCGCTCATGCTCCTCCTCTGTAGGAGAGCTGAAGCTGGGGGGAGGGGGAGGGGCATGGCGCAGCCTGGCTCTGCCCCCAGAGTGTCATTTTGTGTCATTTTGGTTGGTGGTGTGCCCCCGGATTTTTTTAATGTTAAAAATGTGCCGTGGCTCAAAAAAGGTTGAGAAACACTGGGATATGGTATAATCTATCTATCTATTTATGTATATAATAAAAGTCAGTGTTTGCAGCGGGAGATGCGGAGGAATATGTGGCAGCGTTTCGATTGGTTGCCACTGTGGGATTATTTGCATAAGGGACTCTGATTGGCCAGCCTCAGAACTCCAACATTCTAAGGTGTCAGACAGAGGGGATTGGTTGCCACTGAGGGAGTATTTGCATAAAGGACTCTGATTGGCCATCTACATTCAAACATTCTAATCTAAGGTGACACTGGGGGAAAAGGAAAGGCCTCAGGCAGGCAGTCACTGCGGCCCACAGCAATGACGGGTCCGGACCAAACTTGGCACACAGGGCCCACACCCAACGGCCCACTTCACAACCTGGTGTGGTTTAGGGCAGGATGGGCCACGGATGATGGGATTTGCAATACCTTCACCTGATTCACTTCTCAAACAACACTGTAGCCCCTATAAATCACAGACCAGGCCCACAATTGACAGCAAGGCTTCCTTAACTTGATTTTCCTGACTAGGCCTCAGGTCATGGGATATTGTTTAGGGCCTGAATTGACAGTAAGGCTTCCTCAACTTGATTTTCCTGACTAGGCCCCCAACAATGACAGAACAAGACCAAACTTGGCACACAGATCCCCCAAGATGCACTCTACATCCTGGTGCAGTTTGAGGGAGGATGGACCATGAATGATGGGACTTGCAGTACTTTAATTCACTTCCTTAGAGCACTGTGGTCCACACCAATGACAAATCAGGACCAAACTTGTCACAGAGAGGCCCAATGACACACTTTACAAACTGGTGTGGTTTATGGCAGGATGGCCCACATATGATGGGATTTCCAGTACCTTCACCCGATTCCCTTCCCACAGAACATTGCAGCCTATACAAATCACAGACCAGGTCCAAACTTGGCACACAGAATACTCATAACCCACTCTACATCCTGATGCTGTTCTAAGGGGGATGGCCCATGGATGATGGGATCTGCAGGACCTTCACTCACTTACTGAAACCACTGCAACCCTCATCCAATGACCAATGCAGACCAAACTTGGCACACAGAGCCCCTTTGACCCACTCTACATCCTGCTGCAGTTTGAAGGAGGATGGACCATGGATGATGAGACCCGCAGTACCTACACTCACTTCCTGAAAACAACGCGACCCTCATCCAATGACCAATACAGACCAAAATTGGCACACAGACCCCCCCCCCCTTGACCCACTCTACACCCTGGTGCTGTTTCAAGGAGGATGGACCACAGATGATGGGACTTGAAGTACCTTCACTCACCTTCTGAGACCGCTGCAACCCTCATCCAATGAATGATCAAGACCAAATGTGACATGCAGAGCCTCCATGACCCTCTCTACATCCTGGTGCTGTTTGGAGGGGGGTGGACCATGGCCGATGGGACTTGCAGTACCTTCACTAAGTTCCTGAGACCACTGCCAACCACATAAACATCAGATAAGGACCAACTTTGGCACACAATGCCTTTCTCAAATAACCTGGGCACCGCCGGATCCCCAAGCTAGTAAAATATAAAATTCAGTTGTTATTTGGCCTCTAGACGCAAGTTGGAAACAGAGCTCAAACTCAAAAGTTTGGGGAAGTTCCAACCATGAGGATAGGGATTTAGTTTTTAGAATTCCTTCTGTCTATCTCCAACTTAATATCCATCCTTGAAAAACCTCATGCAATTCCCCCTTCCATGATCTGAAATATCTCTCATTCATGTCACCTTGTCTTTGGAATGTCCTTTCCCAGAAATACAGATTTACCATCAACTTGAATATCCTTTCAGATCCAGGAAAACACATTATTTGTCCAGCTATTGCTAACTTCAGATGTCTTTTTATGACTTCCATTAGATTTTATCATTTGGCAATAGCTGCTAATCCTGCATTTTTCATTCATTGATTACATACTTCATTTGTGTTGGTTTATTAATTTAATTTTTTGGTTCTTCAAATATTTGTTCTGAGACATGTAAGAACCCACCAAGGAAATAAGTAAATTTGATTACTCTATCCCAGTGTTTTTCAACCTTTTTTGCGCCATGGCACATTTTTTACATTTACAAAATCCTGGGGCACACCACCAACCAAAATGACACAAAATGGCATTCTATCTTACTATATTGTACTATACCATTATACTGTAATAATATTAGTACTATTACAAGTAATATAAAATATATAATTTCAATATTGTATTATTTTTAAAAGTGTAATCTTGTATTACATTATAATAATATAAATATTATAGGTACATACAATATATTATCAGTAAAGCACAGGAGTTAATCCTGACTGTTTTCATTACTCTCATAGTCAATAACGCTTTATACACCATGACTATGACAAATATTGATAATATAACAATATAATAGCATATACTAAGGGAAAATAATATTATGTTAATACATGGTTCATAATAATAATAATATAGCCCATGAGGCTCCTTCCATGTCACGTCACAGTCTCTGAGGCCCGGTAGGCCGCTCGCGTACCTGCCTGGAGGTGGACCCTGTTGTTCCCAGCGTCGTGGCAGCAGTGGGCAAAGAGGCAGTAGAGCCGCGGGTAGGAGAGGAAGCCCTTGAAGGCGGAGGAGGCGGCGCCAGCCAGGCTCAGGCTCAAGGGCTCTCCCGGCCGGCCGGACCAGCACCAGGCCCGTCGCCAAGCCCAGCACTGACAGGCACACCCACCGCCGCATCGCCTCAGATGAGGCACTTCCGCTCCACTGGCGTCCCCTCAGGGGAGGCACTTCCGGTCCCGCCACCTCCACCGCCACCATCTTGGTGCCAGGCAGGAGTTCAAGGCCACCGCAATGAGATTGGCCCATGGGGAATAAAGGGGCGTGGCTTATTCAAGACTCAAGAGATTCCAATTTCCCACGGCACACCTGATGATCGCTCATGGCACACCAGTTGGGAAACACTGCTCTATCCAACCATCACCCAGATTTTTTTAAACAGAGCACAATTAAAGCCCTGTTCTAGTCAATGAGTGGGAAACGGATGGGTCAAAGGTCCACTTTGTTACACCGAGTTACTCAAACACACACACACACATGCATGCATGCATGCATACATGGCTGCACATCCATTTCTTTTTCTTCTTTTTGAAACCTTTGTCAGAATCTCGTTAGGTGGTTACAAATGCTTTAGCACCACAGTGAATCCCGTTTTGATCCCTAGCCTGGGAATAATGAGAGTTGTACTTAACACACCTGGAGAAATCAGCTTGAAGAAAGCTATACTGTCAAGGTAGTTTAGACAGAAATCTGGCCTCGATCACTTTGTTGTCTCCAGATCATCCAGTTGTCATTCTGGGCAGAATTCAATGTGATTTTTTATTTATTTGTCACGTTTCTATACCGCCCCTCTCAGCCCGAAGGCGACTTGGGACGGTTTACACAGGCAGTCTCTGCCCTCAATACAACACAAGCAAAAAGGCAAAAAAACCCCCAAAAAACCATATAATAACAAATTGACAATTAAAAACATACAATTGCAGTCTCAGCATCATGTTGAAATCAGTTTCCGTCACATCGTCGTCGTTCCATATATCTCATTAAGCCTTATATTTTATCAGCAAATGCCTGCTCAAATAGCCAGGTCTTGACTTTCTTGTGAAATGTCAGGAGGGAGGGGGCCGATCTGATGTCTTTAGGGAGTGTGTTCCAAAGCCGAGGAGCCACCACTGAAAAGGCCCTGTCTCTTGTCCCCGCCAGTCGTGCCTGCGAAGAAGGCGGGACCGAGAGCAGGGCCTCTCCAGATGATCTTAAACATCTCGATGGTTCATAAGGAGAGATGCGTTCGGACAGGTAAGTAGGACCCGAACCGTTTCGGGCTTTAAAGGCTAAAGCCAGCACCTTTCCCCCTGCTAACAGAACAGGAAATTGCCATATTTACTGTAAAAGGCTCCCATCTGTATCCTTAGAATCTGCTTCAGTGGTCTGAAAGACCCTGCATGGCTATTTTTAAGGGAGCAGGTGGCTGCTACTCTAGCTTTGGAATCAGGCCAATGCAACTGGGCCAATGTCTCTCATGTCCTCTAGTTCCTTGTTGTTAGTGAGGCACATTCCATCTGCTTCATCCCAAGGTTTTCAGTGCATCACTTTCTACTTTTAGTGTCAACAGACACTACTATTCATGCATATACATAAACTCAAGGTTGTCATTCCAGCTTCTGGAGAGAGAACTAGAGAAAGATAACATGACACTACTGGGGACATGTATTCATTTCATTTTATTTCTTGTTTAGTCGCTCTCCACCAGAGTGCTCCAAGCAACTTACAATTTAAAATAAGCGTTACACAATATAAAACACACACATCAATGGCATTTGACAGTTAGATCTGATTACAAATTGAATGCACAGCCAAAAAGCCAGGTCTTAAGCGCTTGTGTAAAAGATCTCAGATCCGGCATAGCTCTAAGATATGGGGGCAATGCATTCCACAAAACTGGAGCAAGGGTTGAAAAAGCTGCATGCCTTGTGGCTTCCAGGCTCACCTCCCTAGAGCCTGGTACAAACAAAGAGATTTTCCTGAGCAGGTCGAGGTGATCGCTGGTGAAAAAAAGGAATGAGGCGATCTCCAAGATATGAAGGTCCTAGACCATTTTGGGCTTTAAATGTCAGTCAGTATTTTAGAAGTGATCCGTTGTTCTGTTGGTAACCAATGCAAAGGCTGCAAAACTGGCGTAATATGTAATCTCATAGGTGATCTCGAGGGGAGTCTGGCAACCGCATTCTGGATGACCCGAATCTTCTGGGTCATTGCCTTCGGGAGGCCAGCGTATAAGACATTGCAGTAGTCCAACCTTGTGGTGACTGCTGCATGGACTACCGTTGCCAGTGCCTCTACTGGGAGGTAGGATGCCAACTTCCTCGCCTGACAAAGGTGGTTGAAGGCTTGCTTACTTATGGCAGAGATTTGAGCCTCCTTCATCAGCGATGAATCCAATACAACCCCGAGGCTTTTTTGCAAGGTTTTTATAGTGAAACAGAGGTATATTAGCCTTTTGCATGACAGTGGCAATTGGTGCTGTTCCATTTCTTCCTGGTGTAATAGCAGAGCAGGACTGGACGAAGGTAATAAAAACTAGTAAGCAAACATTATTTTGGCACCACCTGGCTCTCCAGCCTGGTGGAGATTGCGCATGTGCACCAGAGCACACATTCACACAGCCGGCTAGTTTGGCGCATGCGCCCTACGCGGGCTGAAAGAGGGGCCTTTTGGAAGCGGCAAGACACAAAGCGCTTCCGGCAGCAAAAAGCTCCTCCCCTTGGCAACTGCGCATGCGTGAAACTAGCTGGCTTCCGCGTGTGCGCCATTGCTGCGGGACGGGCTCGGCTGCCCGGAGCCGGTGGTCGCCCTGCACTGCGGGGCCAGGGGGAGGAGCTTTTTGCAGCCAGGGGCACTCTGCCTCTGGCCACCTCCATAGCGCTCCATGCGCTGAACCTGGCGGCCGCGGCCAGATGCACCCCTAGCCACATGGCACTCGTAAGCGTCTGCTTACCTTTGCTTACCGTTGAATCCGCCTCTGTGGCAGAGTTTTCGCCATACAAAATGATCAGCCCAGGTCACTAAATTTGTGAACAATCCCTTTTGCAAATATCTTAATTGAGGAATAAGGTGGCTGTGTTCAGAGCTCATAGTTACCCAAGATCTTACTTTCAATATTTTAACCTTATTTTGTTCTGTTTGATTATTGCTTTATTCCTTCCCAATGTAAATTGTGAAATTGTAAATTTGTTATGTATTGTTTAATTTTGGATGACGTTTTATTACTTTTGATGTATATGTGGGTATATTTTGGGTCTGAGTGGCTTGGTTTATTTGTCCTGGTCTAGTGTTTGCCATTGAATGTTTGCTGATATTTGTTGTTAACCGTCCTGAGTCCCCTCAAAGGGATAGGGTGGGATATAAATATTTTATATATATATATATATATACATCAATAGGGTGGAGGACTGATTAATAATCAAGACTTGTTGGGTGGAAAGAATATTTGGCACTTTACTGGAACATTTTTGAAGTATACCAAAGAAATGGCCCAAGGGGTGGATTAATAATCAAGATTGAGTGAAAGAAGAAAAATGGCCCTATGATGAGGAGCAGGAGGTGGAGGTGCGTATGGATGACCATCCAAAACTCCCCCCTCCCCCCACACACACACACAAACCTGTATGTGGGAAAATAATAATGCAAATTATAATTATACTCATCAAAACTGAAGCACAAAAGGCAACATTGCAGTTGAAGTATCACAGCAATTCTACTAGATGATGCAGAGGTCTTCTTTGCTTGCTCTTTAGTGAAACATGGGGTTAGAGGGGAAAGTATCTTAGTCAGTGGTTCTCAACCTGTGGGTCCCCAGATGTTTTGGCCTTCAACTCCCAGAAATCCTAACAGTTGGTAAACTTGCTGGGATTTCTGGGAGCTGTAGGCCAAAACACCTGTGGACCCACAAGTTGAGAACCACTAATCTAGGTGTTCAAATTGATACAGTCTCAAGACTAGATAGTATTAGCTAGGTAGGTAACAATCACTCAACACTTTTCACAATAAAAGGCTATTTTGACTCTGTAAATATATACAGTGGCACCACTATGGTTGGTATCACCTCTATGTACCTCTTGTACCAGACCACACAGAACCCTTAGTAATGTTTTTGTACTATTATAATTCACAGGCCCGGATTAACCCATTTTGGTGCCCTAGGCCACACTTTGGAATTACGCCCCCAAACCAACCTCTACCGCACCACCCCACCTCCTCCTCACGGAGCTGCGCACCTTCCTTCCTTTGCCAGCAGCAAGGGCGAGGCTTCCCTCCACCTCCTCCTCGCGGCGCGCCCTCCTTCCTTGAGTCAGGAAGGAGGGTGCGAGGAGGAGGCAGAGGGAAGCCTCGCCCCCGAGGCCACTGCCGGGCATGCGCAGCAGGAGGGTGCGAGCTCCTCTGCCTCCTCTGCCATGTTCCTGGGTGCCGCGCATACCCGGCAGCGACCCCGGGGGCTTCCCTCCACCTCCGCTACCTCCTCGCTCTCTCCTTCCTTGACAAGGGAGCGGAGAGGAGGCAGAGGGAAGCCCCGCCCCCGGGGCCACTGCCGGGCATGCGGAGCAGGACGGCACGAGCGCCTCTGCCTCCTCTGTCATGTTCCTGGGTGCCGCGCATACCCGGCAACGACCCCAGGGGCTTCCCTCCACCTCCGCCGCCTCCTCGCTCTCTCCTTCCTTGACAAGGGAGCGGAGAGGAGGCAGAGGGAAGCCCCGCCCCCGGGGCCACTGCCGGGCATACGCAGCAGGAGGGCGCGAGCGCCTCTGCCTCCTCTGCCATGTTCCTGGGTGCCGCGCATACCCGGCAGCGACCCCGGGGGCTTCCCTCCGCCTCCTCCTCGTGCTCTCCTTCCTTGACAAGGGGTTGGGGGTGATAGTGAGGGGGCGTCATTCCCTCCTCCCTGCCACCTCACAGCGCTCTCCCCCCACCCTCCCCTGAGAGAGAGAGAGTCATCTCCTTGCCACACGTTGCAGTTTTGTTTCAACATTTTTTTTGGTCCATGTGAACTGCGCCCTCCTTGGCTTGGGTGGCATCCCTAGACCATGGCCTAGGCTGGCCTTATGGGTAATCCGGGCCCAATTATTCATAAATTATTACTTGTAAAGCAGCAACTATGAAAAGCCAGCAGCAATGAAAACAGCAGCATGTGTTTGTAGCACATGCAGATAAATCCATGTGATTCAAAGCATTATTGAAATTGAGTAATAATGACAGATCTGACCAGCTCTGTGTATGAGAGGGTTGTGTGTGTGTGTGTGTGTGTGTGTGTGTGTGTGTGTGTGTATCAGCATAGAGGTTTAGCCTTGTAGGTATGTTGATGATATTGATTATATAAAGTGCCTTTCTGCTGAATCAAACCTGCACCAATAGGTTATGGTCAGTTATTTTGATGTCACGTTTTCTGATGCTATCATTCAGAGGGGTTCACACCTCTCACTCTCTCCTAGCAATGCCACTGGGTATATACATACTTCATGCTGACCTGCCATATGAACGTAAATGCATCATGAAGTCCAAAGCAGTCAACAGCATTAATTTTTCATGGATAGTTAATGCAGCAGAAATCGAATTTGATGGCAGCAACTGAAATGGCAGTGTGCATGCTATGGCCATTAAGGAAAAAATAAGCAATTTCTGAGGTTACTTGTAGACTTTAACCTTTTAGCTGAGACAGACTATTGCTTTTTCTGAGGACAGAAACTGAAATAGGAATTAAAAACAACAGAATCGTCTCTAGAGAACAGTACTCTGATCTATAATGCCTTTTCTCACGGCATCTTCTTACAAACTGTCAAAGTCTCTACCCCCAAATACCAGCAAAGCATACATAAACCAAGGTCAAGCTGATAGTTCTACAGAGATGCAAATTTAATAGAATGACACAAGACAGAATCCAAATGTCTCCATTCCAAGGTTGTGAGCCAAGGTCAATAGTACAAGGTTAAATCAGAGTCCATAAGCTGAGCTCCAAGATAAGTCCAAGGTTCAGGAAACAATCAGATATGAAGAGTCCAAGGCCATAACTTCTTTTACTGATATTGCAGCCAGCAACCAGGTGCCAGTCTTCAGTTCCTTAAGTCTTAAATTCACAGGTGTGACCTGTTGCTGGCTCTCTTCTCAGCTTATCTCAATTATCTACACAGCAGAGACCTAACTTTTTGTGAAACCTGCAGGCCCAGATTAACACTTTTTTGCGCCCTAGGCCACACTTTGAAATTACGCCCCCTTTAAGCCAACCTCCCGCCACCTGCAAAGGTCCCCATTCCCACTGGCTGGAAAGCTCCGCTGTGCTCTGAAGGTCTCCTCGGGAGTCGGGAGGCTTGGGGAGAGCGCAGCGGGTGCAAACTCGCTCCAAAGGCACGCACGAGAGAAAGAGCGCACGCGCGCTAGAGAGAGTGCAAGAGAGAGAGCACAAGAGAGAGCGTGAGAGAGAGAGAGAGAGAGAGAGAGTGCAAGAGAGAGCGAGAGAGAGTGCGCGCGAGAGACGGAGGGGACGGAGCAGAGACTTTGCCGGGAGAAGGAGCGAGGAGGGGCAGGAGAAAGGGGGAAAGAGCAGACCAGGGGTTTTTTGGTCCATGATGTGCGCCCCCCCCCCTTAGCTTGCACCCCTTGTTGGCCTTATGGGTAATCCGGGCATGTGTAGCAACCCAGTTCCCTTTCGTGCCTGGGGGGCAGCACCGGGGTCCCACTTGCATTAGGGACAGATGCAGCTGATGAGGAAATGGAGGAAGGGGCTGGTGAGTTAGCTGGGCCTTCCTCTCCCACAGAGAGCCTGGCCTGGGATGATGAATGGCCTGACGGCTATGAAAATTGGGAAAATCAGGCTGACCCTGAGAGTGATGATTCCGATCATTATGAGAAACCAGGTGGTTACGGGTTGCAGGAAAGGATCAGGGAAACAGTGGAGGATGAGGCCATGGAAGCCGAAAGGGAGTTCGGCTCTCACGAGGTGCTGGGAGGCAAGGACGGAGCTTTGATAGGAGACGGAGCATTGAGTCCAGTAGGAGGGATTGGCACCATAGCCTAGAGCGCCAGAGAAGCGCTAGATCCCATAGCAGAGATTGGCGCAGAAGCCTAGAGCGTCGGGGGCCTCGCCAAGGGGATTAAGTATAGGATCCGTGGGAACGGATCCTCAGTAGCTCGGCCACTTCTATTCTACGAGGAGTGAAGCGAGCTGAGTGCCACGGAGCCAAGTTGCCGGCTCAAGCCTTGCCAAGAAGTTTCTTGGGATTGTTCATGAACTTTGCCTTGTTCTTTGCCACGGACCAAGTCCTTGATCCGCATAGTTTTGCGGAGCCTTTGCCACGTTTGCCTTTGGATTTTACTTACGGACTCTTTACCTTTTGGATTGAACTTTTTGATACTTTTTATGGACAATTTACCTTTTCACCTGTTTCTTATTATTCAATAAATAGTTAGCTGATTACCGTCTCTGTGTGTGCAATTAAGGGGCTGGGCCGAGACCCTGCATCGTGACAGCATGGAAACCTGGCACAGTCTAACTCTTCCTCAGCCCACTCAGAGGAACTTACTTGCACTTGTTCAGCAGGCTGAGGAGGAGTAGCCGTGAATGTCTCAATTGGACACCTTGATTAGCATTTGATGGCCTGACAGTTTTTAGGTGTGCCTTGTTCCTGCCTGGGGGAATTCTTTGTTGAGAGGGGATTAGCTGTTCCTGATTGTTTCTTCTCTGGACTTCCCCTGTGTTTGGCCATCAAATGCGAATTAAGGTGGCCAGTTGAGACATTCATGCCTAGCTCCAACAGACAAGAGTTCTTTCTCCCACCCTGGATTTTCCACAGATATATAAACCCAATTTTTCCTAGTTTCCAACATATCCCACAACCTCTGAGGATGCCTGCCATAGATGCAGGAGAAACACCAGGAGAGATTGCTTTTAGAACAGTGATTTTCAACCTTTTTTGAGCCACGGCATATTTTTTACATTTACAAAATCCTGGGGCACACCACCAACCAAAATGACACAAAATGACACTAACATAGTAATACATATAGTTAATATGTTTGTAAATGTATTTATACACTCACTTAGTGTGAAACCTGGACCTGTTTTGAAGAACACAAAATAGATATCCTGGCAGGAATGGTAGAAAGACACACACGAAGCTCTTGCTCAACAGCTGTCAGTCTCTCTCTGTTTTTAGTTTTTATCGCAGTCAAATTTGAGAAGCTCATCTCACAGAGATATGTGGTTGAAAACGGGAGCAATGTCAAAATAGCTTTGTTGGCCAGAATGGGGAACTCCCTGGCAACAGATAACCAAAAACTGTCCCAAGCAGGCATGTAGCCAGGAAGGGGGGCTAAGGGGGCTTTAGCCCCGGAAATTCTCAGGTGGTCTGCGAAAAGGCCTTACTGGTACATTATTTAAACTGTTATGTTTATTCATATCATGATCTGATCACCATGCTCATTATATCCCACATTAATGGGGTTATTGGGATAACAATACAAAAGGTTTGCTAGGGTAGACCCTCTTCCACCCAATCTCAGCCCCCCCCCAAACCAAACTCAGCCCCCCGAATCAAAATCCTGGCTACGGCCCTGGTCCCAAGGAAGATCAGCAAATTTTAGCTTTAAACTACGATCTTGTTTCAGTTCAATGAGTTCCTCTTCCTCCTTTAAAGTCATGTCCTTTCCAGCAATGGATGCTGAGCTGTATGGGTCCCTAACAAAGTCAACGCATTCTGTGAAGGCTGAATGGAAATAAAATGACAACTACTCCTCAAAAACTTCTCCATCACTGTCACTCGCTTGTCTTGCTGTGATCCCAAATTGCTACTGTCACTTGACGCATAGCTGCAGCACTAACTCTAACTTTGTTTACTTAGCCGTGTCTGAGCGAATCCAAGATGGTGTGACCATAGCACTCTTAGGTGACGCAAGAGTGCTCTGGTTCCATTTCTTAAAGGGACAGATGCGCCTTATAGTTTATATATGAATTAAGTCCGAAAATAATTTCTCACGGCACACCTGATGATCTCTCATGGCACACTAGTGTTCCGCGGCACACTGGTTGAAAATCGCTGTTTTAGAAAATGGCCACACAGCCCGAAAAACCTATAACAACCCAGTGATTCCAGCCATAAAAGTCTTCAACAATACATTCCTCTTAAACAGCTTTTCTAATATAACCAGGGCCGTAGCCAGGATTTTTTGGTTCGGGGCTGAGTTTGGTTCGGGGCTGAGACTGGGAGGAAGAGGGTCTACCCTAGCAAACTTTTGTATTGTTATCCCAATAACCCCATGAATGTGGGATATAATGAGCATGGTGATCAGATCATGATATGAATAAACATAACAGTTTAAATAATGTACCAATAAGGCCTTTTTATGGACCACCCTGAGAATTTCGGGGGGCTGAAGCCCCTAGCCCCCCCGGCTACATGCCTGAATATAACCTAATGTTGGAAATGACTGAATACCTATTTTTCTTGCATGCTTAAATATTTCAGTATAAAACATCCAGTGAAACCAACTTTGTTAATTTCTGATGAGACATAATACAGATCTAATGGTGAGCTTCATTTTCTTCTTTGATATAATGAAAAAGGATTGGGATAAAACTAATATCTTCAAGATAAGATAAGATACTGTATATTTATTTATTTATTTATTATTTATTCGTATTTGTTCGCCGCCCATCCCAATACCAATCTATAAGCCACTCTGAGACCCCCTCTGGGTGAGAAGAGCAGGTTATAAATATGGGAAATAAATAAATATGTCTTATTTTATTTTGGTACTGCTCACCTGTGTTGTGCTTACCTTTTTCTAAAATTTGGGCAGGGTAGCTATATTGTCAGTTACAAGAAACAGAAAGGAGAGTAATTTTTTTTATGATGCATTTCTGGTATTCTATAAAAAGATTTGTAATCTCCACCCATCCCATCTTTCTCAAATTTTATTTATAGTATTCAAACCATGAACAAAAGCTCCCAATATTATTTCTTCTATATATAGAGTATAGAATATGTTTATTATATTTTCGTATCATGTCATACTTGCATCATTTTACTGTGATAACCTGGTTTCAGTATTTCAGAGAAAAAACCTACAAAATCTATTTTATTGCAGACTTCTAATTTTTCTGTTTATATGGATTTTTGTATGTTTTATTATCAGAGACTATGTAACTACCGCATTTAAATTGCATTTAATATCATGTTACTGTTTCAGTTGCTCTGAAAGCTTGGGATTAAAGACTGGGGGAATAGATCCATTGAAACTAGCATAATAGTGGTTTGAGTGTTGGACCAATACTCTGGGAGATAGCATTCAAATCTCTGCTCAGCCATGAAAACTCAATGGGTGACCGTAGGCAAGCCATATTCTCTCAAACTAAGAGGAAGGCAATATCAAACCTATCTTCCAAGCAAACCTTACAAGTATCCGCCCTGAGTCCCCCAGGGGAGATAGGGCGGAATATAAATGTATTTATTTTACTTATTTACCTTATTTATTTATTTATCATTTTTCTATACTGCCCCACTCAGCCCGAAGACGACTCGGGGTGGTTTACACAAGGCAGTCTCTGCCCTTCAATCAAAAACAAGCAAAACCAAACCAAACAATAACCATATAACGTAACTATTAGCAATTAAAACATACAAATGCAGTCTCAGCGTCACATTGAAATCATTTTCCGTCATATCGTCGTCATTCCATAGATCGAATTAAACCGTTATATTTCATCAGCAAATGCCTGCTCAAACAGCCAGGTCTTGACTTTCTTGCGAAATGTCAGGAGGGAGGGGGCCAATCTGATGTCACTAGGGAGGGTGTTCCAAAGCTGAGGAGCCACCACTGAAAAGGCCCTGTCTCTCTTCCCTGCCAATTGCGCCTGCGAAGAAGGCGGGACTGAGAACAGGGCCTCTCCGGATGATCTTAAACATCTCAATGGTTCATAGGGAGAGATGCATTCGGACAGGTAAGTTGGACCAGAACTGTTTAGGGCTTCAAAGGCTAAAGCCAGCACTTTGAATTGTGCCCGGTAGCAAACTGGCAGCCAGTGGAGCTGGCACAACAGAGGAGTTGTACGCTCTCTGAATGCCGCTCCTGTTATCAACCTGGCTGCTGTCCATTGGACTAGTTGCAGCTTCCGAACAGTCTTCAAAGGCAACCCCACGTAGGGAGCGTTGCAGTAATCTATACGAGATGTAACCAGAGCGTGGACCACCGTGGCCAAGTCAGACTTCCCAAGATATTTATATCCTGCCTTTCTCTACCCCAAGGGGGACTCAAGGCGGCTTACAAGTGGCACCTACACAGTGCCTCAAAACATACAATATTAACATTTTTAAAATAAAGTTTTATTGTTCCCATTAAGTCAGAGATGACTTCAGAGCGCATAACAATACAATGCTTATTCTCACCACAGTCAGTGTTGAGACAAAGTGACTGACCAAGGCAACTAGTAAGTTTTATGGTTGAGTAGAAATTTGAGCCCAAGTCTCCCTGATAAAAGTCCAAGCACATTGCCACTCCACCATTTTGGATTAATCTAGCACTAGGGATCTGCTATCGCCCTCCCAACCAAACTCCAGAGGCAGACTGCTATCTGGAAAATGAAGTTAAACAGGCCTCAAAAAGAAATACATTAGTCATAATGGGGGACTTCAACTATCCCCAAATAGATTGGCCAAATTCTTGTTTTACGCATGAAAGAGAGACAAGGTTCCTCGACATGCTAGCTGATTATTCCCTTGAGCAGATGGTCATGGAACCAACCAGGGGAAAGGGGATCCTGGACTTGGTGCTAACTAATGAACAAGATCTCGTTCAAGATGTCCTTGTAGCTGAGCCCATAGGTACCAGTGACCATAACACAATAACCTTCAACGTAAGTTTGGATAGCAAACTGTCAGTGAAAACTAACACGGAGACATTAAACTTTCACAAAGGGAATTTCACCAAAATGAGAAAAATTGTAAAGAACAAACTAAAAGGAGCAGTAAAAAAAATCAAATCCCTCCAAAATGCTTGGAAACTGTTTAAAAATACCTTAAAACAGGCCGAACTAAAATGCATTCCAATAAAAAGAAAGAGGCATGGAAAGTCCAAAAGGACACCAGTATGGCTTACAAATGAAGTAAAAGATGTGATTGGAAAGAAGAAAAACTCATTTAAGAAATGGAGGGCTTTTCCTACCGAGGAGAACAGAAAGGAACACAAGCTCTGGCAAACTAAATGCAAAGCAACAGTCAGGAAAGCCAAGAGAGATTTTGAGGCACACATAGCAAAGAATATTAAAAAAAAACAACAAAAACTTCTTTAAGTACATCAGAAGCAGAAACCCAACTAGAAAAACAGTTGGGCCACTCGACGACAATGGTCAGAAAGGGAAAATCAGCGAAGACAAGGAGATTGCTGAGCGGCTAAATGACTTCTTTGCCTCCGTTTTCACACAGGAGGACAGACAACATATGCCTGCAGCTGAGTCAATTTTTTCAGGGAGGGAATTAAAAGAATTAAAACAGATAGAGATAAACAAGGAGGATGTTCTCATATGCCTTACTAAACTAAATGTCAACAAATCACCAGGTCCAGACGGCATCCACCCCAGAGTTCTTAAGGAACTCAAGTGTGAAATTGCTGAACTTCTAGCTAAGATATATAACCTTTCTCTAAGATCAGGCACTGTACCCGAGGACTGGAGGGAGGCAAATGTAACACCGATCTTCAAGAAAGGATCCAGAGGTGATCCAGGAAATTATAGACCAGTCAGTTTAACCTCAGTTCCAGGCAAAGTGATGGAAACCATTATTAAAGAAAATATTACTAGGCACATAGAAGAACAGGCATTGCTGAAGGAAAATCAACATGGTTTCCGCAAAGGCAAATCATGTCTTACTAACTTGTTAGAATTCTTTGAGGGTGTAAATAAACACATAGATAAAGGGGACCCAATTGATATTGTTTACCTTGACTTTCAAAAGGCTTTTGACAAAGTCCCTCACCAAAGGCTCCTAAATAAGCTCTTCAGCTATGGAATCAGAGGACAGGTCTTGTCCTGGATTGGAACCTGGCTAAACTGTAGGAAACAAAGGGTGGTAATAAACGGACATTTCTCTGGGTGGAAAGAGGTGAGAAGTGGCGTACCCCAAGGTTCAGTTTTGGGTCCGTTACTTTTTAATTTATTCATTAATGACCTGGATGTAGGAGTGAATTCTGAGGTAGCAAAGTTTGCAGACGACACTAAATTGTTCAGGGTAGTTAAAAATGAAACTGATTGTAAAGAGCTCCAGAAAGATCTCTCGAAACTGAGTGAATGGGCAACAAAGTGGCAAATGCATTTTAACCTAAACAAGTGTAAAGTCATGCACATCGGGGCAAAGAACCCCAACTACACCTACAAATTGATGGGGTCAAAGCTTTCTGAGACAAACCAGGAAAGGGATCTTGGGGTCTTGGTGGACAGCTCAATGAAGATGTCAACCCAGTGCGCAGCAGCAGTGAAAAAAGCAAATTCTATGCTTGGCATGATCAGAAAGGGAATCGAAAATAGGTCAGCAAATGTTGTATTACCTCTCTACAAATCGATGGTAAGGCCACATTTGGAGTACTGTGTACAATTCTGGTCTCCGCACCTTAAGAAGGATATAACGGAACTGGAAAAGGTACAGAAAAGGGCAACAAGAATGATCCAAGGGATGGAGCGGCTCCCTTATGAAATCAGGTTGCAACGCCTTGGTCTTTTCAGCCTTGAAAGACGGCGTTTAAGAGGTGACTTGATCGAAGTGTATAAAATCATGCATGGGATAGAAAAGGTGAATAAAGAAAAATATTTTCTTTGTCACAAAACACTAGGACTAGAGGGCACTCCTGAAGCTCCAAGGTAGGAAAATTAGGAGTAATAAAGGGAAATATTTCTTCACCCAGAGGGTCATTGGGTTATGGAACTCACTTCCAGAGGAGGTTGTGACAGCTGTCAGCCTGGACAACTTCAAGGCAGGATTAGACAGATTCATGGATACCAAGGGAATCAGTAGTTACTGAAGAGGACATTCAAGTGCCACCTCGGAGTTGGTTGAGGTAGGCAGGATTTCCCTGGGTACTGGTTGTGGGGGGTCGGGAGCAGGTCAGGGTTTTGCCCTCCCTTCTGCTCGAGATCCCCGTGTACAACTGGTGGGCCACTGTGTGACACAGAATGCTGGACTAGATGGGCTGAGGTCCGATTCAGCATGGCTCTTCTTATGTTCTTATGTTCTCATTGAGCCAAAAGCTCAAAAAAGTAATTTTTCTGTGCTTTGGGCTAGAGTTAGGCAGTGATGCATTCACACACACCAGGAGGGGGGGAAATCTTTATACATACTCGGCCTGTAACCAATCATGTTTCTCTGGAATCAGATTTCCTCTGCAGACATTGTTCACTCAATGTCTTTGAAGAAGCTTGCATTATAACTCATTCAAACAATAAATAACTAGCAAGAATCTGACATCCAGCAGTGCTCTTTGGAGATGTAGAAATTAAAGTACCATAAATTTATCCCAGCTCTTGTATCACAAAAAAAACCCCAAAACACTAGCCCTTTTTTCGTAATGCAACAACAGATCCTCCTCAGTTCTATTTTATTCAGACCAAAGTTCAGGACACATGTCAATTATGGTTGTATTGGAGTAACCTCAGCTTGCTCTCTCTTGCATTAGTACTAGTCATTTTAGTGGGGCTCCGGGATTAAATGAGATTACTTTAAAAACAAAGTGTTGCAGAGAAATGAGAGATGCTGCTCTCAGATTTATTGCTTACAGCAGGGGTCAGGAACCTATGGCTCGGGAGCCAGATGTGGCTCTTTTCATAATTGCATCTGGCTCAGCAGAGCAGACCGGGCCTTGATTTCCCAGCATGCAGCAGGGAGGACTGACGCATTCTCCATTCTTCCTCTTCCTTCCTTACTTCCCCTTCCTTCCTTTCTCCCCTTCACCCTTTCCTTCACCCTTTCCTTCTCTCCTTCCTTTTCCCTCCCTCTCTCCCCTTCCTTTCCTCCATTCTCCCTCTTCCTTCCTTCCTTTCTCCCCTTCACCCTTTCCTTCTTCTCTCCTTCCATTTCCCTCCCTCTCTCCCCTTCCTTCTTTCCTCCATTCTCCCTCTTCCTTCCTTTCTCACCCCTTCACCCTTTCCTTCTCTCCTTCCTTTTCCCTCCCCCTGTCCCGTTCCTTCTTTCCTCCATTCTCCCTCCTTCTTCGTTCCTTCCTCTTCTATTCTTTTCCCCAAGTCTTCCTTTCCTTCTCCTTCCTTTCTTTTCACTTCCCCCTCTCTCCCCTTCTTTCTTTTCCCTACATTATTTTACTTTTTCCTCATTCCCTTTCCTTTCTTTCCCCCACGCTTTCCTTTCCTCCCTTCCCATTTCCTTCTTTCTTTTCCCCTCCTTGTCACTCTCCTGCTTTTCTTTTCTTCCTTTTCCATAGTTCGTTCTTCTTTTCTTTCTTCCTCTCCCCCTCCCTCCTTTATTTCCTCTATCTTTCTTTCGTTCCCCCTCCCTTCCGTCTTCTCTTCCTTCCCAGAGTCCTGAGCATGCCTTTTGCAGAGCCAGGTCTGAAGTGTCCCGTCATTCTGCCAGGGGAATCTTTTTCTCATAGTATGTACGTATAGACTCACATTGAGTTGAATTCAGTCTTAAAATATATTATATATATTATATGGCTCTCACTGAAATAAATTTCCAAATATTTTGCTTTCATGGCTCTCTGAGTCAAAAAGGTTCCCGACTCCTGGCTTACAGGATAGAGATGGAATGACAGCAATCAATTCAACATAGTATGGGATGAGACCAATCAGGTCAGCTGCAATTAAAATGTTCATTACTGAGCAACTATCTCAATATGCAGTCGAAAAACTATTATTTATTTCCGGCATTTTACCCCGCTCTTCTCAACCCCCGAGGGGGGACTCAGAGCAGCTTCCAAAAAGGCACAATTCAATGCCAACACAGTAAAACACAGTATAAAACCCCCAAAAACATTCAACATTAAAATACATTAAAATACAATTACATTAACATATCATACGCATTCATTTAAGTTAAAAACAGTGTTCCGTCCATAAAAAGCATTGAGCCCCAGTCATCAACTTTCCATTAAAATCCAGTCTAAAATGCTGCCTTGTGCTAGTGTGCAAACGCCTGGTCCCAAAGCCAGGCTTTTACTTTTTTCTTGAATGCCAGGAGGGATGGAATTGATCGTATGTCGCTGGGAAGCGCATTCCACAAATGGGGAGCCACCACCGAGAAGGCCCTCTCCCTCGTCCCAACCAGCCGCATTTGAGAAATTGGCAGGAGCGAGAGCAGGGCCTCCCCGGATGATCTTAAATTACGAGGTGGGACGTAGCAGCAGAGGCTTTCTGACAAGTAAGCTGGGCCAGAACCGTATACAGCTTTAAAGGTCAAGACCAGCACTTTGAATTGAGCTCGGAAGTGGATAGGCAGCCAGTGGAGCTGACACAACAAGGGGGGGGGGGGGGTGGGATGTAGCTCCAGTTAGTAATCTGGCTGCTGCCCGTTGGACTAATTGTAATTTCCGAACTGTCTTCAAAGGCAGCCCCACGTAGAGTGCGTTGCTGTAATCTATTCGGGATGCGACCAGAGCGTGGACGACCGTAGCCAGATCAGACTTCCTAAGGTACGGGCGCAGCTGGCGCACGAGTCTTAACTGTGCAAAAGCTCCCCTGGCCACCGCCGAGACCTGGGCTTCCAGGCTCAGCAATGAGTCCAGGATCACTCCCAAGCTGCGAACCTGCGTCTTCAGGGGGAGTGGAACCCCATCCAACTATCCTTTTTTCACCTGTTATAAGAATGCATACATGTCATGCCTATCTCCAGACAGATGGAAGGCGTTAACTGAAAAGCAGCTGCCAAATTATACTGTAAAAGGTTTCTCATGGGAGCAAAATTCTCATTGTTTTAAAGATGCAAAACCTAAGGACCATTTGCAATATCTGCTTTTTTGAGGTCTTAAGAAAATCTGCAAGGATAAGGATTAATCATTCCCAGCGTCTGTACATTTAAAGTAAAACTTGCTACTGAAAACAGCCGTGTCCTCTGTTACCTCCAGCTGTGTAATGAATATGTTTAGTAGCCGGTGATGTCAATGCTTGGCCGTTTCAAACAAAGGCTGCATCATGAAATCCATGCTCAGGGGATCAATCTGCTAAAGGCGCTTCCGGCACTTAAAAACCCACACAGGACTAGCACAACAATGGTTAAAGTCACACTCCCATAGAAAAGCTTGTTCACACATTTGTAACAACTTCAGAATGCAATACAAATGGTAGAAAGCTCGACTTAAACAAAAAAAATCAATATCCAAAAGAACTACACATTTTAGGAAGACGGGACCAGACGTATACATACTGTAGGTCACCTGCTGAAATTAATCCGTAATTTCAAGTGCATTAAGGACAATGAAAGCAAAGACAATCTCAACCATGCAACTGCGTGACTGAGCAGCTTGGACCAAGCTAGTACTTACATCAGCAAATGAATAGTCTGCACCAGCACAGGCCAGTCACTTTATCGGACTCTTTCTCTAAAAAGAGTGTCCACGTAACTGGCCAGGGTGTCATATCACTTCTTCCATTGGCTGTTTGGGATGGGTTGCATCTGCAACTTGAGGGGCGTGTGTGCCTTTTGTAAGATCAGCTGTTTCTGAAGAGCCATGTGTAATCACTGCTGCAGTCTGAGCCCTCTAAAATACTGTAGTTCAATGCAGCAAACGCTCTAGCTCCCCCCTTCCTTTCTCTCTTTTTCTCCTCCTTTTTTTAAAGGGCTACGGTGCTACTACTCGGAGCCAGCTACACAGATCACAGGCCAACTAGAACAGGGGTGCTCACACTTTTTCAGCATGCGAGCTACTTATAAAACAACCAAGTCAAAATGATCTACCGACCCACTACAAAAATGTGAAACATACAACACATTATCTGCTTTGAACTGGGTTTTCAGAGTCCACACTGCCATATAATCTGATTCAAAGCAGATAACATGGGATTTTATTCAACTGTGTAAAGCAGTGTTTCCCAACCTTTTTTGAGCCATGGCACATTTTTTACATTTGCAAAATCCTGGGGCACACCACCAACCAAAATGACACAAAATGACACTCTAACATAGTAATACATATAGTTAATATATTTTAAAATGTATTTATACACTCAGTGTGACACCTGGGCCTGTTTCAATGAACTCAACATAGAAATCCTGGCAGGAATGGCAGAAATGCAAAACAGAAAGAATATACCTATCTTGTGTCCCAGTACACTGTAAACGCAAGCTAATCAATGTCACTGTATATGTAACAAAATATAACTTTTATCCATACGATAATATCAAACAGCAATGAGGGGTTCCCTCTATGGCATCATACCTTCAGCATAACACAGTATAGTAACATAAGCAATGTAACAGTATGATACACATAAACAGTTTCACTCTCCTACAGGTTACAATACAACTCTTAGCTCCCACAGATACAATGTTGGCTTTATACAGTAAGGTAATATAATGCTCCACGTTTCACCAGCTCAATGCTGAGTCCATGTATGCCAACACGTATCAGATGATAGTACTCACTGTCCTGGTGCCCGTGTGTCCTCACATGAGGTATAACAGGTCCGCAAATGGGAAGTATCAGGGAGGCGTCGCGCACTTTGGGCAAATGCAGCCAAACTCCCGCGGCCGTACCAAAACAAATCGCGCCAAGCCGTACTGCAAGCAGTTGCTAAGGCGCGCCGCAAAGCTCTCAATTCCGTCGCGTAGGAAAACTTTTACAACGTTGCGGCTTGTGTTTGGCGGCGGTTTGAATCAAGGTAGTAGCAAATGTAACAGACAGGAGAACAGGGAAACGATGAGGGAGAATGAAGTAGATGGGAAGCGTAGGAAAGCAGTTCGGGAGTGAGACCAAGGGAGAACTCCGAGAAGGCAAGGAGAAGGCTCTGATCCGCCTACGGGTAACCATAAATGGGCCCAATCCCGTTCGTTTTCACTTCCTCAGGGCAGGGCTCTGGGTGCATATAGCTTCTCAATAATAATCAGGAACATCCATCATCCATAATTAGACAAATCTATAATATAACAACATAGTATAAACTATCATAGCAATAAACACCAGGATAGGGGATAGGGTAGGAGGAAGACAATATACATACCAAAGGTCAAATCACAAGGGGCATCACCAAGAAGTATAGACCGCGTATACGGTAACTCAATGGGGAAAGATGTTGGTTTAAGTATTCTTATCATCAGGGTGGAGCTAATTAGCTCAAAATGTGGTTGATTGTTAAGGAATCGTTAAGTCCTTTGGGGGAAATTATGAGTTTGCTTGAAATGTTTGTACAGTTCAGAATCCTCACTCCCTATGACTATTCTAGAACGATGTTCCCCAATTCTTACTTTCAGTGTACGTTTAGTTTGTCCAACATAATTGAGCGGGCATGAGCATGTGATCAGATACGTACACGCCTTGGAGGAGCAGGTAAAGAAATTCTTGGGTTTAAATGTTCTGTTTGTGTGTGGCATCCCATCTACTTCATTCTCCCTCATCGTTTCCCTGTTCTCCTGTTTGTTACATTTGCTACTACCTTGATTCAAACCGTCACCAAACACAAGCCGCTACGTCGTAAATGTTTTCCTACGCGATGGAATTGAGAGCTTTGCGGCGCGCCTTAGCAACAGCTTGCATTGCGGCTTGGCGCGATTTGTTTTGGTACGGCCGCGGGAGTTTGGCTGCATTTGCCCAAAGTGCGGCGACACCTCTCCCTGATACTTCCCATTTGCGGACCTGTTATACCTCATGTGAGGACACACGGGCACCAGGACAGTGAGTACTATCATCTGATACGTGTTGGCATACATGGACTCAGCATTGAGCTGGTGAAACGTGGAGCATTATATTACCTTACTGTATAAAGCCAACATTGTATCTGTGGGAGCTAAGAGTTGTATTGTAACCTGTAGGAGAGTGAAACTGTTTATGTGTATCATACTGTTACATTGCTTATGTTACTATACTGTGTTATGCTGAAGGTATGATGCCATAGAGGGAACCCCTCATTGCTGTTTGATATTATTGTATGGATAAAAGTTATATTTTGTTACATATACAGTGACATTGATTAGCTTGCGTTTAGAGGAATGGCAGAAAGACACAAACTTCCCACACAGAACTCCCATAACCAAGAGAAAATGCTATGAGTTTGGTGGGCATTGACCTTGAGTTTTGGAGTTGTAGTTCACCTATATCCAGAGACAGGGCCGTAGCCAGGATTTTGATTCGGGGGAGGGGCTGAGTTTGGTTCGGGGCTGAGACTGGGTGGAAGACGGTCTACCCTAGCAAACCTTTGTATTGTTATCCCAATAACCCCATTAATGTGGGATATAATGGGCATGGTGATCAGATCATGATATGAATAAACATAACAGTTTAAATAATGTACCAGTAAGGCCTTTTCGCGGACCACCCTGACAATTTCGGGGAGGGGGGCTGAAGCCCCCTTAGCCCCCCCCCCCCTGGCTACATGCCTGTCCAGAGAGCACTGCGGACTGAAACAATGTTGGATTAGGACCAAACTTGGCATGAATACTCAATATGCCCAAATATGAGCGCAGATGGAGTTCAGGGGAAATAGACCTTGACATTTGGGAGTTGTAGTTGCTGTGATTTATAGTTCCCCTATAATCAAAGAGCATTCTGAACCCCACCAATGACAGAACTGGGCCAAACTTCCCACACAGAACCCCCAGGAGGCAAGAGGAGGTCTCTACTTGGGGAAAGGGAGGTGGGCCTTCCCAATGCATGGAGAGGGAGAGACCAAGTAGACAACGGGTGGGGAAGGGGTTGTTTGTAATTTTGTGCCTTTATTGAGGTAGGTTTCTTAGGGTTTTTATACTTCAACACACTAGACTCTCCCCCCCCCCTTTCTGGCGGTTCCGATTTCCCACGGCACACCTGATGATTGCTCACGGCACACTAGTGTGCCCTGGCACACTGGTTGGGAAACACTGGTGTAAAGGACCTCAGATAACCCAGGGCCCTTCCACATATCCTATTTTACAGTTGACACACACAAACTGATTTCTTACTACTGGACGAATTGCTGCCAAATTTGGCCACAAGACACCTACAAGGAGTGACCATCACTAAAAAAATGATTTTGTCATTTTGGAGTTGTAGTTGCTGGGATTTATAGTTCACCGACAATCAAATAGCATTCTGAACCCCATCAACAACAGATTTGGGGCAAACTTCCCACACAGAACCCCCCACAACCAACAGCAAATGTTCAAGGCAGAGAGGAAGGAAAGGAAGGAAGGAATGAGGGAGTGAAGAAATAGGAAGGAAAGAAGGCAAGGGAAGAAGGAGGGGAGAAAGGAAGGAAAGGAAGGAAGGAGATGAGGAAGGAAGGAAGGAAAGAAGGGAAAAGAGAGAGAGGAAGGGAGGAAGAACAGAAGGGAGGGAGGGAAAGAAGGGAAGGAAGGAAGGATGGGAAGTAGGGAAGGAAGGAAGGGAAGAAGGAAGGAAGGGAAAGGAGAAAGAGAGAGGAAGGAAGGAAGAACAGAAGGGAGGGAGGTAAGGAAGGGAAGGAAGAAAGGATGGGAAGTAGGGAAGGAAGGGAAG
This sequence comes from Anolis apletophallus, assembly GCA_030556195.1. Classification (NCBI taxonomy): domain Eukaryota; kingdom Metazoa; phylum Chordata; class Lepidosauria; order Squamata; family Anolidae; genus Anolis; species Anolis apletophallus. The sequence continues at coordinate 189,671,216 of JARBWK010000004.1, forward strand.
AGGGAAGGAAGAAAGGGAAGAAGGGCGGGAGAGAGGAAGGAAGGAAGGACAGAAGGGAGGGAGGGAAAGAAGGGAAGGATGGGAAGTAGGGAAGGAAGGAAGGGAAAAAGGAAGGAAGGGAAAGGAGAAAGAGAGAGGAAGGAAGGAAGAACAGAAGGGAGGGAGGGAAAGACGGGAAGGAAGAAAGGATGGGTAGTAGGGAAGGAAGGGAAGAGGGAAGGAAGAAAGGGAAGAAGGGCAGGAGAGAGGAAGGAAGGAAGGAAGAACAGAAGGGAGGGAGGGAAAGAAGGGAAGGATGGGAAGTAGGGAAGGAAGGAAGGGAAAAAGGAAGGAAGGGAAAGGAGAAAGAGAGAGGAAGGAAGGAAGAACAGAAGGGAGGGAGGGAAAGAAGGGAAGGAAGAAAGGATGGTGTGATGACTTGGCCACTGGTTCTGGAGATTATTAATTAAAATAAATCCTCCCGGTAGTACTGCCACCAACCTAATTACTAACAATCAGGATTTTAAATAAATAAGATGTGTAAATGGTAGTTCTGTTGACCGAGCCACCCAAACACAACCACACTGTGGGGAACTAAAAGATAGCGAGATGGAGGCTTTTAAAAGTTAACAATAAAACAGAATTTATTAATTAACAAACGGCTAACGATGAGGCACAGATCACAACGGTTCTACAGAGAGGCAACAATATCGTATGGTTACTGATGGTAATAATATACTAGAGCGTGCGGTTACAGATAGTAAAATGCTAAGCGTGTGGTTACAGAGAATACTTCAAAAATGCTTAGATCTTAACAATACTTTAGTCAGTACTATGTCTTGACTAAAATATAAGCCTGTCACCCTATTGTCTGAAAATAGGAATGAACAGCTGGTTCCTAACAGGAGCTTCTAAACACCAGAAGTCCCTCTGAGTCTTCCCTGCCTGAGTCAGCCTGCTGCTGACTCTCCAGCCAGAAACCCACCTTTCCCTCTTTACACTGAGGAGACAAGGTGTTTAGTCTGACTCTGCAAAGTCAGCCCTAATGGCTCTAACCTAACTATCAGTGTCACCCCACACCCTGGTTGTGTCACTATAGTATCTGACTGGGCAGTTCCTATGGCTGAGGCTTGGAGGATATTGTCACTCCAACCTCAGACCACACCAGCAAGAGCTAAGATCTGTCTCAATCAAAGCTCTGCCCAAGACTGAGAATCTTTCTGCCAAGATCCCTCCTTTAGTCAGCTCTGCTCCACCCCTCTGGCACTCAGCCAATCACAGGGCACTCCTATCTCTGAGCAGGATTGACTCTAAGGCCATGCCCCCTCTCTGGCTATGACCTCCCCCTTCTGGCTGTTAGCTGCAAATCCCTTTGCCAAAATGGATGCCAGCTTTCTTCCAGCAGAAAGGAAAAACCTCCAGGCAGGCTTTACACCCACTTAGGACAGGTGAGTCCTTACAGATGGGTATTAGGGAAGGAAGGAAAGAGGGAAGGAAGAAAGGGAAGAAGGGTGGGAGAGAGGAAGGAAGGAAGGAAGGAAGGAAGGAAGAACAGAGAGGGAGAGGGAGGAAAGAAGGGAAGGAAGAAAAAGATGGAAGTAGGGAAGGAAGAAAGAAAGGGAAGAATGAAGGAAAGAGAGTGAGGGGAGGTACACAGAGGGAGAAAAGAGGAGGAAGCCTCCACTGGCTGACCAACAGCTCCGAGTCCCAGTCCATGCTGCAGCAGCCGCAGTTGGAGCCGCCTCTGACCGCACCCCTCCCCCTTCTTCTGGCAAGATCACAAAATGGTAGGGAAAACGGCACGTGTGACATGCCCTACGTGATCTACCATTAGATCGCGATGTACCTAATGAGCACCCCTGAACTAGAACATCTGTTACATTGAGATAGCAAAGACAAAATTCAGCAAAAGAACATTAAATATTTCATATTAATATACTCATATAGAAGTAACTATATCTTTCTTATGAAAAAGCCATTTTTAAAAAAATGTCAGGTAAGCGTTTTTTCACAACAGTTGGACTTTCTTCTCTATCTTCTCCTCCCTTCTATCTTTTTTCTTCTTTTATTTTTGGAGAGGTCCTTTCCAACATAGATGACAGAACATAATAAACATTTACCTTGAAATGAGTTTCAAGGAATTCAGTGAAAGTGAAATTGACTTTGGACTCCAACCCCATTACTGCTATCCAGGTAATTCTTTGGAGTATTGTGTTCCTGAGGAGAGCTGTATAGAATTGCTACAATTGCACCACAGTGTTTGAGGGATTTAAATGCTTCCAAAAATAGCAGTTTGTGAGGTAGTCTGTAGAAAAGTGCTGGCTGGTGGGCCATTAGCCTGCCAGTCTGCAGCAAGTTTCAATAAAATTGACCAGAGGAGCATTTGCACAGTTAAAACTTGTGCGCCAGCTGCGCCCATACCTTGGGAAGTCTGACTTGGCCACGGTAGTCCACGCTCTGGTTACATCCCATATAGACTACTGCAACACGCTCTACGTGGGTTTGCCTCTGAAGACTGTTCGGAAGCTTCAACTAGTCCAACGGATGGCAGCCAGATTGCTAATAGGAGCAGGGCTCAGGGAGCATACAATTCGTCTGTTGCACCAGCTCCACTGGCTGCCAGTCTGTTACCGGGCACAATTCAAAGTGCTGGCTGTGGCCTATAAAGCTAAACTTACCTGTCCGAATGCATCTCCTCTTATGAACCATCTAGGATGTTAAGATCGTCTGGGGAGGCCCTGCTCTCGACTTCGTTTATGTCACAAATACGTTTGGCGGGGACAAGGGACAAGGCCTTCTCAGCGGTAGCCCCTCAGCTGTCGAACGCCCTTCCCAGGGACATTAGATCAACCCTCTCTCTTTTGGGCTTCCATAAAAAAGTCAAAACTTGGCTATTTGAACAGGCGTTTGAAACGGCAGTGTAACTGACATAGGATTTGGAACTTGACTATGAGATCGGACTATGTTTTAATCTTGGAGATGTACTGATGTTTTATTATTGTTATGATTTTAATTAATGTGTTAATGTTTTAAATGTGCTGTAAATGTTGTTTTTATGATGTTGTTGTAAACCGCCCCGAGTAGCCTTTGGGCTGAGAGGGAGCAGTATACAAATGTGCTAAATAAAATCAATAAATAAATAATAACCCTAGGCATCAATAGGATACAATCCCTGGCACATTAGAAAAAGAATCACTATTCCCAATTCTGAAATGGCAAGTCCTCCAGCATCTCACAGATGAAAACTCTGTAACCAAACAACGTCAAGTAATTGATCATTGTTTTCTTGTCTCCAGTACTTAGGGGACTTGGTGCTGGAGTATGTGGTGGCTTCCCACTCATTGTCAAGATCCATTTCAATCTGGTTTAAGACCTGGTTATGGGACAGAATTAGCTTTGGTCACCACAGGAGATTACCTTTGCTAGCATCCCTGTTCGTTCTGCGGGACCTTTCACTAGCATTCAATAACATCTACTAGGGGTGGATATCTCCAATTTAAATACTTTGAAACCCATTAATATTTCGTATTTGAAATTATTTTGACCCTATATCAGGGCTGTCCAACTTCTACCGGGTCCAGGGCCGGAATAGAGGTCACTGCTGACCTCGGGGGCCGCTCGGCCCCGCCCCAGGCCCCGCCCCAGGCCCCACCCCAGCCCAGCCCCCCGCCCTCTCCTAAAGCTGTCATTCTCCCTCCTTCTCCTCTTTCCCGCACCGTGGCTGTCCCGAGCGCCACGGCGCCCGGGAAAGGCATGGCGCCCGGAAAGAGGAGGAGGAGGGAGAGCAGAAGGCGCCAAGGGCAGCGCGTCACAGGCCTGGCGTGACTGCTGCCCTTGGTGCCACCTACTCCTCCTTTTTGGCGGCCCCCCTCCCTTCCTAGGGCGGGGGAGCCGCCGAAAAAGGGCAGAAGGCGGCGGCAAGGGCAGCGCGTCACAGCCAGGCCTGTGACGCGCTGCCCTTGGCACCGCCTACTCCTCCTTTTCAGCAGCTCCCCCGCCCTTCCTAGGGCGGGGGAGCCGCCGAAAATGGGCAGAAGGCAGCGCCAAGGGCAGCGCATCACAGGCCTGGCATGACGCGCTGCACTTGGTGCCCCCTACTCCTCCTTTCAGCGGGAGAGAGGGACGGAGGGAGCGGTGCAGGGAGCAGGAGCTAGCTCTCTTCCTCCTCCCTGCCCCGCCTCCCCCCCCCCGGCCGCCATTTTTAAAAAAAAAAAATTTTTTTAAAATTTAAAAATGGCGGCTGGGGGCATAGCTGGGGCCGTGCCCAACAGGCTGGGGGGCTGGATCCGGCCCCAGGGCCGCCAGTTGGACAGCCCTGCCCTATATCAACCCTCAGCGTCCAACCCAGAAGTGAAGTTTCAAAACCGAACCCGGGATCGCCATTTTTGTAAAGGGCACGTTATTAGGTTGTTTTTTCCCCTCCTCAGTTCTCAACTCGCAAGAGAAGACTGGAGGGCAGCAGCACCCGCCTTTCTCCTATCGCCAGCTGAGAGCTGAGGCGGGCGCTTTGGAAGCAGCCCGGCCGAGCTTTCCTCCTGTTCCCTAGGCTCTCCCTCACAAGCGGAGGGAGAGCCTGGAGAACAGGAGGAAATTCCTCCAAATCTCAGAGTTAGTTCTCAGCAGGGAAGGAGGACGCAAAGGGATGCCCTCTGCACCTCCTTCCCTGCTAAGAACTAAAGCGCATCAAGCCTTGATGCGGTTTAAGTCATAGCAGGGAAGGAAGAGTGTCTGCACCTCCTTCCCTGCTAAGAGCTGAACGGCGTCAAGCCTTGATGCGCTTTAGGTCTTAGCAGGGAAGGAGGAGCGTCTGCACACCCTTCCTTGCTAAGAACTAAAGCGTGTCAAGGCTTGACACAAGGCATCCACACCTCCCTTCCTTCCCCTGCCACCTCAGAGGCATTCTGGGTTATATGTAATGCAGGATGCCTCTGAAGTGGCGGTGAAAGGAAGGGAGGTGTGGATGCAAGGCATCCATACACACCCCTTCCTTCCCCCGCCACCTCAGAGGCATCCTGCGTTATATTTAATCCGCGATGCTTCTGAGCTGGGGGGGGGGGGGAGGGCTTGCTCTCCATTCCTCTCTCCCTGCCCTGCCATCTGAGAGGCATCATGGATTAAATTTAATCCGCAATGCTTCTGAGCTGCGGCGGAGGGAGGGAAGAGTGCAGAGCTTGCCCTCCATTCTTCCCTCCCAGCTGGCATAATGAATAATAACAAAATATCGTTATTAATTACGTTTCAATAACGAAATTTACTTAAATTTTTTTGGAATAATTTCTATAACGACCCAGCAAAGGAAATCCCCCCCCCACTATTTAGAATCAATTTTTTAATGGATCAACCACCCCTAACATCTACCATTGTATCCTTCAAGGTGGCCTCTCTGTGATAGGACTTGGAGGCACTGTTCTTTAATGGCTCCGTTCCTTCCTGGAGGGGCAAACCTAAAAGATGATGCCGAGAGATTTCTGTTTGACTTCTTTGCTCTTGGCCTGTATAGCCCCACAGGGCCCACAGAGTTCTGTTTTGTTTCCCATGCTATCTCACATGAAGCCATTGGAAAAACCATGAACAGGCTTGAGATCATGGACCTTATCACCCTCAAGATGGGAAACAATAGTTCTGTATGCAAACCATAATTTATGACTGCAGATGGTATACAGGAAACACACAAGAGGCCTGTCATACCCTCCATGTACCTTTTAGAATTATTGCACTTTGACCCATCACATGGCATACTTATGTGCCTTCCAGTCCATCCTCCCCCCCCCATGTCACTCCCCCTGACTTCACCCCTTTTATTTTTTTTTTCAAATCTTGCACAGCTACAGAGCTTTGAAGTCTCAAAAGGGTGTTCTCGCAGAATTTTGAAGGATTGCACTTCTGCAGTACCAAGGGTCCCTGATCACAGAATATCAAGGCAGAAAATCCCACAATATCTGCTTTGAACTGGGTTATCTTAATCTATAAATAGTGCTAACATACACAATAGGTATACTCAAAGATAAATGCTTACATGCAAGTAAGCGAGAATGCAACGTAATAGAGAAGGAAAGTTCCTTTATCCGTACTCACTCAGATCACAGTCCCAGGACGCTTAAAGGGGATGTATGGATCTCCAAAAAGTTCCAAATATATAGTTCATAGTCTTTCATCAATTGGTATGTATTGAGACCCATTATTGACTGTATGGACTATGTAACAAATTTTATTGACCCTGGCTGTCCCCATATGGGAGCCTACACCAGTCTTATTGTATTATACTTTATTATATTATTGTATTATACTTTAGTGTGATATTTCCAGCTGTGAGACGCTCTGAGAAACCTAGTTGAACCACGCCCTGAGTCCTGATGAAGCCTTTCAGCGAAACGAATGAGCGCCAGCATTAGCTTCTTTTGTAGACCAAAGGACGCCTCTTGTTGGGATTATATACTTTATGGATTATTGACTGAAAGACTATGAACTATATATTTGGAACTTTTTGGAGATCCATACATCCCCTTTAAGCGTCCTGGGACTGTGTTCCGAGTGAGTATGGATAAAGGAACGTTCCTTCTCTATTACGTTGCGTTCTCGCTTACTTGCATGTAAGCATTTACCTTAGAGTATACCTATTGTGTATGTTAGCACTATTTAGAGATTAATATGCTGGATGCGCCACTGATTATATATGTTGAATCATCTCTCCTATAATAGAAATATATGTGATTATCCTTTTTGTGCCACCCTCTTCCTTTGCTGTTACTAGTAAGACAGCCACCCTCTCCTTTGTGTATCCTTGGCAGGCCCGGATTACCCATAAGGCCACCCGAGGCCATGGCCTCAGGTGGCACGTTTGGGGGGGCAGCAGGTCCGTTCCCCCAATTTTTTTAAAAAAAATCCCCCCAAAAAATCACCAAAAAAAGGGTGCATGCGCGCCGCCCCCTCCCTTTGCTCTGCTTTAGGAGGGAGGGAGGGAGGATTGGCTCCGCTCCTTACTCCGCCCCTCCCCGCCTCCTCGCCGGATTGAAGGAAGCAGGGCGGGCGAGGAGGAGAAAGAGGCGCCCTCCCGCCGTGCGTCCTGCGCGCTGCCCACCCCTTTTCAACAGGGCTGGCGCGACACAAGGGAGGAGGGGCAGCGGTGGGACTCCTCTCTGCCTCCTCCCTCGCGTGGCGTCACCAGGCAGGGAGGAGGCGGCCGCCCGCGCGCCCTCCCCCTTGCGTGGCGTGGCGACGCAAGGGAGGAGCGGCGGCAGCGCGGCTTCTCTCCACCTCCCTGGCTTGGTGTCGCCAGGCAGGGAGAAGGAGGTGGAGAGAAGTCGGGCTGTCGGCCCTCCTCCCTTGCGTCGTCACGCCACGCAAAGGAGGAGGGGCGGCAGCGCGGCTTCGCCTCCTCCTCCCTGACTGGTGACGCCACGCCACGCCAGGGAGGAGGCAGAGAGGAGTCGGCCAGCCCCGCCGAAAAGGGATGGGCGGCGTGCAGGACGCACTGCGGGAGGGCGCCTCTTTCTCCTCCTCGCCCTGCCCTCCTTCCTTCAATCCGGTGAGTAGGGGCAGAGCCGGGGGTGGGGAGGGGCGGAGCCGGGGGGCAGGGAAGGGCGGAGGCAGACCCTTTGGCCTAGGGCGGCAAAAGGGCCTGATCCGGGCCTGATCCTTGGAGTGACTGGCTTGACCTTGAAGGAGCTGGGGTGGCCACAGCCAACAGGGAACTCGTGGGCAGGTCCATGAGGTCACGAATAGTTGGAAACGACTGAATGAATAAACAACAACAAACAACCTTTGCCATCTTAATCACACTCTGAGGTTGTTTGGCTCTGTGTATTACACTTTTTAGTCTGTGAGTTGTTATGGAGTATTCAGTTCCAAAGTAGAAAAGGTGCATGTTCTGCATTTTTTAGAAAGGGAGCAAGCCTTAACAAATAAAGTGTGTACTCTTCTATTTCAGTATCTGCAACGTAATTTAAAAATGCATTATTTTACTCTAACCTGGAACAGATAATATCAGAACACAGCTCAAAATGCTGTAATTTGGATTTTGTCCACAAGAGGCCCTTGCAGGATTATAAACATTAATTTGTGAACTATGGCAGTTTTCAAGATCCTGTAAGGAAGACTCCAGCAATACATTGGGGGGGGGGGGGGAGAGAGGTACAAGCTGGGTTTAGAAAAGGCAGAAGAAGGAGAGACCAAATTGCCAATATCCGCTGGATAATGGAGAAAGGCAGAGAGTTTCAGGAAAAAACCCCATCTATTTCTGTTTTATTGGCTATTCTGAAGCCTTTGACTGTGTGGATCAGGGGTGCTCACACTTTTTCAGCATGGGAGCTACTGATTAAAAAAACCAAGTCCCAAAGATCACCTGCCCAGAAATGTAAAACATATAACTATTTTCTTATTTATTTATTTATATTTCTTATTCATTTTTATGTACCGCTCCTTCCAGCAGGCTCGGGGCAGTTTACATAAAATGAAGTTATAAAACATCAACATTTCAATTTAATAACAACAATATAAAACAGAGCATAAAAATACATCCAACCACCCCATTTTCCCCACACTGCCATATTACCACACATATTATCAGCCAGAAAGTAAGAAGAGAGGCTTTTGAACTGCAAGGCCATTTAATACTCAGCAAGGTAAACAAAGGGGCATGCAAAAATACATCCAACCACCCCATTTCTCCCACACTGCCATATTCCCCAACATATATTTCTCAAGGAACAAAGCAAGCAGAGAGGCTATGGAGCTAAAAGGCCATTTTTAAACATTAAAAATAAACTAAGAGACATGCCACAGAACAATCAAGCACCCACCCCAAAGTAAAAGACCGACCTTTGAGATGCGGTAAGGAAATTGTAATGATGTTGATTATTTGTGTGTAAATGTTGTGTGACATGTGTTAAAATGTATGTTGTTTTGAATGTTCTATGGTTTGTTTCTGTGGGTGAAACAGAAGGGAGGCATGGCAGAAGCTTAGAAGAGCTGTCGCCATGGCAACCAGGGCTAGAGGCTAGTAGAATGTTCAGGTTTGAATTCTACAGTTGGAAAAGAGCGGGAAGCCAACTGCCAAATGAGAGGGGAGGAGTTATGTTCTAGTTGAGAGTGTCCTAAGGACTGAAAGAGAACGGTCCAGTGTTAGTGTGTGTCTTAAGGTCTGCTAGTGAGCAGTCCAGTTAAAGGGTATAGAGACCCTAGTTAAAGTTGCAGGGGTTTTATAGAGGTTTAGTGGAAACCCTATAATAGGTCCCCATTGTGTTATGTAACAGAAAAGTTGTGCCTCTAAGGAAGTTTGAAACCAACCAAGATTGTACCCATTTGTGTCAAAATAAATTGTTTGCATCTTAAAAGGAAAACACCTCTCCTGATTCTTTTATTGGTGGTGGCCCTCAAAGTCAGTGGTCAGCCGGATAAATGGTGGCAGCGTGGTCAAGTGGTCACTGAGAAGTTTTAAAACTCCAGTCAGTTAAATGGTGAAGGGGTGAGACAGTACCCTGCCAATAAACGTGAAGTTGCTGAGGTAACTTCGAGGTTTCCTTGGATTGGAGGTCAGCAGTGTGGACATAGAAAGATTGTCCAGTCTGAGGCCGGTCAAGAAGTGGAGTGGTCACATATTGGCGGCAGCGGTGGGATCTTTAAGAGAGGGTCCACCCTGTCCAGCCGGTTGATTTGAACGTAGCTTCACCGCATATTGGCGGCAGAGCGGTGGGATCGTGTAAGAAAACTGATCCAGTGCGAAAGCAAGGCTACCAGAGGAATTTGTTTAATTTCTCAGTTTACTGACCAAAGTCGTGTGGTAGTAGGAACTTTAATAGTTTAGTTTAAAGTTCTGAGGTAAAAGTTCGGCAAAATGACCACCAGGAGACAAACGAGGGCTTTGGAGGAAGCAGGGCAGCCTGAGGTTCTGCAGGAAGGAGAAGACTCTGAAATTTCAGAATCAGAGTCAAGTAAAATGTCTGGAGAATACCGGTTTAGGCTTGAGGTGATGAAACTTGAGATGCAAAGGGAAGAGAAAGAAAAGGAGAGAGAGATGCGAAGAGAAAGAGAAGAAAAGGAGAGAGAGATGCAAAGAGAAAGAGAAGAGAAGGAAAGAGAAGAGAGAGAAAAGGAGAGAGTTGCAAAGAGAAATAGCCAGGTTGGAGTCTGAGAGAGGAATGCCTCTCAGCGTGCCAGGCCAGTTCAAGAGGTGCAGGCAGAAGGTTCTATAGACCAACTCCTGAGGAGATTCCCGAAGTATGTAAAAAGGGGATAGTGTGGAGAAATTTTTGGTTTCTTTTGAAAGATGTTGCTATGATTTTGAAATTGAAGAGGAGAGATGGATGACATATTTACGACCACAGATCTGCGGACAGTTGCTGGAGATTTATAGCGATATGGCAGAACAGGACCACAAGGTTTACCAGAAGTTTAAACAACAGGTCCAACAGAAGCTTCAGTTGACGCCAGAACATTACAGAGTTAAGTTCAGGTCCTTGAAAAGGAGAAAACCGAAAGTTTCTGTCAGCTAGCATCAAAGCAAAGCCAGTATTTCGATAGTTGGTTAAAAGGTGCTCAAATTACCAGTTTTCAGCAACTTAAGGATCTGATGATCCTGGAACAGTTTTATCAAAATGTTCCCTCAGAGTATAAATGGTTAGTTCAAGAAAGGAATCCTGAAACACCCAGTCAAGCAGCTCTTATGGTGGATAAGATGGTGACATTGAGAGAAGGAGTTTGTAAGGCTGAAGGCTACAAACCAGTGGAGAAACATTGTTTCAAGAAACCATACAAAGTGTTGCCACAGTATCAAGAGGCTAAAAATGCTGCAGGAGAGTATGCTCGTTACAGAAGGCCTGAGGAGAAAAATTACCTCAGAGATGGCTCCCTCAGTAGTGGAAATCGTCAAGCTTTGATATGGCTAAGAGAATGTGTTTTTCATGCGGCAAGTTTGGACATATGAAAGCACAATGTTATCTACATAGCAAGGAAAAATCTTCCTTATGTATAACTCAATATTAGAAAAGAGTTTTGAGAAGGGGCTTGAGTCTAATAAAGGAAAGAGTTCTTGGAACCAATGCAAGTACATAATCCCTTAGAAAAACAATGCCTTTTTGTTATGTTGGACACAGATAGAGATGACTACTTTGAACCACTTCAAGTAGGTCAAAACGAAATATTAGGATGGAGAGACACCGGATCGGAGGTCTGTGTGATTCGCCCTGAACATGTGCCAGAGGCATTCAGAAAACCTGTGTCTCAGCTTAGACTAAAAGGAGTAGGGGCAGTGTTGTGCGACGTTGTGTCTTTGCCAATCAATATAAGAATTGGAAAGGATTTTGGGATTTTGCAATATATGAGGACATTCCTTTTGATTGTCTGCTGGGGAATGATATTGTAAGGAAGATCAAGTATTTAACAAGAGATGATGAGTTAACTGAAGGTCAGTTAAACAGCAAGATGTTTCTTGTTTACCAGTTGATATTATCCCTGAAGAAAATCCTGAGACAAGTTCAAATATAATAGAGTTAGTGAAAACAGGAGCAGGAGAAGGGGATATTGTTATTGAGCAAAAGGCAGATGAAACACTGAGATCTTTGTTTACTGCGGCTCAGGATGAGACGAAAGTCTTATCAAAAGAAAATCCTTCAAGATTTGTAGTTAAAGGACAGAGTGTTGTATAGAGAGACCATGTGTGTAAAGTCTCCAGGAGGAACTAGTTCTTGTACACAAATAGTTGTGCCCCAAGCTTATAGGGAACAACTTATGAATTTGGCACACGCAAGCACACAAGGTGGCCATATGGGAATTCGACGCACCACACAGCGCATCACCAGAAATTTCTTTTGACCCAATATGTATCAGCACATTAAAGAGTTTTGTCAATTGTGTGATACATGTCAGCGTGTCGGAACAGGAAAAGACAAGACCAAGGTTCCCCTAATTCCTATGCCACTAATTGGAGAACCATTTTATCGTGTGGGGATCGATATTGTGGGACCCTTACCAAAGGCAAGTCGTGAGAGGACGTCGGTATATCCTCCTTTGATGGACTATGCCACGAGGTACCAAGAAGCAGTGGCGTTGACTAATATTGATACAACCACAGTAGCGAACGCCTTGTTGTCTATATGGGGGAAGAACAGGATATCCCAAAGAACTGATTTCGGTTTGGGAACCCAGTTTACGCCAAGACTGATGGAAAGACTGTTGGAGATGTGTGAATTAAACATCTGACATCGTCTGCTTACCATCCACAAACTAATGGTCTTGTGGAAAACCTAAATAAGACCTTAGTAAGAATGATCAAGGCGTACACTCAACAACATCCAGCCGATTGGGATGAGAAACTACAGCAACTCCTGTTTGCATGCAGAGAGACTCCACAAGGCAGTACAGGATACAGCCCTTTCGAGTTACTCTTTGGAAGGAAGGCGAGAGGTCCGCTGGATCTAGTGAGAGAGCACTGGGAGACTTCCTCGGTTGCAGAGCCAGTTCCAGTGAGTCGGTATCTACAGAGTTTTACGGGAGACGATGTAGATGGCAAGAGTTATCGCTCAAGACAACCTTGCAGCAGCACAGCAGAAACAGAAGACCTGGTATGATCAATCAGCCCGAGAGAGATCCTTCGGCGTTGGTGATAAAGTACTATATTTGATCCCGGAAAGAGTCAACAAACTTCAATTGAAATGGACAGGACCATGGACAGTTGTTAAGCGTGCCAGCAGAGTTAACTACTTGATACAAGAATTACAATCAGGACTGGAAAAACTGGTGCATGTTAACTCGCTTAAACCTTATGTTGAAAGATCAGTAGATGTATGTATAATAGTTAATGAAGGTGTAAATGGATCGTTTCATTTCTGGGAAGGGAATAGGAAGGCTGACAAGAGTGTGAGTCAGGTAAAGCTTGATGAAGGGCTGACTTGCAAACAGCAGGAGCAACTTAGAGAACTGCTCCATAAGTATAAAAATTTGTTTTCGGATTTACCGGAAGAGTAGAAGGGGTGCAACATCAAATTATAACAGGAGACGCCTTACCCATTGCGTCTACTCCCTATCGAGTCACAGGGAAACTCGTGGAGTGTGTTGATAGAGAAGTTCAGGAAATGCTGGATATGGGGATTATAGAACCATCCAGTAGTCCTTGGGCATCACCCGTCGTGTTAGTTCAAAACCAGACAACACAATAAGGTTTTGTGTTGATTATAGACGGTTAAACGAGGTGACGCAAACCGATACATACCCTATGCCAAGGTTAGACGACCTGTTAGAAAAAATGGGGAGAGCAATTACATCAGTAGCCTAGATCTCACCAAGGGTTTTTGGCAGATACCAATGGATCCCAGAGACCGGGAGAAAACGGCCTTTAGAACCCATAAAGGGTTACATCAGTTCAATGTCTTACCATTTGGACTTAAAAACAGCCCAGCCACTTTCCAACGATTAGTAGATAAGATACTCGGGGGTCTGAGTAACTTCTGTGTGGCATACATGGATCGACATAGGTGTATTTAGCAATACCTGGGAAGAACACCTACAACATCTAGACCAGGTGCTGTTTCGACTGAAAGAAGCAGGGTTAACAGTAAAAGCACCCAAGTGTCGTTTAGGGAATCGAATGTCCAAGTACCTAGGACACATGGTGGGAAGTGGTATGATTGGTCCAGAACCTACTAAGGTGGAGGCGATACACAAGTGGCGATACCCAAAACCAAAAAACAGGTTCGGTCCTTTTTGGGATTAGCCAGTTATTATCGAAGGTTTATCCCAAATTTTAGCGAATGGCGACTCCATTGACAGGCTTAACCAAGAAGGCATGTCCAAATGTTGTAGTGTGGACACCACAATGTCAGGAGTCAATGGACAAGTTAAAACAGACCATAACATCACAGTCAGTGTTGAAAGCTCCAGATTTTGATCGTCCATTTATATTAACGTGCGACGCATCAGAAACAGGTTTGGGAGCGGTTTTAAGTCAAGCTGACGAGGATGGGGAAAAAGCATCCTGTCATGTTTTTAAGTAAAAGCTATTGCCGAGAGAAAGTAGTCTTTCTACCATCGAGAAAGAATGTCTCGCCATAGTGTGGTCGATTCAAAAACTGAGACCATATCTGTGGGGCAGGAGTTTGTTTTGCAGACGGATCATGCGCCATTAAAATGGCTGAGTAATGTTAAGGGTACTAACAACAAACTCTTAAGATGGAGTTTACTCTTGCAAGACTACGATTTTAAGGTAGTGCATGTGAAAGGCAAATCGAATGTAGTAGCTGACTCTTTATCGAGAGTTACTTAAATTCAGATTACAGAATGGATATGGTTTGTATATAGTTGTGTAAGTATAAATGTATATGTGAAATGTATAAGATTATATAATGTCTTGCTAACGGCATTATTTTTAATTCACTCTGGACAGAGTGAATTAAAAATAATTTCGGGAGGAAGGAAGGTAATGTAATGATGTTGATAATTTGTGTGTAAATGTTGTGTGACATGTGTTAAAATGTATGTTGTTTTGAATGTTCTATGGTTTGTTTCTGTGGGTGAAACAGAAGGGAGGCATGGCAGAAGCTTAGAAGAGCTGTCGCCATGGCAACCAGGGCTAGAGGCTAGTAGAATGTTCAGGTTTGAATTCTACAGTTGGAAAAGAGCGGAAGCCAACTGCCAAATGAGAGGGGGGAGTTATGTTCTAGTTGAGAGTGTCCTAAGGACTGAAAGAGAACGGTCCAGTGTTAGTGTGTGTCTTAAGGTCTGCTAGTGAGCAGTCCAGTTAAAGGGTATAGAGACCCTAGTTAAAGTTGCAGGGGTTTATAGAGGTTTAGTGGAAACCCTATAATAGGTCCCCATTGTGTTATGTAACAGAAAAGTTGTGCCTCTAAGGAAGTTTGAAACCAACCAAGATTGTACCCATTTGTGTCAAAATAAATTGTTTGCATCTTAAAAGGAAAACACCTCTCCTGATTCTTTTATTGGTGGTGGCCCTCAAAGTCAGTGGTCAGCCGGATAAATGGTGGCAGCGTGGTCAAGTGGTCACTGAGAAGTTTTAAAACTCCAGTCAGTTAAATGGTGAAGGGGTGAGACAGTACCCTGCCAATAAACGTGAAGTTGCTGAGGTAACCGAGGTTTCCTTGATTGGAGGTCAGCAGTGTGGACATAGAAAGATTGTCCAGTCTGAGGCCGGTCAAGAAGTGGAGTGGTCACATATTGGCGGCAGCGGTGGGATCTTTAAGAGAGGGTCCACCCTGTCCAGCCGGTTGATTTGAACGTAGCTTCACCGCAGAGGAGGAATCCAAAAGAGGGAGCCCATTATGCCTCTTGGACTCTGGAGCTTTTGGAGGCGGTGCGCGAGCAGGGAGCGGGGAGGAGCAACGACGGAGGACTTATTTGCAGCGTGCAGGGGCGCGTGAAGAGGACCAGCAGCAAAAAGCCTGGTCAGGGGCCTCAAGATCACCAGGATGAGGCCCGAAGATCACCCTGGTGATCGCGACCACTGTTCTGAGCACCCCTGGTGTGGATCATAATAAATTGTGGCAAGTTCTTGGTGGTATGGGCATACCAAATCACCTTGTCTCTCTCCTGAGAAATCTGTATAAGGACCAAGTAGCAACAATAAGAACTGACCATGAAACAACAGACTGGTTAAAGATTGAGAAAGGTGTATGCTATGGTTGTATACTCTCAGCCAATCTATTCAACTTGTATGCAGAACACATCATGTGATGTGCGGGGCTTGATGAATACAAGGCTGGGGTTAAAATTGCTGGAAGAAATATTAACAATCTTAGATATGCAGATGATACCACTTTGATGGCCAAAAACAAGGAGGAGCTGAGGAGCCTTCTAATCCAGGTGAAAGAAGAAAGTGCAAAAGCTGGGTTGCAGCTAAACATTAAAAAAAAACAAGATTATGGCAACCGGACTGATTGATAACTGGCAAATAGAGGGAGAAAACGTGGAGGCAGTGACAGACTTTGTATTTCTAGGTGTAAATATTAATGCAGACACAGACTGCAGCCAGGAAGTCAGAAGACATTTACTTCTTGGGAGGAGAGCAATGCCCAATCTCGATAAAATAGTGAAGAGTAGAGAGATCACACTGGCAACGAAGATCCGCATAGTCAGAGTAATGGTATTCCCATAGTAACCTACGGATGTGAGAGCTGGACCTTAGGGAAGGCTGAGCGAAGGAAGATAGATGCTTTTGAACTGTGGTGCTGGAGGAAAGTTCTGAGAGTGCTTTGGACCGCGAGAAGATCCAACCAGTCCATACTCCAGGAAATAAAGCCTGACTGCTCATTGAAGGGAATGATAGTAGAGACAAAGATGAAGTACTTTGGCCACATCATGAGAAGACAGGAAAGCTTAGAAAAGACAATGCCCTTTCCCTGCCTACGCAGTGGGCGGGGAAAGGTTGTTACCTCCTCGCACGAAGGGAGATGATTGGTTCCCTGGGAATCTTCTGGGAGTGGGCGGAGGCTGCCTATATGTGGGGCAGCCTCCTGCTCCATTCCTGTTTGAGGTGTTGACCCACCACTCCCGCTCGGTTACAGTATAGTGGTCGCCTTAGGGGCCGGGTAGGAATTTTTTCCCCTTCTACGCTTTAAAAAAAATACTAGGGGGGGGGGGGGTTGCCTACCCTGTACTGTTACTGGGACTTTATGGGATGGCGTTTCTCTAAATAGGACAGCGTAAATAATTTAGGGTAATCCATAGACCCATATTCACTCATGCATTCTTCAAAGTTGGTTGGGCCAGTGCACAAATACACTCAGCTGGACGGCTGTTTCAGGCTGAGGGGGATACCATTGGTCCAGAAATTTTGAGAGTCCAGTTAAGTATTTCCAGAGAGGTTTTCTTGTGTTTTCCTTGAGAGGTTGCCCAGTTTTGTGTTGTAGGGGACTCAGGAGAGTTTCCCAGTCTTGCCGAGGGGTCATTCGCTCGCAGACGATACCTCGGCTTAGCCACACCTTGTTCCCTTGACACCTGAGTTTAGTGAGGTTAAACTTAAATTGGTAACTTTAAAATAAATAAAAGTTGCCCTAATTTAATCCAATTACTGTTGTCTGTCTCGTTATTTCGGGAGTTGGAAGGTAATTATGCTGGAGAAAATGGAAGGAAAAAGGAAGAGGGGGCCGACCAAGGGCAAGATGGATGGATGGTATCCTTGAAGTGACTGGCTTGATTCTGAAGGAGCTGGGGGAGGTGACGGCCGACAGGGAGCTCTGGCGTGGGATGGTCCATGAGGTCACGAAGAGGCAGAAGTGACTGAACAAATGAACAACAACAAGCAGTTTTTAATCCTAATGAAATCCAACCCACTAAATCAGGGGTGCTCAGAATGGTGATCGGGATCACCAGGGTGATCTTCGGGCCTCATCCTGGTGATCTTGAGGCCCCTGACCAGGTTTTTTGCAGTTGGTCCTCTTCACGCTGCAAAAGAAGTCCTCCGTCGTTGCTCCTCCCCGTCCTGCTCGCGCGCCGCAAAAGCTCCAGAGTCCAAGAGGCAGAATGGGCCTCCTCTTTTGGATTCCTCCTCCTCCCTCCGTCCTTCTCCAGCCACTCAGAGTCGTAGGAGACCAAAGGGGGTGGGCCTGGATGACGCAATGCATGACTGGCCCCGTGCGCATGAGTAGAAGCGCCCATTCTGCCTCTCGGACTTCTCGTGAGCTCTTGGAGGCGGCACGCATGCTGGCGGCGTGGAAATAGGAGCAACGACAGAGGAGAAGAAGAAGGACGGTTTGGGGTCATTTCCTTACCGCATCTCAAAGGTCGGTCTTTTTACTTTGGGGTGGGTGCTTGATTGTTCTGTGGCATGTCTCTTTGTTTATTTTTAATGTTTAAGAATGGCCTTTTAGCTCCAACGCCTCTCTGCTTGCTTTGTTCCTTGAGAAATATATGTTGGGGAATATGGAAATGTGGGAGAAATGGGGTGGTTGGATGTATTTTTGCATGCCCCTTTGTTTACCTTGCTGAGTATTAAATGGCCTTGCAGTTCAAAAGCCTCTCTTCTTACATTCTGGCTGATAATATGTGTGGTAATATGGCAGTGTGGGAGAAATGGGGTGGTTGGATGTATTTTTGCATGCCCCTTTGTTTACCTTGCTGAGTATTAAATGGCCTTGCAGTTCAAAAGCCTCTCTTCTTACATTCTGGCTGATAATATGTGTGGTAATATGGCAGTGTGGGAGAAATGGGGTGGTTGGATGTATTTTTGCATGCCCCTTTGTTTACCTTGCTGAGTATTAAATGGCCTTGCAGTTCAAAAGTCTCTCTTCTTACTTTCTGGCTGATAATATGTGTGGTAATATGGCAGTGTAGGAGAAATGGGGTGGTTGGATGTATTTTAATGCTCTGTTTTATACTGTTGTTATTAAATTGAAATGTGGATGTTTTATAACTTCATTTTACGTAAACTGCCCCGAGCCTGCTGGAAGGAGCGGTACATAAAAATGAATAAGAAATATAAATAAATAAATAAGAAAATAGTTATACGTTTTACATTTCTGGGCAGGTGATCTTTGGGACTTGGTTTTTTAATCAGTAGCTCCCAGGCTGAAAAAGTGTGAGCACCCCTGCACTAAATCAATGGGAACTCCGGTTAGTCAGCGCATATGTAATTCCTATTGACTCAGTGGATCTACTCTAAGTGAAACTAACATTGGGATTTCATGCAAAGATTTTTTGCCTGAAACTAATAAATAAAATAAGCAGCTTTTTCACCATGAAAAGATTCTACTATCCTGCTTTCTGGTTTTTTCTTTCAGTCTATCCTACTAGCCATGCACAATTTCATCATTGATCTTGATCCATATAAAGTTGCAGTAGTTTCTATAAGGGAAAGATACCTTGATGTCCATAGAAGCTGTGTCAGAGCCACTGTGGATAAAATGACATGCAACGTACCTTCATGCAACCACGGCTAATATTTAAAAATTAAGCCATATGCACAATGGCATTTTGGCTTGTCTCCAGTTGCCTTTGAGGCAAGGTGCTATGCAGGTGACATTTACGATGATGGTTCAAAAGAGATAGGTACGGAGATATACGCATCGCCATTAAAAGTGCAAATTGGTAGCAATTTCACAGGTCAATGCAATCAGATGCGTCAAACATGATCAGAAGAGATGATATTTTCATCATTAAAAGTTCTCCAAAGTTACTCATCATCTAGGAATGTAATACAGTCATGCTTATTAATAGCAGCAATCCAGCCCCGCTTCCTCCTTGGGTGCTTCTGCACTTTAGAACTCATGCAGTTTAAGATCACTTAAACTGCTATGGTTCAATGCTATGGAATCCTGGGATTTTTTCGTTTGTTGAGGCACTGGCACCCTTTGGCAGAACCCTTGTGAAACTGCAGCTCCCACTATGATTCCCTTTAACTGCCATGGCAATCTTCTATGGCAGTAATGCTCAACCTTTTTTGAGCCGGGGCACATTTTTTACATTTACAAAATCCTGGGGCACACCACCAACCAAAATGACACAAAATGACACTCTAACACAGTCATACATATCTGTATATCTGTATACCTTAATAAAGCTGAATGTTTGTATGTGTCCGGAGGGCGGAAGGGCGGAAGGACGTGTGGCAGCTTTCGGATCGGCTCCCACTGTGGGGTTATTTGCATAAACAACTCCCATTGGCCATCCAACGCTAACATTCCGAGACTCAAAAGTTCCAGTGGGAAGACAGGAAATGGCCTGAGCCAGTCAGGCCTGGTGGGAGTTTAGGTCCAATACACTTTGCAGCCCTCAACAATGAGTCAACAATACCAAACTTGGCACACAGAACCCCCAAGACCCACTTTTCGTCTTGGTGCAGTTTGTGGAGGAGGGCCATGGATTCGCCAGCATTCCAACATCCCAAATCTCAAAGGTGCCAGACAGAGTTCTTTACAAAAACGCTTCCTTCAGCTGATTTTAAAAACTAGCCCTCAGCCTGAATTGACAGTAAGGCTCCCTCAACTTGATTCTCCTGAATAGACCTCAGCCGGACCTGAACCAAACTTGGCACACATAACCCCCATGATGCCCTTTACGTCCTGGTGCACTTTGGGAAAGATGGACCACGGATTATGGGATTTGTAGTACTTCCAAGCGCTTTGCTTCCCAAAGACCATTGTGGCCCCTAACAAAGACCTATAAATATCAAACTTGGCACACAGAGCCCCCATGACCCACTCTACATCCTGCTGCAGTTTGGAGGAGGGCAGACCATGGATGATGGGACTTGCAGTACCTTCCCTCACTTTCCAAGACTGCTGCAAACCTAATCCAATCACTGATCAACACCAAACCTGGCACACAGATCCCTCATGACCCACTCAACATCCTGATGCAGTTCTGTGTGAGATGGACCATGGATGATGGGACTTGAAGTACCTTCACTCACTTCCAAAAAACAATACAACCCTCATCCATTCACCAATACAGATCAAACTTGGCGCACAGAGCCCCCATGACCCAATATACATCCTACTGCAATTTGGGGGAGGTTGGACCACATATGATGGGACTTCCAGTACCTTCAGTAATTTCATGATACTGTAACTCCCAATACTGATGGATCAAGACCAAACTTGGCACCCAGGACCCCCCCCCCCCAATGACCCACTCTACATCCTGCTGCACTTGTCAAATGACCCGGGCACCGCCGGGTACCCAAGCTAGTAGTTAATAAGTTTTAAATGTATTTATGCACTCACTTAGTGTGAAACCAGGGCCTGTTTCATCTTTTCTTTTTCTTTTGTCCACCACTCATACTAGGGCCTTCATCTGTGTCATAATTTTGTCCAGGGCCCTGTTCGGCATTTGCATTTTCCCTTCTCAAAAACTTCTCCATCACTGTCACGTGCTTGTCTTGCTGTGATCCCAAATTGCCACTGTCACTTGACGCGCAGCTGCAGCACTAACTCTAACTCTCTGAGCGAATCCAAGATGGTGCGACCATAGCACTCTCGCATCACTTCTTAGGTGACGCGAGAGTGCTATGGTTCCATTTCTTAAAGGGACAGATGCGCCTTATAGTTTATATATGAATGAAGTTCGAAAATAATTTCCCACGGCACACCTGATGATCTCTCACGGCACACTAGTGTTCCGTGGCACACTGGTTGAAAATCACTGTTCTATGGCATCCTGGGATTTGCAGTTTATGAAGAGGTATTTTGAATTCCCTGCCAGGAAGTAATAGTAACCTGCATCTGAGCTCTATAACTGAGTATAACATAATTCTAGTTTCTTTTAAAGAGCTCCAGATGAAATCCCAGCTTATGAGAATGCATCCTGTTGTAATGGAGCCTGTTTTATTTCCTTTACTTAATTCTTTGACCAATTTTAATTGATCTGGCAATCACTGTCATACAGTCCTTGTTGGAAATAACAGAGGAAGACACCTTTGAAATCAAGATATCTTCAGTAGCTAACATGGGAATTTTTTAAAGCCTAAGAAGCAAACTGTTATGTTGCAGCCATATGTTACAGTGTCCCGTCAGTAATAGAGTCGCTTAACTAGTTTTCCCAAAAGGAAGTCTCTAGTCAAAACAATGGAACAAAAGCATAACTTGCATAAAATGAGTGTGTGCTTATTTATATAAAAAGTGCAAATCTATCTATCTGTCTATGTATATAATAAAAGTCAGTGTTTGCGGCGGTGCAGAGGGAGGAATATGTGCCAGCGTTTCAATTGGTTGCCACTGTGGGATTATTTGCATAAAGGACACTGATTGGCCAGCCTCAGAACTCCAACACTCTAAGGCACCAGATTATTTGCATAAAGGACTCTGATTGGCCAGCCTCAGAACTCCAACACTCTAAGGCACCAGACAGAGGGCATTGGTTGCCACTGAGAGACAATTTGCATAAAGGACTCTGATTGGCCAGCAAAACAGAATGCACCTGCATGCTTGAGTTAGCCAAATGACATTTTTTTTAGGTTGGAAATGGAATGTTTATTTTCTGAGAGGCCATCCCACATTATTTGCAAAAGGACATTGACCATCCTCAAATTGACATTCTGAGAAAAAATGGAAAAGGCTCTCAACATTCCAACATTCTAAAGTGACTCTGAGAAAAAAGGAAAGGCCTAAGGCAGTCAGACACTGCGGCCCAAAGCAGTGACGGATCAGGACCAAAATTGGCCCACTTCACAATGCGACCCTCAACCAATGACCAATACAGACCAAAATTACAAATCACAATACAGAGCCCCCATGACCCACTCTACACCCTGGTGCTGTTTCAAGGAGGACGGACCACAGTTGATGGGACTTGAAATACCTTCATTCACTTTCCGAGACCGCTGCAACCCTCACCCAAAGAACGATCAAGACCAAATGTGACACACAGCGCCCCCATGACCCACTCTACATCCTGGTGCTGTTTGGAGGGGGATGGACCATGGCCAATGGGACTCGCAGTACCTTCACTAAGTTCCTGAGACCACTGCAAGCCACATAAACATCTAATAGGAACCAACCTTGGCACACAATGCCTTCCTCAAATAACCCGGGCACCGTCGTGTCCCCAAGCTAGTTTAGCAATAAAGTCAAAAAATCTGTAACCTAGAGTTGTGGCTGGTTCATGTTCATGATCCGTATCTATTCAACAGTTCAAAAATACTTAAGCATCATAAATTCCATCCAGGCTAATGTACCAAACAGCAGTTGCTCCAAGCGACAGAGGTCTGTTCTCCTGTCCATAAGGAAGCTGCTGAATGATGTTTCCATCGCTCCTCCCACTAGCAATTTCCACTTTGAAGGGGATCTTGCTCTTGGCGATTGTGCCAGAATTTATGTACACATTTGTGTGTATACATAAATTCAGCATAAAACCAAAGATGAAAAATGCTGCGACATTTTATACGCACACATAGACGTTTCAGGAATGAGAAGGCTTGTAAAATGTGAGCAGATAAGTTTAAAGTATTTTTGAATGAACTTTTCCAAAACAGAAGTAGATTGCTTTGAGTAAGTGAACAGATTACAGATAATATCTTCTCATAATGTGCCTGGCATTGCAAACAATCTCTCAATTGGCTCTGCAAAGTGTAAACATAAAATTCCCTTCCAAAGTTTTGGAGGAAAAAGCAAATACAAGTAAATAACAAAAATGCCATTTAATTACTATCGAATAAATTTTGTGTTCTATATTCATATTTTTGCTAAAAATTAGCATCTGGTTTTCAAATGTTTACTTTCCCCAACCACAGTCAACGCATGATTGACTAAAAACGTTCTTACACACACACAAAAAAGATTTGTCCTGAAGGAGATAAAAATGCAGTGAGCAGAATTCACAGGTGTTGT
Organism: Anolis apletophallus; assembly: GCA_030556195.1. NCBI lineage: Eukaryota > Metazoa > Chordata > Lepidosauria > Squamata > Anolidae > Anolis > Anolis apletophallus. The sequence continues at coordinate 189,694,462 of JARBWK010000004.1, forward strand.
TTGGCACCATTAAGAGGCCATTAGTGATGGCACCAACTTGGATGGCTTTAAAAGAAGTGTGACAAGCCAACATTTCCCCATCTTCCTGTATGCAAAATGCTTCAACAGAGAATGCTGCCCAGACATGTCAATCAACAGGAAACACCAAACTCTGCATCTATATAACTTTGAAATTGACTCAGCCTTTCTAAACAACTGGTTAAGTGAACAACCAGGTCTTCTAAGGCAGTGTTTTTCAACCCTTTTTGAGCCGCGGCACATTTTTTACATTTACAAAATCCTGGGGCACACCACCAACCAAAATGACGAAAAATGTTTTATGGCGTTTCGGCCCCTCTTTTTCACAACAGGCTGCATATGCAGCGGACAAAGAGTAGGCAAAATAATAATCATATAGTGAAACTAGCAATATGCACAATTACAAAAGTTTTATAAAGTTAATGAATCAATATAGTGAATTTGAAACACACGGAGTACAGTTTGGCACCCACATGATGTTGGCACCTCCATGGGAGAAAAAGGAAAAATCTTCCCTTACCGCGTTGGATTAGGCTCTGTACTGGATAATCTGCAATATATAGAAGTTCAATATATGGAGTTATCCACAAACAGAGGGCAGCATGCGACCATGGAGGAGAGGGAATGCAAGTGGGCGGTTCCAAAAGTTATCCACAACAAGTGGGCGGCTCCAAAATGGCGCGGCCTCTGCTCCTTTGCATGCTGCCGGTCTGTTTGGGGAGAGGAGCCCAGTGGGCGGTTCCAAAATGACCTGGCGTCATTTTGGAGCCGCCCATTGGGCTCCTCTGCTCTTTAGCATGCTGCCATCTGTTTGGGGAGAGGAGCCCAGTGGGCGGTTCCAAAATGACCCGGCGTCATTTTGGAGCCGCCCATTGGGCTCCTCTGCTCTTTAGCATGCTGCCATCTGTTTGGGGAGAGGAGCCCAGTGGGTGGTTCCAAAATGACCCGGCGTCATTTTGGAGCCGCCCATTGGGCTCCTCTGCTCTTTAGCATGCTGCCATCTGTTTGGGAGAGGAGCCCAGTGGGCGGTTCCAAAATGACCCGCCGTCATTTTGGAGCCGCCCATTGGGCTCCCTCTGCTCTTTAGCATGCTGCCATCTGTTTGGGGAGAGGAGCCCAGTGGGCGGTTCCAAAATGACGCGGTGTCATTTTGGAGCCACCCATTGGGCTCTCTCCTCCTTTGCATGCTGCGTAACGCTTTTCCCTCGCAGCAGGGGGCATCTGTGGACAGAGCCTAATACCAACGTGGTAAGGGAAGATTTTTTTCTCCCATGGAGGAGGACAAAATAATAGCGGGGGCAAAAGGAGGGGGGAAGGAAGAGGGGCAAAAAGCTTTTCTGGAGGCACAGCTGGAGCTCTGCAAAGGCACAGGAGTGTGCCTAGGCACACTGGTTGAAAAAGACTGTTCTAAGGCAGTGTTTTTCAACCCTTTTTGAGCCACGGCACATTTTTTACATTTACAAAATCCTGGGGCACACCACCAACCAAAATGACACAAAATGACACTCTAACACAGTAATACATATAGTTAATATGTTTTTAAATGTATTTATATATTCCTGACTATGAGAGCTGTTCAGCAGTGGAACTCTCTGCCCTGGAGTATGGTTGAGGCTCCTTCTTTGGAGGCTTTTAAGCAGAGGCCATCTGTCAGGAGTGCTTTGAAGGCAATTTTCCAGCATATTGGGTGAAAGAGGCCCACAAGGTCTCCTCCAACTCCAGGATTCTATGAATCTCTGGCTATTCCAAAGGAATTCCAGCCTGTGGAGGCCAGAGAGCAGAGCTCAAGAGGCAGGAGGGGAAATGAAGCCCAGAAGTCAAGAGGCAGGATTGGGCTGCCTGGCTCTTCTAAAGGAATCCGAGTCTGTTATGGCCGGATATGGGAGCTGAAGAGGCAGGAGGGAAGGCCGAACACAGAGGAAGAAGGAGGAGGAGGCAAGAGGCAGGGCAGGGGTATCTCTGGAAGGGAGGGGGAGGGGGGGAAGGGAGAGAGACCTCACCACCTCCAAGGAGGCTAGTCATAGATGCAGGAGAAATGCCAGGAGAGCGTGCTTCGGGAAAGAAGGAAGGAAGGGAGACCTGGGCCAGGCCGCTCTCTCGTCAAGGCCACAGAAGAGGTGGCCTTTGGCTGGCAGGCAGGCAGGTGGGTGTGTTTGGGGAGGCCGCACCAACCATTTCTCGGCCCCGGAGGTGTCACTCCACCCTTCTCCGCTCCTAAGTCCACTTCCCCCCGCCCCTCTCCTACCTCCTTCCTTCATCTTCGCCTGTCTCTGCCCCGTCAAAATGGCGGTGGCGGCAGCGTTTGCTTTGAAGGGGACGGGGTCATTGCGGCTTCTAAACTTCATGCTGGTATATCAGCGTCGCCATTGCAGCGATATATTATTATTGATTTGCAAATTGGTAAGTAGGGCTTTAATCTCCTACCCTTTGTTACTATTTCTATGTATTGGGAAGCTATTATAGCATTCAATTTATATTGCAGATGTATTTTTGAGATTGCATTTCAACCCACTTGGGGCCACCCTGAAGATGGACTCGAAACAGGTCGGGTCCGTAAATTTATTTACCCGTAGGTGGTCAGCCCATTGATTTAAACTACACGGAAGAGGATTAGCCATCGGGCCTGGAGCAGCGACTCATTACTACCCTACCGTTGTGGTTCATATTTTCCCTTGCGAGGGTGCCTGTGTTTTTGGCCATCGGGCCGTGGATTACAATTACCCTTTTTGGTTTTATTTTATACACAAGGAAGCATACTACAGATCAGCCATTTCAGCGGTGCTTCTCGTCACTCCTAGTTTACGTGAACTTTGGACTTTGGGGTCTTCCAATAGGACTTTTCATTTATATGCCTTAGATATACTGGAGTGGTCTGGATATTATTATTTATGTTTGAATCCACTACATATTGGCCATACACGGGATTGGGTAACGTGAGTATTGTTACTGTTGTCACTTATGCCTATTGAATGTATTGACTCTGTTTAGCTCTCTTTATATGTTTATGGAATTGCATGGATGTGAATATTGTTCTATACTACTTATTTACTAGTTATAAAACATTTGTTACGAACAATAGTGTTGTTAAAAAAAGGTTTGTTGCAGAGTATAAATCGCAGCAGAGAAGCAGTTCAAAAGGGTTTACAGCAAATGTGGCATATGAGGACTCAAACTGGAAATAATGCATCTGAGCAAACAAGCCATGTTATTAAAGCATTTCTACTTTATTGTAGAAAGCAACAGAAAGGCAGTAATACACATGCAACAGCATGTTTAACAAGTTAGAACAGGAGAAAACATACCATGAGGCACACAAAACGGAGGCATACAGCAGAAGACTAACAGCAACTCTAAACTCCTCCCTTCTTCATCGCTGTGATTGGAAGAGAGAGTGAGCCAATAGGCAGAGCCTAGTAACAGTGATTATTTCTTCCAACTATATTACTAACTCTACCACTAGATGGCTCTCATGAGAGAGGAAATCTGCTCACTTGCATCCACTCTCATGAGACACAAATCACATTCATCTAGACATATTGAACTACAGCATTTTGCCATTTATATGTTTATGGAATTGCATGGATGTGAATATTGTTCTATATTACTTATTTACTAGTTATAAAACATTTGTTACGAACAATAGTCCCTTTGATTCTATGTTCTTCGACATCACTCCCTCCCTCCCCCATCCGGAGAAGAGGAGGCCAATGGAAAGCCAAGGGACGGGACCTGCTCGCAAGGTTTGTCGCCGGCTGCCACTCATGGCCCCACCCCGCCCTTGCGCCGGGCTCATCTCTATGCTTAAAGGGACAAAGACCAATTTCCCATGGCACACCTGATGATCGTTCACGGCACACTAGTGTGCCGCGGAACACCAGTTGGGAAACACTGGCCTAGTGAACTGTTTTTCTTTGTAACCTCTCTTGCCCATGATGGGCAATAAAAATGCTGCTCCTCTAGCTTCAGGTCTCCAGCTATGGTGAAATAAAAACAGTTTAAGAGCTGAGCCATGTCCCTTGGAAGGGAACGTCAGAGATTTTGCAACAGTCCCCATCTAGACTAAATACGAGGCCCTGCAAACTGACAATCCTCTCTTCTCAGGGAGATAAGCTCTTCAGGAGAAACAATCTTTTCCCTGAAAGGAATATCACAACCTAACTGGAAGCCCTTGGGAGATAAACTAGAAAGGCTATTAGAAGAAAGACCTTTCAACAAGGGTCAATACAAAATGCCTCTGGTACAGAATTTATTGCAAAACAGGGTCTGATAACAATGCAAACAGCAGTAGATACATATATAGACAAATTGCTTCTGTGAATAGGAAAGTAGATCTGTGAGTGCAATCTGTTGAAGAACTTACTCAGAAGCATTTGGATTTTTCACCCAAATTTTCAGTCTAATTTAAGAGACAACTGACCCCGATCAACCAGGGAAACAACCTATAACTAATTTGGAACTGGCCCAGCCTCTGATTATTTTTTATTTATTTGTCACGTTTCTATACCGCCCTTCTCAGCCCGAAGGCGACTCGGGACGGTTTACACAGGCAGTCTCTGCCCTCAATACAACACAGCAACAAGTCAACCCCCCCCCCCCAGAAACATATAATAACAATTAAACAATTAAAAACATACAATTGCAGCCTCAGCGTCATGTTGAAATCAGTTTCCATCACATCGTCGTCATTCCTTATATCCAATTAAGCCTTATATTTCATCAACAAATGCCTGCTCAAATAACCAGGTCTTGACTTTCTAGCGAAACGTCAGGAGGGAGGGGGCCGATCTGATGTCTTTAGGGAGGGTGTTCCAAAGCCGAGGAGCCACCACTGAAAAGGCCCTGTCTCTCATCCCCGCCAGTCGCGCCTGCGAAGAAGGCGGGACCGAGAGCAGGGCCTCTCCAGATGATCTTAAACATCTCGATGGTTCATAGGGAGAGATGCGTTTGGACAGGTAAGTTGGACCCGAACCGTTTAGGGCTTTAAAGGCTAAAGCCAGCACTTTGAATTGTGCCCGGTAGCAAACTGGCAGCCAGTGGAGCTGGCACAACAGAGGAGTTGTACGCTCTCTGAATGGCACTCCTGTTATCAACCTGGCTGCTGTCCACTGGACTAGTTGCAGCTTCCGAACAGTCTTCAAAGGCAACCCCACGTAGAGAGCATTGCAGTAATCTATACGGGATGTAACCAGAGCATGGACCACCGTGGCCAAGTCAGACTTCTCAAGATACGGGCGCAGCTGGCGCACAAGTTTTAACTGTGCAAATGCTCCCCTGGTCACCGCCGAAACCTGGGGTTCCAGGCTCAGCGATCAGTCCAGGACCACACCCTGCGTCTTCAGGGGGAGTGTAACCCCGTTTAACACAGGCTGTAACCCTATGCCCTGTTCAGCCTTTCGACTGACCAGGAGTGCCTCTGTCTTGTCTGGATTCAATTTCAATTTGTTCGCCCTCATCCAGTCCGACACAGCAGCCAAGCACCGGTTCAGGACCTGAACAGCCTCCTTAGTAGGAATAAAAAGTCTGTTATCTTATATTGTTCTGGAGACAGACACATAATACGAGGGCGGGTCAATAAGTGTGTGTGACTTTTTGAATGAAACTCAGGTTTTTGGATGAAAAATCCTTTTATTTTTCAACGTCGTCTCCTTTGAGCTCTATACATTTTGTTCAACATTTCTCCAATCTTTTTATTCCTTCCAAAAAATAAGATTTGTCGAGGTCATCAAAATAGGTATTTGTTTGTGAGATGATTTCATTGTTGGAGTCAAATCCCTTTCTGCCGAGCCATTTTTTTCAAGTTTGGAAACAAGGAATAGTCACTTGGGGCTAAATCCGGAGAATAGGACAGATGAGGGAGCAATTTATATCCCAATTCATGGATTGTTGCCATGGCAACTGCACATGTGTGCACCCTTGCACTGTCCTGGGGCAAAAGAACTTTTTTCTTGGCCAAATGCAGTCTTTTTTTCCAAATCCTAATCAAATCGACCCAATAAGTTGGCATAATATTCGCCATTGATTGTTTTACCCTTTTGAAGGTAATCAATGTGGATTATACCACGTACATCCCAAAAAAGGTTGCCATGACTTTATTGGCTGACAAACCTGTCAGATTATTGCATTTTGAATAGCAATTCATGAGTCAGCACAAGATATATTTTCGCAGTTTGAGATGACCTGCAGTGTGACATGTTTGACACCAGATGGCGCTGTCTCAAGACTGCTAAATGGAACCTTGAGGAATTTCCGTTACAAAGTGACAGTTGGGATTTGTCAGTTGGGATTTAATATCTGTGAGGAAAGGATGTTTAGAAAGGTAGCTGTGATGGCTGTTGTTTTTCGATGTTTTGCCAGTTATTGTTAAATACAATTCAATACAAAGTTATATATTTACCTTGTGAATTGAATGAGAGTTTCATTATTCACTCGAACAGAGACTGGAGTTTTTGGGCCGATGGGGAATTAAACTTCTATATTTCTGTTGCCTATCCGCTGTGACATAAATACTCAACGCCGAAGAAAACCCACCTTGGCCTTCTTTGGCACCGATTCACCCCGAGAAACCCACTGTTCTGACTGCTGTTTGGTCTCTGGTGTGTTGTGGTGGATCCACGTTTCGTCCACGGTTACGAAATGGAGCAAAAACTCTTCCATATTGCGGTTGAACAACGCCAAACACTCCTGCGAAATTGTTGCACGATTGCCTTTCTGGTCGATTGTGAGCAAACGCGGCACCCATCTTGCGGAAAGCTTTCTCATACCCAAGTGATCATTTAAAATTGAAACTACTGAGCCATGTGAGATGCCTATGGCTTCCACAATCTCTCGCTCTTTCAATCTCTGATCGGCCAACACCATATCGTGAATTTTTTCAATGGTTTCGGGTGTAGAGACCTCAACTGGGCATCCAGAATGTTCGGCATCTTCCGTGTTTGTACGGCCACAACAAAATTCAGGAAGAGGAAGAGGAAACAGTCGTGGCAGGGGGTCAGGAAGAGGAATCAGCGGAGGACAGTTTAAATTGGGGCAAAACCAGTGCGCTCGTTGTAAGAAAGAGGGCCACTGGCAGAGGGAATGTGTGGAGGAAATGTCAGAAGAAAGTGATGCTAGTACCAAAAAGGTCAAAATTCCAGCCAGAGGATCAGGAAAGCCTAGAGGAAGAGGCAGAGGAAGTTATAAGCCTTATCAGAAGGCTGTTGTGGCTGCTGCCATGCAAGAAGAGGAGGAAGAAGAGGAAGCTGAGTGGGAAGATGAATGTTGAAAAATAGGCAAGGCTTTTCTGTTACTTGACCCAGAGGAGCCATTAATTGCCATAGATGTGCAAGGTCAACGTATAAAGTTCCTAGTAGACACCGGGGCGGACAAGTCTGTAGTAAACCGGAAAATAGCCCCCCCTAGTGGTCAGCACATCAAGGTTGTTGGAGTGACAGGAAAGCCACAAAAATGTCCATTGTTACAGCAAAGAAAGTGCAACATTGCTGGCAGAGAGGTGATACATAAGTTACTGTATGTCCCAGATTGTCCCATCCCTCTTCTTGGGAGAGACATCTTGGCGAAGATAAGGGCAAGGTTGGAATTTTTGGAAACAGGCCAGTTGGAACTTACAGTCCCACAGCAAGAAGAATACAGATTGTTTAGATTGCAACAAGTTAGCAAGAAAGATACAGTTTGGTGTTGGGAACAGACTCCCCGGGTCTGGGCTGAAGATAATGAGCCAGGAATGGCGATAAATGTTGCCCCTGTTGTGGTAGAGATAAGAACTGGTCAGCTTCCCGTGAGAAAGGCCCAATACCCGATAAGCAGAGATGCTGTGGAAGGGATCCAGGGGAGTTACAAAGATTATTACGTCATGGGATCATTGTTCATTGTGAATCAGCTTGGAATTCGGCCCTCCTCCCTGTTCGCAAATCAGATGGAAAGTATCGCATTGTGCAAGACCTTAGGGCTGTCAATCAAGCTACAGTGACTTTAACCCTGTTGTTCAAAAATCCATACGTAATGATGAGTCTAATACCAAGTGCCGCTGCCTGGTTCTCTGTATTGGACTTACGTGATGCATTTTTCTGCATTAGGCTAGCTCCTATCTCACAACCCATCTTTGCCTTCCAATGGGAGACCCCAAAGGGAGGACAAAGACGTCAAAAGCTGGCTTTAGACTACCTACTCTCAAAGGAAGGCGGTCTGTGTGTGTGGTTAAACCAAACTTGCTGTCATTTTGTAAATAAGAGTGGTGATATAGAGCTGGATCTGATTAAAATTCAGGGTGCTGCTAGAGAAATACAGAAGACTTATTCGACTCAAGTGATTCTTGGAATACGTTATTGAGCTGGCTGCCAGACCTACATTGGTTGCGTTCACTTGTAATGATAATCATTGTGGTGATATGTTCTGTGTTGGTCATAATGTGCTGTCTGCCTATTGTGCTCAGATGCTGTGCAAAGGCAGTACAGAGTTCCCTGGAGACAGTAAAAGGTGTGCATACTGTCATAACTGAAAGGCCTGGGGTCCCACGGGACTGGAGGGTCAATTGGTCAAAATAGGTGTTCCAGACGTGTGTAGGGAAACTCCATGTGATGAGTTTCCTACAAGAAAGAGAAATTCTGGAATAAAGCAGGTTTGGTACTTTTCCGAGCATAAAAAGTACAGTCAGAGAGTGATGCTACTTGCGTGTCAACTCTGAAAAGAGGGTTTTGGTGCCAGAAATCAGACAGGCACTTGCAATGAAAGACTAACACCATGATTAAATGCATTTTAATACACCCTGTGCCCAATTTGAGATACTGTAGGCTAGATGGGTGGAAACAGTGCAGTTTGAGCTATAAAGTTAATGGGAATTTTAATGTGAATGGAAACACCACTGCGCATGGCAAAGAGTCTGACCTTCTCCGCTGCTGGCAGGGAGCCCGGAAATATTGTTTCAAGTCAAGAACAGAGAGACTCAGCATTGATAGCTTGCACTGTGAGAAAGAAATAACTAATAGATGGCTATTGTTCTCATTCTTAGGTATGACAGAGGGATGATGCTAATAATTTATGCAGTGTCTATTGGATTAATGAAATGTCATGTAACAACAGTAATCACCAGCCAATTATGTTTGTTTTATCCATGAAGAAGGGGTGGGCTTGACTGAAATGACTCCATTACGGGTATAAATGTCTTTGTATGAGATGTGACGGGGTCTTTTGCCCCTATCTGCAGCTGTGTTCTGCTGGCAAAGCCCACCAGCTGGTGCCAGGAATAAATTCTTTTTTGATTTTCACCTATTTCACAGTTGTCGTGTGTTCTCCCTCATCCTAGAGCCCGCGCATCCCAATTTAAACTCCCTCTCTGGCCTGGGGACGTGCCATCGTCCTGCCCGCATTCTCCAGGAAGGGTGTGAGAGCATAACAGCCCACCACACCCCCTCCGCAACCATTCGTTCCCACGTCGCGGAGTAAATCCATTGATCATTTGGATGTACTGCGTGGCAATAATCTGCAAGTCTTTGACACTTATCCCAATCCCAGGTTCCCTCGCTTGGCCATCCGATCTCACGGACAGATGGCCAAACCTCTGTGCACAGATTGCTAAGTTCAAAAGATTTCATCTCCTGGGTGTTTCCTTCTATGGCCAACAAACAAAACCTGTCCCAGTTCAGCATCTGGAAAGCCTGGTCACAACCTTCTGTCCACTCAAATGGATCCTTGTTATTCCCTCTGGTGGCTTGGTACAATGGCTTTGCAATAACAGCATAATTAGGAATCCAATGTCTTACATAAGAAGTGGTTCCTAGAAACTCTCTTGTCTGTCTTCTGTCTTTGGGGGTTGGGATGGCACAAATGACTTCCTTTCTTTCAACTTCCAATACTTTACTCCCCTGGGTCAGGCCAAAGCCTAAATACTTAACTTTCTTCTGACACAACTGTGCTTTCTTTTTGGACACTTTATACCCGTAATGGAGTCATTTCAGTCAAGCCCACCCCTTCTTCATGGATAAAACAAGCATAATTGGCTGGTGATTACTGTTGTTACATGACATTTCATTAATCCAATAGACACTGCATAAATTATTAGCATCATCCCTCTGTCATACCTAAGAATGAGAACAATAGCCATCTATTAGTTATTTCTTTCTCACAGTGCAAGCTATCAATGCTGAGTCTCTCTGTTCTTGACTTGAAACAATATTTCCGGGCTCCCTGCCAGCAGCGGAGAAGGTCAGACTCTTTGCCATGCGCAGTGGTGTTTCCATTCACATTAAAATTCCCATTAACTTTCATAGCTCAAACTGCACTGTTTCCACCCATCTAGCCTACAGTATCTCAAATTGGGCACAGGGTGTATTAAAATGCATTTAATCATGGTGTTAGTCTTTCATTGCAAGTGCCTGTCTGATTTCTGGCACCAAAACCCTCTTTTCAGAGTTGACACGCAAGTAGCATCACTCTCTGACTGTACTTTTTATGCTCGGAAAAGTACCAAACCTGCTTTATTCCAGAATTTCTCTTTCTTGTAGGAAACTCATCACATGGAGTTTCCCTACACACGTCTGGAACACCTATTTTGACCAATTGACCCTCCAGTCCCGTGGGACCCCAGGCCTTTCAGTTCTGACAGTATGCACACCTTTTACTGTCTCCAGGGAACTCTGTACTGCCTTTGCACAGCATCTGAGCACAATAGGCAGACAGCACATTATGACCAACACAGAACATATCACCACAATGATTATCATTACAAGTGAACGCAACCAATGTAGGTCTGGCAGCCAGCTCAATAATGTATTCCAAGAATCACTTGGAGTCGAATAAGTCTTCTGTATTTCTCTAGCAGCACCCTGAATTTTAATCAGATCCAGCTCTATATCACCACTCTTATTTACAAAATGACAGCAAGTTTGGTTTAACCACACACACAGACCGCCTTCCTTTGAGAGTAGGTAGTCTAAAGCCAGCTTTTGCTGCATTTCCATTCTCGCCAGAGAATTCATTTCTTCCTGTAAAATTGACAAGCCCTCATGGGATCATTGTTCATTGTGAGTCAGCTTTCTTACAACGTGCGCACTGGTTTCGCCCCAATTTAAACTGTCCTCCGCTGGTTCCTCTTCCTGACCCCCTACCACGACTGTTTCCTCTTCCTCTTCCTGACCTTTCTTCAAACATGCTCACCAACACTCTATATCCCTCCTTCTTCTTCCTATCCTTCTTCTCCTCTTCTACCTGCTCTCTAATGAAGCAGAATTGAGGAGTTATGGAACTCCAAGTACCAATCAAATCTTACCAAGCTGCTTGTACGCGGGCTCTAGGATGAGGGAGAACACACGACAACTGTGAAATAGGTGAAAATCAAAAAGAATTTATTCCTGGCACCAGCTGGTGGGCTTTGCCAGCAGAACACAGCTGCAGATAGGGGCAAAAGACCCCGTCACATCTCATACAAAGACATTTATACCCGTAATGGAGTCATTTCAGTCAAGCCCACCCCTTCTTCATGGATAAAACAAGCATAATTGGCTGGTGATTACTGTTGTTACATGACATTTCATTAATCCAATAGACACTGCATAAATTATTAGCATCATCCCTCTGTCATACCTAAGAATGAGAACAATAGCCATCTATTAGTTATTTCTTTCTCACAGTGCAAGCTATCAATGCTGAGTCTCTCTGTTCTTGACTTGAAACAATATTTCCGGGCTCCCTGCCAGCAGCGGAGAAGGTCAGACTCTTTGCCATGCGCAGTGGTGTTTCCATTCACATTAAAATTCCCATTAACTTTCATAGCTCAAACTGCACTGTTTCCACCCATCTAGCCTACAGTATCTCAAATTGGGCACAGGGTGTATTAAAATGCATTTAATCGTGGTGTTAGTCTTTCATTGCAAGTGCCTGTCTGATTTCTGGCACCAAAACCCTCTTTTTCAGAGTTGACACACAAGTAGCATCACTCTCTGACTGTACTTTTTATGCTCGGAAAAGTACCAAACCTGCTTTAATATCGTGATTTTTTTCAATGGTTTCGGGTGTAGAGACCTCAACTGGGCATCCAGAACGTTCGGCATCTTCCGTGTTTGTACGGCCACAACAAAATTCAGTAAACCACTTTTTTACCCTTGAAATTGATGGTGCAGAGTCCCCATAGTATTTATCAAGCTTAGCCTTGGTTTGAGTGATGGTTTTTCCCCGCAAAAAATGCTTAATGAGCACACAAAATTCACTTTCTTCAATTTTCTCCTCAAATCATGCGGTAGTCTGCTATCAATGGCTGTCAAACACAAACTAAATGATGCAGCGTGTTCAAATTTTGACAGGAGTCAACTGACAGATGCCTGTTGACAGGAGCAGGATTGCCCTTTCAGTTAAGAGGCAGGAAATTCAAAAATTCATGGACTTATTGACCCGCCCTCATATACTGTAGTTCGGGCCTGCCCAACAGGCGGCCCGGGGGCCATACACGCCCCCCAGCCCCTTTCCTTCGCCCCCCCAAGCTTTTTAATTAAAAATAAAAATAGAAAATTAAACAAAATAAGAATAAAATAATTACCCACTTCCAGGTTCCGGAGCAAGTCTCACGAGACTACGCCAGCCACACGGGTTTCGCTGCAACGCAGGCGTGATCTCGCGTTGCGAGCGAAATCCCGTGTGGCTGGCGTAGTCTCGCGAGACTTGCTCCGGTTGCTGAAATCTCGGCTACAGAATCCCTGCGGCCCACACAGACGCGATTAGACCTTATTCGGCTCCTGGCTCGGTCGGTCGTCGTGTCTCTCGTGGTCTCTCGTGGTCCGGCTACTGGAAGGTAGGCTGAAGCAGGGGGCTGTTTTGCTGGGGTGGGCTCCTTTCTTCCTTTCTTCCTTGCTTTAATTCTTGCTTTTATGTTATTTATTTATATTTATTTCCCTCCCATGTATATTCCCTTCCTCCATCCATATTTCTTTGTGTGTTTGTTATTTATTAATATTTATTTCCCTCCCATATATATTCCCTTCCTCAATCCATATTTCTTTGTGTGTTTCTATTATTTATTAATATTTATTTCCCTCCCATGTATATTCCCTTCCTCCATCCATATTTCTTTGTGTTTGTTATTTATTAATATTTATTTCCCTCCCATGTATATTCCCTTCCTCCATCCATATTTCTTTGTGTTTGTTATTTATTTATATTTATTTCCTTCCTCCATCCATATTTCTTTGTGTTTGTTATTTATTTATATTTATTTCCCTCCCATGTATATTCCCTTCCTCCATCCATATTTCTTTGTGTTTGTTATTTATTAATATTTATTTCCCTCCCATGTATATTCCCTTCCTCCATCCATATTTCTTTGTGGGTTTCTATTATTTATTAATATTTATTTCCCTCCCATATATATTCCCTTCCTCCATCCATATTTCTTTGTGGGTTTCTATTATTTATTAATATTTATTTCCCTCCCATATATATTCCCTTCCTCCATCCATATTTCTGTGGAGGAGAGGGCGGAGCCGGGGAGGGGTCAGACCTGGGGGAGGGGTGGGGGCGGAGCAGGGGCAGGGGCGGAGCAGGGGCGGAGGCAGACCCTTAGGCCCCCCCAGTGTAGCACCCATGGGTCCGCCCGGGCCACGGGGGAGGGGTAATGCACCGGGGGTCCCGTTGGCATTGGGACCCGCACAGGCTGAAAGGGATTCGGAGGATGAGTTGGAAGGCCCAGAGCAAGATTGGTCAGCTGTGCCTTTGCCCAGTCCACCGCCAGAGAGTTTAGCCTGGGATTTCGAATGGGAGCATTCTCCCGGGGAAGGAGCGGACCAGGTGGAGATGGGAGGCAGTGAAGCAGATAGCGGAGATAGTTATGAATTCCCAAATGGCCGAGGTTCCCAGGTGCTGGCCGAGCAGCAGATGGAGGCTAGCGGATGGGAAACTCGGGAGGCTACTTCTCAGGAAGATAGCGATACTAGGCTGGAAGAGCGGGCCGTTCTCATAACAGGCGCAGGGACATAGAGGAGGGCAGGAGGAGCTGGCATCTGTCCCTAGACCGTCACCGTTCGGAAAGTAGAGACTGGAGGCGCCGGCCCTAGATCGTCGGGGGTCCCGGCCGAGGATTAAGTACGCCCCGTCGGAACTGATCCTCAGTACTCCGGCCACGTCTATACTGAATAGGCGCGAAGCGGAGTGGGACCACAAGTAACAGTGGTCATCAAGTCTTGCCTTGCCTGTGCCTTGTTTCCTGAGCCGCAGTGGTTGCGGCACCTTGCCCTGGTTCCTGATTCGCATTGGATTGCGAAACCTTGTCCTGTTTCCTGATCCGCATTGGTTTGCGGAGCCTTGCCTCGCTTCAAGCTATTTGCCATTATACTTTGGACTATTGACTCTATACTTTGAACACTTGCATTTATTGGACTATATACCTTTTGGACTGTTTTCATACTCAATAAAGTAGTTAGCCTTTGCTACGTCTCCGTGTGTGTGTTAAAGGGGCAGTTCTAAGTCGGCGTTCGTGACACCCAGGTGATCAGTGACCGGAATTCCGGCCACTGGTCCGGTAGAAGTTGGACAGCCCTGCTGTAGTTCTTGACTCAAATTTTACAAACCCGGGCAATAAGTATTTTCGGGCCTCTCTAGATCCTTCAGTGTAATTCTATTATATGTTTCCAGCCCTACTGAAACAGGTCTCACTATTATTCACAGTTTCAGGTATCCACGAGGCTTTGCAGATACAGGGATTTTCTTGTATATTGATGTGAAAGAATCAAAGACTTTTAATGCTTGGATCTGGGTCAGTACCATCTCCAGTCATGCTCTCATATTTGTATATGTGCCTTCTATTTGCTGATGGTCTTATATAACCGCCCAATGAATTTCTTAGGCTAGGTGTTTTCAGTTCCTTTCACTTGAAATCTAGCCTAAAGCGCCTGGTATTCGTTGGCTCATACAAATATAATTAAAAGGCAAAATGCCAGTTCCAAAATTTTGTCTTAATTCCTAATCTCCCTTCAACTAGACAAACAAGATTCAAGGAAAACATCTACAAGATAGTAGATAAATATTTTATGTAAGATAATTCTTCATCTGATAGGCCTATTGCCATATCGCTATGAGGTTCTCTGGAGGCTATAGTAACATATGAGTGTGTCAAAATACAGTAGACTTTCAGTTAACTGGCATCTGTGGAGATTCATTTGTGGGATAAATGTAGTTTCTGGTTACTATTGAAATACAGTATGTTTGTACAAATGGTCTTGATTTCCTGTTTTAAAATCTCAGGAGCAAGACACAGGGATGTCCTCTCTGTTCCTTACTGCTGGCATTAGCTATGGAACTCCTGGCCATCAAGTGAAATGAGGACACCTATCTTAAGAAAAGTAGACATACAACATTGTAGATATCTATTAAATCTATCTGCAGACAATCTTGTAAATGAGAAATTGTTCTGCCCCTATGCTATCTAACTGCTTGGAAGGTTAACTGGTGGCACCGGGAACAGATGGAGGATGCTTAGACAAACAGTCAACAAGGATTCAACCCAGGGGTGGGCAATCTATGGCCCGCGGGCCAGATCCGGCCCGGCAGCCGATTCTGTCCGGCCTGGAAGAGGGGTGGGGCGGGGCCAAGAGGAAGGGGTGCCGCTGCCGCCATCCCATCGCGGGCTCTGTGGGGCCTGTGTCGGCAGACAGACCAGAGGAGCGGCGGCTTTGGGGTGCCTGCCATCCCTGGAGGCGATCCAGTCCTGCAATGGGAGTACTCGGCAATCTGCGGGGGCTGATAGCCATGGCGACCCAGAAGACTTGATCGTCTTCCAGGGCGTCTTGGCGATCAGCCACCTCAGATTGCCGAGTACTCCTGTTGCAGGCCCTGATCGCCTCCAGGGATGGCAGGCACTCCAAAGCCGCTGCTCCTCTGGCCTGTCTGCCGGCACAGGCCCCACAGAGCCCGTGATGGGATGGCGGCAGTGGCACCCCTTCCTCTTGGCCCCGCAGGGCGATCAGCTGGGGAACGGCTGGGGGCGAGCGGAGGCCTACAGCCTCCGATCGCCTGCTGCTCTACTCTCCTCTGCTGCGGCGGCAGCTGGGTCCACTTTGTCATCCTCTGGACTGGGTCCATTGGGCCATTCCATCTTGGGATCCTTCCTCCCTTGAGGATGTCAGCCTTCATCTTGGTTCGCACCTTATCTTCTTGAATTTAATTTAATTTTAGTGGCTTTATTATTATTTTATAATAATTTTATAATAATATAATATAATGTTATATTATATTATAATTTCAATATATTATAATGTCTATAAATATATTATAATATAATAATTATGATATTAATACTAATAATATATGAATATTTCTTGATATATTAATATGTTAATATTAATGATGTGTAATATATAGTAAATATAGTAAATAAATGAATAAATTATGTAGATTAGAATGTAGTTCAGCCTTTAGGTACGGTCTTCCAGAATATTTTTTGGCTCTCGTGTGGCCCCTTGGAAAAATAATTGCCCACCCCTGATTCAACCCCTTTCTCCTCCCGAATCTAACTGACACAGACCTCGGAAGATAGATAAAGTCCTTGAGAGAGAGAATCTAAATTATTGAACTTCTCTGATGTTCTCTTTCTTGTTGGTATTTGTCTGTCTCTGGAGTGATTCTGTTATTTGACTTGACTTCGTAATAACTCTGACTTGACTCCGTCTGTGATGTGCTATTTTGCAGATCTTCCTAGCCTTCCTCTCTTCTCACCTTCCACTTGTAAAATGGCTGATTCTCCAAGGAACAAAAAAGGTTTTGCCTGAGGCTCTGCCCTTGGGAGGATTATTAAAGGGGCAAGGAGGCCGGTGCCTTGAAGGAAAAGGGGCTATCTAGACTGACCCCTCACAAAACTACACACAAAATGAGAATTCCCTGTAACTAAAAAGGGACTGAAATAAGGGAAACAGTGAGGATTCTCACAGAGGCACGACAAGAGATAATAGTATTATATCAAGGATACTAATCAAATTCACAAGTCTCTCTCTTTCTCTGGCATTACTTTGCAAACGAAGATTCTTAGGAAGGACTCATCCCATGCTTTCTACAAGCGCGTCGATGACTAAAGAGGTTGGATGTGTCCTTCGAACCTGTGCAATGGATTTTTCTGGTGGAGCGCAGCATGCACAGAACTGGCCTCACCCTTTAAACCAAAGGTTCTTCTGCCGGGGCCTAGCAAGCTGGGACGGTGGCAGCAAGGTCCTCAGGTCGTAGGTTTGATTTGAGTTTCCTTCTCTAGATGGTTGATCTTACAGGGTTAGACCATCTGCCCGGGTTTGAAATTAGGGTTTTCCTTCTCTTAGGATGGTTGCCAAAAGGCTAGAGAGCCATCCTACCCGTTGATGCTCTTTGTCAGACCCTTCGGTTGTGACCTGTCTGGCATGGGAGGCCCTACCGATGGCTATTATGCCACCGCCTAGGCCCGGATTACCCATAAGGCCACCCTAGGCCAAGGTCTAAGGTAGCACCTTTGGGGGGGGCAGCAGGTCCAGACCCCCCCAAAAAGTTTTTTAAAAATTCAAAAAAAAAAGGCGCATGCGCGCGGTGGCGTAAGCGCCATCCACGGCCACCCCCCTCCTTTGCTCTGCTCCCCTCGGCTCTGCCCCTGCCCTCGGCTCCGCCCCACCCCCGGCTCTGCCCTTGCCTCCTTGCTGGCGCGAGGAGGAGGAAGGAAAGCCCCATCCTCGGAGCCGATGCGGGGCCTCCCCACAGCTTCTCCCTCCCTCCTAAAGCTGTGATTTCGGCCGCTTCTCAGGCCGGCATAGTGGCTTTAGGAGGGAGGGAGGAGCCGGTGAGTAGGTGGGGGTGGAGCTGGGGGCGGGGCAGGGTGGAGTGGGGAGGAGCTGGGGGTGGAGCATGGGCGGAGCCAGGGGCAGAGTGGGGAGGAGACGGGGCGGAGGCGCGGGTGGATCAGGCCCTTTTGGCCTAGGGCGCCAAAAGGGCCTGATCCGGGCCTGCCACCGCCAGCATAGTTCACAACTTCATTAGGGTACGCAAGCCTCTCCCCCGCAACAAGTCAGAAACTAGACAACAAAGTCCCATGCCTGTACACGCCAAGATTAGCAAAAGGGAACAGCATTGTCTTCTTTGCAAAATATATAAAGTTAGCTTTATTTACAATTCGTTTTCATAACCAGAGAGTCTGGGGGGAGCAGGGAGAAAAAAGAGTTTCTGGTTAGAATGATGCAGAGAATTGGTGTGGAAAAACAAACAAGCAGGAAGTCAGCAAACATACAAACTGGTAATTAGTATAGGTATGCAAAGATTGCAGATACTAATAAAGTTGCCCTGGAGTCACAAGTGACTATGGAAACACGCGCGATCCAGGACTTGCTTGCATTCAGATGGGCCTGCAAGACCCATCTTTTCCGCCAGGCGTTCGACCTGTAGGTCTTACTTTGTGCAGCCTCGTGTTTTTAAGTGTTATCTGTGGTAGCGTGTTGCATCACAATTTTAATGATTTTATGGAGTGTACTGTTTTTTAGCTAATTTGTTGTTGTTTTAATCATTGCCATTGTTTTTATTGTGCCTTGTTTGGCTCCTGTGAGCCGCCCCGAGCCCTCCCGGGAGTGGCGGCATAGAAGCACGCTTAATAAATAAATAAATAAATAAATAAATAAAATAGTGAGAAAACTTCTCTGAGAAAAGAAAGGAGACAAAGACAAAAAGTTCATGAGGAAATGACATTTGGGGACTGTGAGACATTCTTAGCTGTGTAGATGAGACTGTCACAGAATGGCATGTAATTATAGGTCTAGTTCTCTGTTTAGTGGTTCTCTGCCTGTGGGTCCCCAGGTGTTTTGGCCTACAACTCATGCAGTTCTACTACATGAGGGTTAAATTGTTTATTTATTTGGCAATCTCCTTTGTGCTCTCTGCTTCTCCACTTAAACATTTTTGTCTCTCTGTTCACAGACACCCCTGGGAGACTCTCAGATGCAAACTTAAACCAACTTACCATCTGAGAGAGTTTAATCTAAACATTTGCAGTCTCTATAGATTTTGCCCCCCCCCCTAAAGTGTGAACATCATCTACTCCCCCTTTTTGCCATCTTGCCTGATAAATATTTCTGGATAAGCCAAAAGCTTGCACTTTATTGTGTGAGTGTTGAGCTGGTCTTATAATGTTGATATTTCTTTGATACTAGTTTTAGCATATGAAAAGGGGAGTACATAAAGGGTTCTAGTCACCATTGCACTTTCCTTCTATGAATTATGTGACTACTTTATGCTGAAGTAACATCTGGATCAGAAAGAAGACTCGTGTGGTCTAGGCCCCATCATTCCTCACTGTTGGAGATAGCTGACTAGGGCTGCTGGGAGTTGCAGTCCAAAACCAATTGGAGACTCCTGTACCTATTGCAGTGGCATCAATTGCGATCTAAGTATGCATAGTTGAGAAGCTCAGTGAACACGCTGCATAAACATAATATTATTATTACATTGGCAAAAATCCAAATTTTCATGGCCTGTAATGCAGTAATTCTACTTCTTCCGCCTTTAAGCCAACCTCCTGCCACCTCCAAGGTCCCCATTCCCACCAGCTGGAAAGCTCCACTGTGCTCTGAAGATCTCCTCGGGAGTCTGGAGGCTTGGGGAGAGCGCAGCGGGTGCAAACTCGCTCCAAAGGCGCGCACGAGAGAGCGCACACGCAAAAGAGAAAGAGAAAGAGCGCGAGAGCGAGAGAGAGCGCGAGAGAGAGAGCGTGCGAGAGAGAGAGAGAACGTGCGAGAGAGAGAGAGAGCATGAGAGAGAGGAGAGAGAGAGCGTGTGTGAGAGAGAGCACGCGTGAGAGAGAGAAAGAGTGCGAGAGAGAGCGCATGAGAGAGAAAGAAAGAGAGAGAGAGAGAGAGAGAGAGAGCGTGAGAGAGGGAGCGTGAGAGAGAGAGAGAGCATGAGAGAGAGGGAGAGTGAGAGCGTGTGCGAGAGAGAGCACGCGTGAGAGAGAGCGCGTGCGTGCGAGAGAGAAAGAGCGTGCGAGAGAGAGAGTGCGTGAGAGAGAAAGAGCGAGAGCGAGAGAGAGCGCACGAGAGAGAGAGCAAGAGAGAGCGCGAGAGAGAGAGCGTGCGTGAGAGAGAGCGTGCGAGAGAGGGAGCATGAGAGAGAGGGAGGGAGAGGGAGAGCAAGAGCGTGTGCGAGAGAGAGAGCACGCGAGAGAGAGAGCGCGTGTTGTGAGAGAGAGAGAGAGCGAGCGAGTGAGAGAGAGAGAGAGAGATGGAGAGGACGGAGCAGAGACTTTGCCGGGAGAAGGAGCTAGGAGGGGCATGAGAATGGGGGAAAGAGGGGCGCAGACCAGTTTTAGTTTTTTAGGGTCTGTGAGCTGCGCCCCCCCCCCCAGCTTGTGCTCCTAGGCCATGGCCTTGTTGGTCTTATGGGTAATCCGGGCATGACTTAAAACCGCATCTTCAGATTTCCACAATATTTTAAAAGTAGCGTAGGAAAGCTAAAAGAAAAAGAAAAAAGGAAGTGTGGGTGTTATTGCCACCTATTGCTGTTGTGAATTAGAAACTTTACTTGTGTTGTACACCAAGAATGAGAATTGTGCACTTCTTTGGATGTTGTCAAACTGCAACTCTCAGGATTCCTCACTATTGACTGTACTGGAAGTTGCAATCTGGCAAAACAAGGGTCTCGCCTAGAGCTTGAAAATGTTACTTTTTTGAACACACCCACCCACCCAAAGTATCCCTCCCCATTAGGCAGGCTGGCTTAGCACCCCCTATGTGAAATTTGCACTTCTAAATGTGAATGATAGATGAATAGCTAAAAGCCTTTTATAATTTTAACCCATGCAATCTATGCCTTGACAAACCTCGTCGTAATTGTAATGTAATTTAAGGTGCGCCAATTTTCTGACATTAAATCTTTCATGTCATGAACTACTTTTGGCAAGAGAACTTAACGCTGCAGGAAAAAAAATGTGCACAGTTGTGCTTTGTTTGGTAATTTCCATACATCTGGACACCTGTTTTGAATTTACAAAATTGGATTGGGTTCAGCTCATCCTGAAGGCAGAGGAATTATCATCTGCATCCAGCTATGATAAACTGACTAAGTAATAATGTATGCAGAACTGCAGATGTTTTCTTTCCAAGAGAGGGAAAGAAATGGCTGCTAGTAATTGGATTATCGACAAACTCAATTTACTGCTATTTTCCGATGTGAATTTTAACTGTTTGGTAGTTAAGCCTAGTTTCCTTATAAAATTATGGCAGATTTTCATTAAACAGGTGAGGCTTATATACAAATGAGTGGTTTTTCATACAATAAACAGTGTGAAATTGTGGAGCATAATGGTAAGACAGAAGGATCCACTTAATCTCACACTTAATTCAGAATATCTTGATTTTTTAAGGTACAAGATTTAGAACAAGATTTAACATATATCATAAGACAGTAGTTTTCAACCTTCCTAATGCCGCGACCCCATAATAAGTTGATTTGACCCCCAACCATAACATTATTTTCGTTGCTACTTCTTAACTGTTATTTTGCTACTGTTATGAATCGTAATGTAAATATCTGATAGGCAGGATATATTTAGATTCACTGGACCAAATTTGGCACAAATAACCAATACTTCCACATTTGAATACTGGTGGGGTTGGGTTGGCATGCCCAGATTACCCATAAGGCCAACGAGGCCACGGCCTAGGGGCGCAAGCCGAGGAGGGGGCGCAGATCACGGACCAAAAAAAATCTGGTCTGCGCCCCTCTTTCCCCCTTTCTCATGCCTCTCCTCGCTCCTTCTCCCGGCAAAGTTTCTGCTCCGTCCCCTCTGTCTCTCTCGCGCGTGCGCGCTCTCTCTCTCTCTCTCGCATGCTCTCTCTCTCGCATGCTCTCTCTCTCGCGTGCGCACATGCTCTCTCTCTCGCATACGCTCTCTCTCTCTCTCTGTGATACCCCAGAGTTCCCCTGGCCCTCAGCAAGACCAACGCCATGTTAAATCCCAAGTATCAGAGGGGACCAGCAAGCCTAAAAGCCAGAAGCTGCAGAGGCCTGCAGTTCATGCTCCGTTCAAGGACAAAGCTAGCCGAGTCGCCTCTCGAGCCGATAAGCGGCCCGAGAGAGGCAGAGATGGGATGACTCCCATTCACCCAGGTGCCAGAGTTAATTGGGCTTACATTTCGATCCCATGCGAGAGGCCTGAGAAAGACCAGATGGAGCACTGTTTTGGGAACCCGTTTCGACGTACTGGGACGTACTGGGACGTCGTAACTTCAAAGGCTTTGGGGCCTATAAGAACTGGGGTTGAGAGATGTATGGCATCTCTCGTCAACTTTTGAAATCTTGCCTTCATGAACTTTGCCAGGGCTATTGAGCCTTCCTGCTACTGAAACTCTATTTGCCAAGCTTTGTGCCAAGAACCCTTCCATGGATTAGCCCGCTGGGGCATCAAGACTTTAACTTTTGTTCCTGCTTGCTTTGGACTATTACCTTGCCTTACCTGGTGTTTGGGAACACCAAAGGACTATATCTTTAATTCTTTGCTCTATCCATTTAATCTAAATAAAGCATTTAAACGTGGCCGGTCTCAAGTGGTTTACTGAGGGGTCCTTCCGGTCTATGGTGCAACACTCACTCTCTCTCTCTTGCACTCTCTCTCTCTCTCTCTCTCTCTCTCTCTCTCTCTCGTGTGCGCCTTTGGAGAGAGTTTGCACCCGCTGCGCTCTTCCCAAGCCTCCCGACTCCCGAGGAGACCTTCAGAGCACAGCGGAGCATTCCAGCCGGTGGGAATGGAGACCTTGGAGGTGGCGGGAGGTTGGCTTAAAGGGGACATAATTTCAAACTGTGGCCTAGGGCGCAAAAAAGCGTTAATCCGGGCCTGTGGGTTGGGGGTTGATTTTGTTATTTGGGAGTTGCAGTTGCTGGGATTTATAGTTCACCTATAATCAAAGAGCATTCTGAATTCCACCAACAATGGAATTGAACCAAACTTGGCACACAGAACTCCCATGACCAACAGAAAATATTGGAAGGGTTTGGTGGACATTGACCTTGAGTTTTTAAATTGTAGTTCACCTACATCCAGAGAGCACTGTGGACTCAAACAGTGATAGATCTGGACCAGACTTGGCACGAATACTCATTATGCCCAAATGTGAAGACTGGTGGAGTTTGGGGGAAATAGAGCTTGACTATTGGGATTTGTAGTTGCTGGAATTTATAGTTAACCCACAATCAAAGAGCATCTTGAAATCCAGCAACAAAGGAATCGAACCAAACTTGGCACACTGAACTCTCGAGTACTGAAAGGGTTTGCTGGGCATTTACCTTGAGTTGGGAAGTTCTAGTTCATCTACATCCAGAGAGCACTGCGGACTCAAACTTGGCACGTTTGGATCTGGACCAAAATTGACATTTTGGAGTTGTAATTTCTGGGATTTATAATTCATCTACAATCAAAGAGCATTCTGAACCCCACCAACGAAAGAATTGGGCCATACTTCCCACATGGAACCCCCATGTCCAATAGAAAATAATGTGCTTTCTGATGGTCTTTAGCAACCCCTCTGACACCCCCTTGTGATCCCCCCCAGGGGTCCCAATCCCCGAGGTTGAAAAACACTGCCATAGAACATCCCAGGCATATATCAATATTCCCTCGAGCACTTATAGAATGCTTTTCCGTTTTGACAGAATAATTAATAATCTTTTACACTAGGAACAAAGGGAAAGGGGCTTTCAAATATGTTTAATTAGTATTTATTAGTATTTATCTATGGTACACGTGTTTGCACCGGGAATGTGGCGCAGCTGGCTAAGTGTCAGCTGCATAAGATCTCTCTGACCAGTAGGTTATGAGTTCGAGGCCTGCCCAGATCGAGGTGGGTGCTCGACCTTTAAGTGTAGCCTGCTGTCGACCTTTGCAGCCCGAAAGACAGTTGCATCTGTCAAGTAGGAGATAAAGGTACCATATTAAGTGGGGAGGCAAATTTTGACTGAATTATGAGGCCATTAAAAAGAACTCCAGGAACGCTGAGGAATGCGGAAGGAACAAGAAGGGACGCTGGAACGCTGGCCACCAGTTGCCCCTGGTGGCCAGAGTTTGCCTCTGTTCGTCTATATGTGTGTATGTGGAAACGGCAGGAATTGTCTGCTAAATATGTGTACCTGTAATCCGCTCTGAGTCCCCTTCGGGGTGAGAAGAGCGGAATATAAATAAAGTGTATCAAAGTGTATTATTATTTAGGGAAGCATAGGATACAGCAATTTTGCATACTTGAAGCAAAAAATTACGGATCCACCGCCAAGACTCTACTTCTGGAAGACAATCATATTGGGCTCGCCGGTAATGAAGATGATGTCAATCCGGGTGTTTTGGATTCATTTTTTGGATGAAATTTCTAGACTGATACATGAATATTTTGGGTACTCCCCGACAACACACCTCCTCCACTCCCAGTTATACCACGCTTAGAATAACACAAAACATAGGGAGCTGTAATGTTGATGTGCTACAGTGCAAAAGAGAGAGAAAGAAAATTGCCCTGTAGCATAATATCATACATAAATGATGTCATTCACACATATTCCAGACATTCCCAAACCCTGTGATTTTCAGATATGTGAAACTATGCTTTAAAATCCTGGGGATCTCACAAGTATACACCTGATAAACATAGTCATCTTATTATTTCTCAATTACTTTCTCTCCTGTTTGGTTGTATCCTGATCTGCATTGTTTTGTTGTTATTTGCTATCACATTGTTGTTGTTGTTGTTATCTTCACATCATTGTTGCCATGAGCAAAAAAGTAATAATACTGACTTATCAACTTTCACTACAATTCTAGGATAGTGTTTATAGGATAGCCCTTTTGGCACCTTGGGCCACACTTTGGAATTAGTCCCCCAAACCAATCTCTACTGCACCGCACCCCCACATTCCTTATTTCCGCCTGCCTCTCCTCTCTCACCGATGTGCTGCGTGCGGAGGTCCAGCAATGCCTCGCCCAGGCCCAGCTCGGCACCCTTGTGCAGCTGGGCCAGGCAGGAGCCCAGGGAGCCGCTCCCAGGCCCCTTCCCGGCCCCTGGGCCTTTTGGAGCCGGCACCCAGGAACATTGAGGAAGGAGGCAGAGGCACTTGCGCCCTCCTGCCGTGCACGCATGCCCGCCAGTGGCCGCGGGGGTGGGGCTTCCCTCCGCCTCCTCCTCCCCCTGCCCTCCTTCATTGGGCGCGAGGAGGATGAAGCAGAGGGAAGCCCCGCCCCTGGGGCCACCGGCAGCACCTCTGCCTCCTTCCCCAATGTTCCTGGGTGCCGCGCAGGGCCGGTAGCGGCCCTGGGGGCTTCCCTTCCTTCCTCCTCCCGCTGCCGGCCATGCGCGGCACCCAGTAACATGGCGGAGGAGGCAGAGGCGCCCCTCCTGCCACGCAAACAATCCCGCCAGCGGCCCCGGGGGTGGGGCTTCCGTCCACCTCATCCTCCTCGCGCCCTCCTTCCTTGACAAGGGGATGGGGGTGATGGCAAGGAGGAGAGAGGGGCGCCATTCCCTCCTCCTCTGCCCCCTCACAGTACTCTCCCCCGCCCTCCCCCGAGAGAGAGAGTGTGTCATGCCGCACGTTGCGGTTTTGTTTGAACATTTTTTTTGGACCTTGATCTGGCGTCCCCCTAGGCCTGCGCTCATAGGCCATGGGTAATCCAGGCCTGAGTGTTTGTAGTCATAAACTGAGTAAATGCTGATGTCTCATGCCTAGCAGGATATTATTGATAATGACTATGAATATTTGCACCACTCCAAACTCAACAAGACTTACTTCATTTTTACCAGTAATCTGCTCTCTTTTGGTAGGAATGTTTTTTGTAGTTATGCTAATTGTTATGGATTTCCCCCCCTTTTTTGTGTCATTTTTCTATTTGTACACCGATAATGTAGTTTTATGTAAAATATGTGTTTTCATATTTTTTTAAACCCTAAGATTTAAAAAACTGGAAAAAGTGAAATTGATACGATGCAACTTTCATACCTGGATTAGCTACCAGAAAATGATTAGAAATCACATCTGTTTTGACCCAATGTACATCTAATGGAGTTTACAGTAATTTTGTTCCCATTCAAAAATGGTGAAATGAATGGGACACTTTTCCCCATGTAGATGTAACCAAAATACACTAAAAGTACCAGATCCCATCTGATTTTGAAAGCCACACAGGGACTTTCAAAATCAGGCTTACATAGAGACAATTATTCAATGCCTTAAAACAGGGCTATCCAACTTCTACGGGCCCAAGGGCCGGAATTCCGGTCACTGAGCACCTGGGGGCCGAAGGGTCTGCCTCTGCCCCTGGCTCCGCCCCCTCCCCTGGCTCCGCCCCCTCCCTGGCTCCGCCCCCTCCCCGGCTCCAATTTACTTACAATTGACCTTGAGTTGTGGAGTTGTAGTACACCTCCATCCAGAGAGCACTGTGGACTCAAATAATGATGGATCTGGACCAAACTTGGCATGAATACTCAATATACCCAAATGGGAACACTGGTGGATTTGGGGAAATGTTTCCTAATACCTTTGAGTTATTTGAGTCCACACTCAAATTGGGACACACCAAAAAAACCAAACACCTCAATGCCGTCGCAGGGCTTGATGGGGCCTCCTTTCCCAGAGGCGGGTGGAGGAGGCCCAAAGAGCTCCCTCCCTCCCTAAAGGGAAAACAAGCCACGGGGCAGGCACAAAGAAGCCACGTTGCGCCCTGCACGCGGGGAAGGCAGCACAACAAGGGGAGGGGCGCGGAGGAGGGGAAGAAAGCGTCGCCAAGGAAACCGCCGCTGAGGGACCCCTCCCCCCCTTCACCCAACGTCCCACTGTTTTTAGATTGATTGATTCGAGCTAGGCCCTTCCTTACCCATACTATGGGAGCCCCGCCACAGGGCCGAAGCGCCAACGCCGCTGCCTTCCCTGAAGAGCCCCGCTGAAGCCGAGGCAAAACTCAGGCCGCGCGCGGCGGCTCTCCCATCCGCGGGGCGGGAAGCGAGGGCCCTCCACAGGAAGAGGACGGGGCCAGGAGGGGCTTGCCCGGCCTCACGCCCCTCCTCCCTCTCTCTGAGGGAATGGGGGCTGGCCTGGAAGCTGCCATGAGAGGGAGGAGGAAGTGCGCGCCCAGGCCCGCCGCAAATCCCGCGGGACCCAAGATTTCGCCAGCTATCGTGAGACTACGCAGCCACAGACGGGATTTCGACCTCCCTCGAAATCCCGTCTGTGGCTGGCGTAGTCTCGCGATGCTTGCCTAAACCCGGAAGTAGGTATTTTTTATATTTTTTTATTTTTTATTTTTTATTTGTATTTTATTAAAACAAGTTAGGGGGCCGTAGGGAAGGGGCTCGGGGGCCGTGTACGGCCCCGGGGCTGCCTGTTGGACAGCCCTGCCTTAAAGCACATACAATTTCAAAAAAAAAATCAGATTAAAATTAAAAACATATTAAACATTTAAAAACATTGCATTCCATATTAAAATCACGCTATCCATAGTCGTAGTCCAAGCTGTTCCATAGTCATTCCATATATTCCAGATCTGTTAATTGCACTGCACTATTCTGGTAGAAAACACCAGCTTCCCACATTTCTATAATATTATTCCTGTGATGTCTGATGGTAATAAAATTCTACAGTAATATAACCTCTTTTCTGACAGTGTAACCACCTATTTAAAAGGATTCATATCAAAGAAGCCAGAATACAGAACTTCCCAAGTCGTCTTATGTATCTGCGCTCATTTCCCCCCAGCTTCTAGCTATTCAAAAGGGTCTTTGTTTTCTGATTTCTCTCTTCTAATTCTTTGTTCTAAGTTCCCTTTGTTGTTTTTGTAATGATTTCTCTTCTACCTTGCAAGATGCTTCATGATCCTAACTTGAAAGTTAGTATGTTAAGATAATAATAATCAATTTAATTATAAAACAGCCTTTGACTTTCATATTTTTTTTTATAATGTGGTTGGAAACAGCATAATTGTTGTTTTCGTTTCAGGAACTGATTTTAATGGTTGTTGTATGAAGAGCTGTCGTGCCAGTTCTTAGAGGTGCCTTGAACTGCTTCTTTCTAGTCTTAGAAAAACGTGATTTTCTTGACATTGTCCCTGGAAAAAACAAATCCAAAGTGTCCCTTCCAAATATACTGGACTACAGGCATGTAGCCGGGGGAGGGGGCTTCAGCCCCCCCCCGAAATTCTCAGGATGGTCCGCGAGAAGGCCTTACTGGTACATTATTTAAACTGTTATGTTTATTCATATCATGATCTGATCACCATGCTCATTATATCCCACCTTCATGGGGTTATTGGGATATCAATACAAAAGGTTTGCTAGGGTAAACCCTCTTCCACCCAGTCTCAGCCCCCCCCCGAACCAAGCTCAGCCCCCCGACCAAAAATCCTGGCTACGGCCCTGCTGGACTACTACCACCATCATCCCCAACCAGAATTACTAACACCTGGATGGGAGAAATGGAGGTTGCAGTACAACTAGAGATTGGAAAAAGGTTTTTTGGATGACTATCCAAATAGTTCAAAAGCATGCAATAGGTAACACTTCAGCGGGAAGATAATGGCGTTCCATGCAGTCATGCTGGGCACATGGCCTAGGACAGGGGTAGGGAACCTATTGCTCGGGAGCCAGATGTGGCTCTTTCATGATTGCATCTGACTCTCCAGAGCAGCCCGGGTCTCGTTTTCCCAGCATGCAGTGGGGAGGAGTGATGCAAATGCGCCGCGACTGCTGCTTCCGCACCGCCATCGCCGCCTCTTCCTCATCCCTTGCTGCTCTTGGGACACTGCACCCTCTTCGCCGGGGATGGCGGAGCCCGGTGGCAGTGATGGTGGTGCCTTCTCCTCATCTTCCTCTTTGTCCTCCGCCACGGGCCTCGGGGGAGGCGGGCCTGGCTCTGGCACCCCTACCCCTGCGGACCCAGCCTCGCTGCCCTTGGGGGATGCTCAGCTCATCGCTCTCATCGTCCATTTGCAAGGACATTGCCCATGGGACACCCTTATTTTTTATGTTTTACCATCCTTTTGGGAGGCTTCTCTCATGTCCCTGCATGGGGAGCTGGAGCTGACAGAGGGAGCTCATCTGTTCTCTCTCCAGATTTGAACCTGCGACCTGTTGGTCCTCAGTCCTGCCGGCACAAGGGTTTAATCCACTGCACCAACGGGGGCTCTGAAATGAAGATAGATATCAACAACCTCTAAGCAACAGCAGTATCAGCCACTAATGTCTTCAACTGGTCACTTAAAGCAGTGTTTTCCATCCTTTTTTGAGCCATGGCACATTTTTTACATTTACAAAATCCTGGGGCACACCACCAACCAAAATGACACAAAAATACACTCTAACACAGTAATACATATAGTTAATATGTTTTTAAATGTATTTATACACTCAGTGTGAAACCTGGGCCTGTTTCAATGAACACAACATAGATATCCTGGCAGGAATGGCAGAAAGACACAAACTTCCCACACAGAACTCCCATAAACAAGAGAAAATGCTAGAAGAGTTTGGTGAGCATTGACCTTGAGTTTTGGAGTTGTAGTTCACCTATATCCAGAGAGCACTGTGGACTCAAACAATGTTGGATCAGGACCAAACTTGCCATGAATACTCAATTTGTGAACACAGATGGAGTTTGGGGAAAATAGACCTTGACATTTGAGAGTTACAGCTTCTGGGATTTATAGTTGGCACACAAACAAAGAGCATCCTGAACTCTTGCAACAATGGAATTGAACCAAATTTGGCATATTGAATTCTCATTACCAACAGAAAGTACTGAAAGGGTTTGCTTAGGAATTGACCTTGAGTTTGGAAGTTGTCGTTCACCTACACCCAGAGAGCACTGTGGACTGAAATAATGATGGATCTGGACCACACTTGAAATGAATACTCCATATGCCCAAATATGAACCCAGATGGAGTTCAGGGGAAATAGACCTTGCCATTTGGGAGTTGTAGTTGCTGGGATTTATAGTTCCCCTACAATCAAAGAGCATTCTGAACCCCACCAATGATAGAACTGGGCCAAACTTCCCACACAGAACCCCCATGTGGCTCCCTTCCTGAATGGCTCTCTCCCTCTTCCACACCAGAAGGGAAGGCACTCACTCGGTCCGCGGTTGCCTTCCTTCCTTCCTTCCTTCCTTCCTTCCTTCCTTCCTTCCTTCCAGCGGTGCGAAAGAAGAAGCCGGTGGGCCTACCTCAGACTGCGCTCCTCACTTCCGCTTCCGTTCCCCGCCCTGCCTCGATTGGAGGCTGGCTGGGGAAACGGCCGAAGGAGGTAGCCCCCTGGCCCCTTTTTCTTGTTTGCCGCCGCCCGGCCATTCCTGCTCTTCCTCCTCCCCCAAGCAGCAGCAGCAGGAGTTCGGCAGGAGGGGGAAGAAAGAGGGGAAGAGAGGTTTCCCCGCGGCACACCAGGTGATCGCTCACGGCACACTAGTGTGCCACGGAACAGTGGTTGGGAAACACTGACTTAAAGTGCCTTGATTAAATAGTTTTAAATTTTTTGACTGCCATTTAAACATGTAGGACAAGATAGTGCCTCCCTCCAGCACCTCTGTAATGGAGTCCTAAATATTTTCCCACAAGGTATCAAAGAACAGCCTCATTAGCTTTAATTACAAGTCATTTTGAATTAAGGGGAAGTAAATAACATGTTTATCCTAATGCTCAGCTTCCACTGTAGGCTGTCTTTGCGTAAATAGCTTGGCAAAGTGAAGACAGGAGAACAGAAATCTGTGTTGCTATGATTGCAAAGGGCAAAAACAGAATCCAGCCTTGTTTCCTTTGAGCAGAAAATGCTAGTCTCTTTTCCTGTGGGAAATGTTTCTGTAAACATCTATGGCACCAGGGTGGCCAAGATGTTCCATCCTGTGCAGCCAACTCATATGGTCCCTCATAGTGCACCAGTTGTGTAGTTTTCATACTACTTCTATGTCACACTACATTATGGTAAGGTTTGTTTATAAATGTATTAATGCCAGATCAGTCTGTTCTTCGCATGGCTGGTGAGAAAATTAATGACAGATTATTAACTCACCTCCTTTAAAACAAATGGAAGGCTGGCAGCCTGTTTGTGAATTATGGTGATGTAAATCAGATTTATACTATGGCAAACTCACTTTTATTGATATTGTATAGTTTGGAAATCTTTTCTGACCACAAAACAACCAAAATTCCCCCAAATGGCCATTTCCATGGTCTAGACCAGGGGTGCTCAGAACGGTGATCGCGATCACCAGGGTGATCTTCAGGCCTCATCCTGGTGATCTTCAGGCCCCTGACCAGGTTTTTTTGCTGTTGGTCCTCTTCATGCGCCCCCGCACGCTGCAAAGAAGTCCTCTGTCGTTGCTCCTCCCCGCTCCCTGCTCGCGCACAGCCTCCAAAAGTCTAAGAGGCAGAATGGGCCCCCTCTTTTGGATTCCTCCTCCTCCCTCCATCCTTCTCCAGCCACTCATAGTCGTAGGAGACCAAAGGGGGCGGGCCTGGATGACGCGATGCATGGCTGGCCCCGCGCACATGCGCAGAAGCGCCCATTCTGCCTCTCTGACTTCTCGTGAGCTCTTGGAGGCGGCGCGCATGCTGGCGGCGTGGAAATAGGAGCAACGACGGAGGAGAAGAAGGACGCTTTGGGGTCATTTCCTTACTTCATCTCAAAGGTCGGTCTTTTTACTTTGGGGTGGGTGCTTGATTGTTCTGTGGCATGTCTCTTTGTTTATTTTTAATGTTTAAAAATGGCCTTTTAGCTCCAAAGCCTCTCAGCTTGCTTTGTTCCTTGAGAAATATATGTTGGGGAATATGGAAATGTGGGAGAAATGGGGTGGTTGGATGTATTTTTGCATGCCCCTTTGTTTACCTTGCTGAGTATTAAATGGCCTTGCAGTTCAAAAGCCTCTCTCTTACTTTCTGGCTGATAATATGTGTGGTAATACGGCAGTGTGGGAGAAATGGGGTGGTTGGATGTATTTTTATGCTCTGTTTTATATTGTTGTTATTAAATTGAAATGTTGATGTTTTATAACTTCATTTTATGTAAACTGCCCCAAGCCTGATGGAAGGAGCGGTACATAAAAATGAATAATAAATATAAATAAATAAATAAATAAGAAAATAGTTATATGTTTTACATTTCTGGGTAGGTGATCTTTGGGACTTGGTTTTTTAATCAGTAGCTCCCATGCTGAAAAAGTGTGAGCACCCCTGGTCTAGACTCTAAGGGACAGGTGAGCAGGAATGCATCTAACTACTGTATTTTCATGTGGTTGAATGCGGTGCAAAAACATCAGGGATCCCCATATTTCTCTGTAGGGGGAAATACATGTATTTCTTTTGCATGGTTTGTTATGCTTGATATGGCCTTGCGGCTAATGCAATAAACCAGGGGTCAAGAACCTTTTTGACTCAGAGAGCCATGAAAGCAAAATATTTGAAAATTTATTTCAGTGAGAGCTATATAATATATATAATATACTAGCTGTACCCAGCACGCGTTGCTGTGCCCTATTTAGGAGACGCAAGGTTGTGTTATGTGCGTATTGTGTTGTGTGTAGGTATTACTTTTTTGGTGAGTTAGTGGGTGTGTGGTGGCATTGTGGGTGGTAGTATGTTGTGGAATGCTTGTGTGGGTGGGGTGTTTTGGGTGTTTGTGTGTGTCTGTAGAGTATCAGTGCAGTGTTGTGTTGTGTCGTGGTTGGAG
This sequence comes from Anolis apletophallus, assembly GCA_030556195.1. Classification (NCBI taxonomy): domain Eukaryota; kingdom Metazoa; phylum Chordata; class Lepidosauria; order Squamata; family Anolidae; genus Anolis; species Anolis apletophallus. The sequence continues at coordinate 189,727,132 of JARBWK010000004.1, forward strand.
TATAGGTTGAGTTGGTTTTTGTTTGTGGTGGTGGTAGGTGTTGTGTGTGCAGGGTCCCGTAAGGTTGACAAATGCAAAAGTGTCATCTCTCTCATGAACTGTGGCTGCCCCAATCCCTTGCACAGTAGATCTGAGGACACAGGCCCAACACATAGTTAGCCGCTCTGAGTCCCCCAGCGGGGGTGAAAAGAGCGGGGTAAAAATGATGCAAATAAATAAATAAAGGTGGTCCCAGTGGTGATCAGCACACTGAGTGCAGTGTCTAAAGACCTTGGCCTGCACTGAAAAACAATCAGTGTTGACAAAATCACCACCTGTCAGCTGCAAAAGGCCACCCTACTCAGATCTGCACATAGTATTCGCCAATACATCACACAGTCCTAGACACTTGGGAAGTATCCAACGTGTGATCAAATACAAAAGCCAGCATAGTGATCTTGTTTGCTGTGTAGTAATCTTATAATGTATCTAACAACAACAACAACAACTTAAATGTAAGCCTTCGGTCTTTATTTTCTTCCATGGCAACATAGATTTTGTAGCTTCTATTCTACTTTACAATGTATACATAATACAGAATTCATTCAGGTTTCATATGCACCTAAAAGCATAACCTGAAGCCCTAGACAAGCTATGGAAATATTATGATATTGCATATTATTAGGCAATTTGCACATAGATAAACAAATATGGTATGTTAAGATCTGTACAACATTCCTGCTAAAATGTGCATATCTTCTAAAATGGAACCACTTCTGATTGTCCATCCAAAAACACAGAGGGGTTATCTGAGTTAGTCCCATCCAGTAATTAGCACATATACTGAATTCTATTAATGACAACACAAGATGTGTCAAAATTACTGATTGCAGCACGACTGAATACTCCCCCAGACAAGGTGTTGTCTCTCCCAACATTTGTCCCTGCAGTTGGTCTAGAGAAGAATTGGCATTGCTAGGAAATTTCACCTTTGGGGAAAGATGTTCAGCTTTACATCACCATAAGCCAAGGGGTGATTTGAAGGTACACATGCGTAGGTTTTTCAATGGAATTCATTTGCAATAGTTTTGGAACAATCAAAAGCTTCTCACAAAAGATCCTAAGTTTGTGGAATATGAAAACTGGATCAGGACAAGAAAACTGAAACCTTATCCAGACAAGCCAGGTCCCTGGTCAGTGGAAAAGCAGATCAGGAAATTGAGATTCAGTTTGTGCTGGATGCAGTTTCCTTCCTTCTAAAGATACAGATTTTCAGAAAAAAACTTTTGGGTTTGGCCCAGAGACTGGATACTCAGGTTTTTGTAATGGCCAGGATTCACAGTGCATTTGCACAGTTAAAGCTAGCATAATGCTGCACCCATTCTTGGAGATTTTCCGATCTGACCATGGTGATACATGACTAAGCTATATCTGATTTGGATTACTGTAGTATGCTCTTTCTGTGGTTCCCTTTGAAGAATGTTCAAATACTTCAGCTCTGTTATAAACAATAACTGGAGCGTATTTCAAGGAACATGCAACTCCCTTGTTAAACAAGTCCATTGAGGACCAGTGTGTTCCTGGACTTCTTTCAAAATACTGTTTATGTTCTATGCAGCTTGGGTTCAGCCTCTGATACCGAACAATTTAGAACAGTCTGGCCCATAGGGGGCAGAAGCTCAAAAGTACCCCTAAATCGGGGATTTCAGCAGAACCCCTGGTGAGTTTTTAAAAGCAATCTAAAATTCCCTTTCCCAAATCATCTCACCAAAGGAGTCCGGAAGAAGATGCCATTGAAGCTTTTATTCTTGTCAGCTGAGAAGGATGGCAACTGCAGATTCCTTGTCGCAAAGCAGTCATCAAGTTACATTCAAAAGATATGCCATTTTTATACATTTTACACAACTGTCAAATTCAAACTTTCCCTCCTCCCGCACGCATGATGATTGGATAGAATGCTGAAGCCAGCTGAAGCGAGAGCCAATAGTGAAGCAGTGTCGCTTTCGCCCTGGCGAATGGGAAGCGAGAGGCAGGAATGTTTTTCAGATCAGAGCAGCTTGGAGTTTCCTTGATTAGATTATGTCCGTATGTGAATGAAGATCCAAGCTCCTGACCTTTTGAGTCTAAGGAATTCTTTTGTTCTTTTGTGAGAAATGGGAACTGTCCTTAATGGCCCTTTGACACGATGCACGGACTTGACCGGCCCCTTAATCACGCACACAGAGACGAACTGAAGGCTAACTACTTTATTGAATATAAAACAGTTCAAAAGGTATATTGTCCATAAGAATAGCAAAGTAATCCAAAAGGCTTGAAGCAATCAATGTCCAAAACAGCTTGGCAAGGTAATCCAAAGGCTTAAGCAAGGCTCCGCGCAGCAATGCGGATTCAGGAACAAGGCAAGGTAAATGCAAGGCAAGACTTGGTGGCCACTAGCCAACTTAGCTCTGTGGACCCACTTCGCTACACGTCTGCTCAGAAGAGACGTGGCTGAAGCACTGGGGATTCTTCCCATGGATCCTATACTTAATCTTTCGGCCGAGGTCCCCGACGCTCTAGGCTTCGTCGTCTCCAAACTCTGCTGACGGACCTCGGCCTGTCTAGGCTGTGGTACCATCCCCTTCTCCTGGACTCAATGTTACTTCTCCTATCAAAGGTTCGGCCTTGTCTCCCAGCACCTGGGTCCCTATCTCCATGAGAGCTCTCCTCCCTAGAATCTTCCCAGGCGCTTTCTTCCATGTTTTCACTCAGCAACTCCTGCGAGCCTCTCCCACCCGGGTGCTCATAACTGTCGCTATCACTACTTTCCATTTGCACCTGGTTATCATCTATGTCTGCATAGGGGTCAAACCAACTTTCATCCCAAGCCAAGCTTTCTGTGGGTGAAAGAGGCCCAGTGATGGGAAACGCTCCTTCAGGTAACCCTTCCAGATCCTCTTCAGAATCTATCTCTGCCGGTGCTGGCCCTAATGCTAATGGAACCCCCGGTGCTGTTCCCTGGCCCCCAGGCACAAACGAGAACTGCTGTGCTACACCCTTTCCTGTGGACCAAGGGGCCAAATGCAGATTTATCCATGAGAGTTTCAGTCTTCTGGATGGTAAACAAATGAAATAATTGTAACCACGTGCCAGTTTCCGAGGCTGGCAGAGGCGGTCAGTTATGAAATATGAAAAATAGTTATGCCATATGTTCTATAAACGTGGGACAAGACTAAACTCAGAGGGTCTGGCGTTTATGAAACAAAAAAGGGGTCTTTCAAATGAAAGAACCCCTCTCCTCCCCCTCTCAGGGTGGGAGAAAGAACTCTTGGCTGCTAGAGGTACATGTGAATGTTGCAATTTGCCAATTAGGTATCAATTGAAAAAAAGAGTGTATGTATAAGTGTATTGTAGCTACACTTTTAAGAGGCGTTTATTACTTTGTAAAGAGTCGTGTTTAAACTTTATCTTAATATTTTCCTGTATTTATTTTAGCCTTGTTAACCACCTTGAGATCCAGGTTTGAGAGAAAGGCAGGGTACGTGTCAAACACATAAGTAAACTGAGAATGAGCTAAGAAAATAAACTCTGAAAACACAAGTTTTCCAAATGAAAGACTGTGTAAAGCATTGATGTTTTCTTTTGCAAAACTTACGTTTTCGGGGATTATTTTTGGATGTTATTAAGTAGGATGGAAATTTGGAAGCAGTAAGGGTGGTGGGGAGAAAGACAATTGTCATAGAAATTTATTGTGACAGAAGCAAATCGAGGGTACAATAGTAATATATTTAAAAACACAAAGTTAAAAACTTGGCATTAAACTAAATGTCCTTTGACCAGAAGATGGCCAATTGGAGTGGCTCTGGAGTTGTTGTGAGAAGGTCTTCCATTGTGCATGTCGCAGGGCTCAGACTGCAGTGTAGTAAGTGGTCTGTGGTTTGCCCTTCTCCACACTCGCATGTCGTGGAGTCCACTTTGTAGCCCTATTTCTTAAGGATGGCTCTGCATCTTGTAGTGCCAGAGTGCAATCTGTTCAGTGCCTTCCAAGTTGGCCAGTCTTCTTTGGGTCCAAGAAGAGTTTCTCAGTCTCATGGATTGAGGTTCCGGGTTTTTGCCTGCCACTTTTGGACTCTCGCTTTCTGAGGTGTTTCTGCGAGTATCTCTGTAGATCTTAGAAAGCTATTTCTTGATTTAAGGCGTTGACTTGCTGGCTGATATCTGAATGGGGATTGGCTGGAGATATCACAGCCTTGGTCCTTTCATTATTGGCTGCTACTTCCCAGTGGATATCAGGTGGTGCAATACCAGCTAAACAGTAGTGTACGGCAGTGTTTTTCAACCTTTTTGAGCCTTGGCACATTTTTTACATTTACAAAATCCTGGGGCACACCACCAACCAAAATGACACAAAATGACACTCTTACACAGTAATACATATAGTTAATATGTTTTAAAATGTATTTATACACTCAGTGTGAAACTTGGGCCTGTTTCGATAAACACAACATATATATGACTTCCTCTCACATACTTATACATGGCTATCATGCCTTCTCTCAGCCTTCTCTTCTTCAGGCTAAACATGCCCAGCTCTTCAAGCCACTCCTCATAGGGCTTGTTCTCCAGACCCTTGTGAAATTTCACCCTGAAACTTGCTTCAAGTTAACTATGGATGTCAAAGCTCTTATAAACAGTTCCTGGGGAGGCAACTTTCTGAAATAGTAAAAGAAATAACCATTTTCAAGCAGAGAGTCTCAATTTGTTTCTTGGAAACCTGTGAATGGGTAGTCTATACGTTTCATAGATCTGTGTGGCCTCTTTCGCTGCCTCCCTCCTCCCTCCGCAAACAGAGCACTGGGCGGAAGTGATTGAGTCGGTGTTTTTTGCGTTGGCAATTTCTCGGGCCAGGATCCACGTTGAATGGGCAGTGGGGGGAGCATTGGGAAAGCAGCCCTGAGCGGGAGCTGGAGCCATGCTGAGTCAAGGCTCCTGAAAGAGCTGCTGCCTCGGGGAGGATCTTTGGGGAGGGAAAGAGGGAGAAAGAGCTGCTAGGAGGGGGAAGAAAGGGTATTGGAGGTTCTAATTTCCCACGGCACACCTGATGATCGCTCACGGCACACAAGTGTGCAACAGCACACTGGTTGGGAAACACTGGTGTACAGCATAGACATCCTGTGATAATGCAGCATGTCTAATTAAGAACCACATCCACTGTTTTATCATGGTGAGATGTATTCCACACCGGGCATGCGTATCCAGAAGCAGAGTAGCAAAGTGCAAGGGCAGATGTCTTCACTGTGTCTGGTTGTGATCCCCAGGTCAGGGGCGGTCCTACAGGTAGGCCAAGGAAGCGGTCGCATGGGGTGCCATCTGGGAAGGGGCAAATTCCCCGCCCACTGGGCGCCGGTGCCAGACAGCATCCTGGCCCTGCCGATGTTCCTCAGGCAGCACCGCGGCTGCCTGCTTTTGGGCCCCAGCCTTGTGCGCTCCGACGCCGCTGCTGGGCATGCGCGGAGGTTTTCGCGCAGGCGCAGTTGCTCTGGAGCTGAACTTGAGCGTAGGAGCAACTGTGCATGCGCAAAAACCTCCGAGCATGCCCAGTAGCTCCTGTGCGCAGAAGCCTGTAAGCAAAGCACTCCCTATCAAGCAGGCAGGGAGTGCTTCCCCTCTCCCTTTGTCTCCGCCCTGCCGCCGAATACGGTGACCCAATTGGGCAGGCAGGGAGCGGAGACAAAGGGAGAGGGGAGTGGAGCCAAAGGGGTATTGGCGACGTATTGCCTCCTGACAGCCGCCACCGGAAGTAGCCGCCGCGGGCTGAGGCGAACTCCCTCGCCAGGCCCAATCACGTGTGAACCCTACCACACCCGCCCACCTCCCCACGCACGCGTGGGCACCGGCCGGGAGCATCAAGTAGAGACAGGCGCAACTGCGCAGGCAAATAGTAATAAATAATATTTTATTTTACTTTATTTTGGGTTATATGAGTTTTATAGGAGTAATGAAAATATTTAGTAGAGGATAATATTATTTAAATAAATAATTTTATTTATTATTTTATTATAATAATAATATAATAGAATGTTATATTATATTATAATGTCAATATATTATAATATAATTATATTGTAATGTATAATATAATTATGATATTAAAAGTATGAGTATGTACTATAATATATTGTATATACATTGATACAATATAATACTACTAATGGTATTGTGATATTATAATTGTATATTTGTTTTACATGGGGGGGCGGCAAAATAATGTTTGGGGGTGGCGCCAAAATAATGTTCGCTTACCATATAAAATTACCTTAGACCGCCCCTGCCCCAGATTGTACCAGTCAGATTTCATATGATATTATTTTTAGCGCCCACGTTTTGCTTGATAGTCAAGCAGTGCTTCCTGTAAGTCAGAGCACGATCCAGGGTAACTCCCATGTCTTTCGATATGCTTACAATACATTTGTAAGGATAAGCTTCCTTGAATCCCTAATGAAAGAAAATAGGATATAAATAAATGAAATTAATCACATAAATGTCAAGGTAGGTAATGCTATGACCAGGGGCGGTCTAAGGTAATTTTAAATGGTAGGCGAACATTATTTTGGTGCCCCCAAAAACTTTATTTTGCCGCCCCACATGTAAATCAAATATACAATTATAATATCACAATACCATTAGTAGTATTATATTGTATCAATGTATATACAATATATTATACCATACTCATACTATATTATATCATAATTATATTATACTACATTACAATATAATTATAATATATTGACATAATATAATGTAACATTCTATTATATTATTATAAAATAATAACATTATTTATTTAAATAAACTTATCCTCTACTAAATATTTTCATTACTCCTATAAAACTCAAATAACCCAAAATAAAGTAAAATAAAATATTATATATTACTATTTTGTACAATACCACTATACTGCAATATTGTTTGTAATATTACATGTAATAAAAAATATATCATCATTCTATTGTTATATTGTATTTGTATTATATTGTATGACAATATTAAGCAGAACTGTATAATAATCAACAAGAAATGCAATGTAAATGCATCAAAATCAGAATATATTTCCTACCACCCGACTCATAATTCATAGGAGTCTCCCATAAGTCCAAAATTAGGATCCCAATATAAATGTAAATAGAAAAACAGCCAAAATGTTCAAATGAGGTCGAATACAGGCAGCGCGGCCTGGGCAAACTTGGGCCCTCCCTCCCTCTAGGTGTTTTGGCCTCCAACTCCCCCAACTCCTCATAGCCTCAGGCCCCTCAGGTCTAGACAGAAATAGAGCCGAAGAAAGGAAGGAGGGAGAGAAGAGGTCACAGAGGAGGAGGAGGAGGAAAGCCCTTCATTCATTCCTTCACTTACACTTCCTTCACTAATTCTTTTCTCCTTCCCTGCAAACGTGCGTGCGCGGCGGAGGAAAAAGGAGAGGGGAAGCACTCCCTGCCTGCCCGATAGAGAGTGCTTTGCTTACAGGCTTCTGCTCAAGGGAGCTACTGAGCATGCGCGGAGGTTTTCGCGCATGTGCAGTTGCTCCTGCGCTCAACTTCAGCTCCAGAGCAACTGCGCCTGTGTGAAAACCTCCGTGCCCAGAAGCGGTGTCGGAGTGCACAAGGCCGGGGTCAAAAAGCAGGCATCTGCAGCACTGTCTGAGGAACATCGGCAGGGCCAGGATGGCGCCCCATGCGGCCAGGATGGCGCCCCCTTCCCAGATAGCGCCCTAGGCAGCCGCCTACTTGGCCTATCTTGTAGGACCGCCCCTGGCTATGACCCTAGTAAGTTTTGCAATTTCACCCCTATGGACAATGTTGCCATAAGCAGATGCTCAAATATAGTTCCATAGCCAGGAAGGCATAAAACAAAAGATTCAGAAAGACAAAGACAAATTAAATGATAGGTGTCCATTGTCGGCTATTAGATGAACCAACATTGCAAGTCTGCAGTCATGGCTACAGGGCTTATTTTTGGATAGGTATGCAATACATATGTCATATTTACATAAGAATCCTAGTATGATTTGTAGGAAGGATCATATCATTAGAAAGTAATATATGGCTCTGTTCTGTTTTCTTAATGACTATGTGGCAGTATTTGTTTTTATTTAGGGAGCTGGAATATTTTAATAAAGCAGTTGTATATAATCATTTTAGTAGATTTAGTGGTAAAGGAAAATGATGAAATTTCATTTATTTACAGCATTCTTACTCCCTTCTATGACCGAAAAGGCTTTGAAGATGGTTTTCATAAGTTCAGCAAGGCTTAATGCAATCCCTTCCCTCAGGCTTGGAGCCTAAAAGATATAAGACAAAAGAAAACAGGATGCAGAGGAAGAAGATGGGAAAACAAACAAAGTATCCTCTCTTAAAACAATGGTCTTAGGCATGAATGGAAATGGCTTAGAGCAGGGCTGTCCAACTGGCGGCCCGCGGGCCATATACGGCCCCCCAGTCCCTTCCCTTCGGCCCCCTACCCTTTTAAAAAAGAAATCGGCTGGGTTTTTTTTAGGTTGGGTTTTTTTTTTTTAATTTTTATTTTATTTTATTTTTGCGGAGGGGCTGGGCGGGGCAGGGAGGAGGAGCAGGCTCCCTCCTCCTCCTACTCCCTCCTCCCCCCCCCGCCAATCGGCGCGCTCCGTTTTTGTGGGCGGTCACGGCACAGGCGCAGTCGCGGCGGAGGAGGCCCAGCCGGGTGGAGGCCGCGGCGGAGGCCCAGCGGCAGAGGAGGCCCAGCGGTGGCGGAGGAGGCCCAGCCGGGCGGAGGCGGCAGAGGGCCCAGCGGCGGAGGAGGCCAGCGCGGGAGGAGGCCCAGCCGCGGCGGCCAGTTTGCGCCGGCGTCCCCCTCTCCTCCGCCGCCACCTCAGCAGCCCCAACTGCCACCCGGCCTTTTTCCTCCCCCTTCCCTCTCTCTCTTTCTCCTCCCTCCCTTCCTTTCCTTCCACTCTTTCCTCTTTTCTTCCTTCCTTCTTCTCCTCCCTCCTTCCTTCCCTTCCACCCACCCATCCATCCACCCACCCTTTCCCTCCCTCCCTTTCTTCCTCCCTCCCTTCCTTCCCCTTCCTTCCTTCCTTCCTTCCTTCCTTCCACCCACCCACCACACCCACCCATCCCATCCATCCACCCTTTCGTCCTTCCTTTCAACTGTTCTCCTCCCTCCTTGCCCCTCTTTCACCTTCCTTTCTTTCTTTCTTGCCACCCTTTTGTCTTTTCTTCCTTCTCACTTTCCCTCCTCCCTTTCCTCCCTCCATCCTTCTCTTCTTCCCCTCCTTCCTTCCTTCTCCTGTTCATATTTGGGGAGATTGAGTATTCATGCCAAGTTTGGTCCTGATCCAACATTGTGCTCTCTGGATGTAGGTGAACTAAACTCCAAAACTCAAGGTCAGTTCCCAAGCAAACCCTTTCAGTACTTTCTGTTGGTAATGAGAGTTCAATATGCCAAGTTTGGTTCAATTCCATTGTTGCAAGAGTTCAGGATGCTCTTTGATTGTGTGTTAACTATAAATCCCAGAAACTGTAACTCTCAAATGTCAAGGTCTATTTTCCCACAACTCCATCTGTGTTCACATTTGGGCATATTGAGTCTTCATGCCAAGTTTGGTCCAGATCCATCATTATTTGAGTCCACAGTGCTCTCTGGATGGAGGTGAACTACAACTCCACAATTCAAGGTCAATGCCCACCAAAGCCTTCCAGTATTTCCTGTTGGTCATGGGAGTTCTGTGTGCCAAGATTGGTTAATTCCATCATTGGTAGGGTTTAGAATGCTCTTTGATTGTAGGCGAACTACTAATCCCAGCAACCACAACTCCCAAATGTCAAGGTCTATTTTCCCCCAAATCCACCAGTGTTCACATTTGGGCATATTGAGTATGGGCGGAGCCGGGGGGGGCGGGGGGGGGAGGAGGCGGAGCTGGGGGAGGGGCAGGGGCAGGGAGGGGCGGAGCCGGGGTGGGGGCAGACCCTTAGGCCCCCCAGGTGATTAGTGACCGGAATTCAGGCCCCCGGTCCGGTAGAAGTTGGACAGCCCTGGCTTAGAGCCAATAAGTGCCAAATGGAGGTATGGGTGCATCTACACCAGGGGTGGGCAATTATTTTTTCCAAGGGGCCACACGAGAGCCAAAAAAATATTATGGAGGGCCGCACCTAAAGGCTGAACTACATTCTAATCTACATGATTTATTTATTTATTTACTATATTTACTATATATTACACATCACTAATATTAACATATTAATATATCAAGAAATATTCATATATTATTAGTATTAATATCATAATTATTATAGTATATCTATATAGACATTATAATATAACATTATATTATATCATTTATTATATTATTATAAAATTATTATAAAATAATAATAAAAACCACTAAAATTAAATTAAATTCATGAAGACAAGGTGCGAACCAAGATGAAGGCTGACATCCTCAAGAGAGGTGGATCCCACGAGGGAATGGCCCAATGGACCCAGCCCAGAGGATGGCAAAGCGGACCCAGCCGCCGCAGCAGCAGAGCAGAGCAAAGCAGCAGACGATCAGAGGCTGCAGGCCTCCACCCGCTCTCGTCCCCAGCCTTTCCCCAGCTGATCGCCCTGCCATGGAGTGCCTGCCATCCCTGGAGGCGATCTGGGCCTGCAAGGAGAGCAGTCGGCAATCTGAGGCGGCTGATTGTCCTGGCAACCTGGAAGATGATCAAGTCTTACGGGTCGCCAGGGTGATCAGCCGCCGCAGGTTGGCGACTGCTCCTGCTGCAGGCCCGGATCGCCTCCAGGAATGGCAGGCACTCCAAAGCCGCCACTCCTCCGGCCTATCTGCCGACACACACCCCACAGAGCCCGCGATGGGATGGCGGCAGCAGCACCCCTTCCTCTTGGCCCCGCCCCCCCGATGCCCTTCTCCCCGGGCAGGACAAAATCGGCTTCCGGGCCACATCTGCCCCACGGACCATAGGTTGCCCACCCCTGATCTACACTGTAGAATGAACATAGTTTGACAGCACTTTAACTGCCATGGCCCATTGCAATGAAATCTTGGGAGTTGGAGTTTTACAAGGTCTTGAGCTTTCTCTGCCAAAAAGTGCTGATGCCAAACTAGAATTTATATGCTTCCATAGCCTTCATTCAACAATGTATATCAGGCATGGGCAAACTTTGGTCCTCCAGGTGTTTAGGACTTCAACTCCCACAATTCCTAACAGCCTACTGGCTGTTAGGAATTGTGGGAGTTGAAGTCCTAAACACCTGGAGGACCAAAGTTTGCCCATGCCTCATGTAGATGCACTGTTCATCAGCAATAGCATTGATGGAGTAACCCAGCTTCCAAATCCTTGCCTTCCTTTCCATCTTTCTTTTTGTTCCTGCATGAATTCTGCCTTCTGTGACAAAGACTATACCTAACCTGGTTTCCAGTTTAGTCTTCTGGTGCCCTAACCTTAAGTCCTGTGTTGTGTGTACTTTTTAATTTAAGTTTCAAAAGTTAGGTATAACCCTATGAATTCTTTATGCAGAGGCTCATAAAATCAACGTGCTTTATTTTTCCCATCTGCATGTAAATGAAAACACAGTATTGTTTTTAGCAATTGTGTGTTTTATATTAAATTTAGATTGTGAACAGAAATGTTTCTAAATAGCTTGGCCTAAAATAGTGCATAATAAATATCTCATTTATTTTCCCCCCCCCTGAAACTTGGGATACAAGCCAGTCAAAGTTAAGTATTTTAGGGCTAAGTGGGACTTTTAGGGATCTTTTTAAATACCTCCCATTGAAATCTATATACTTAATAAGCACTATATTGTGCTAATATGCTTTCTTGTCTGCATGAACTATGCAGTCAAGCAGTTTCTACCTATTTTTACCTTATTTTGCATGTACTTTAAAACAGTTGTATAGAGCAGTGTTTTTCAACCTTTTTTGAGCCGCGGCACGTTTTTTACATTTACAAAATCCTGGGGCACACCACCAACCAAAATGACACAAAATGACACTCTAACACAGTAATACATATAGTTAATATGTTTTTTAATGTATTCATACACTCAGTGTGAAACCTGGGCCTGCTTCAATGAACAAAACATATATATGACTTCCTCTCACATATTTACATGGCTATCCTGTTTTCCCTCAGCCATGCATGTAGCCAGGGGGCCATTTCGGGGGGCTGAGCCCCCAGCCCCCAAAATTCTCAGGGTGGTCCGCGAGAAGGCTTTACTGGTGCATTATTTAAACTGTTATGTTTATTCATATCATGATCTGATCACCATGCTCATTATATCCCACATTAATGGGGTTATTGGGATAACAATACAATAGGTTTGCTAGGGTAGACCCTCTTCCACCCAGTCTCAACCCCCCGAACCAAACTCAGCCCCCCCCCCCCCAATCAAAATCCTGGCTACGGCCCTGCCCTCAGCCCTCTCTTCTTTAGGCTAAACATGCCCAACTCTTCAAGCCGCTCCTCATAGAGCTTGTTCTCCAGACCTTTGTGAAATTTCACCCTGAGTGAAACTTGCTTCCAGTTAACTATGGATGTCACGAAGCTGTTATTAACAGTTCCTGGGGGGACGGGGGACGGGGGACGGACTCTCGAGAAATCCAGTAAAATAGTTTTTTAAAAAGCATTTCCAAGCTGAAAGGCTCAATTTGTTTCTGGGAAACCTGTGAGGGGACTGCTAGGAGGGGGGAGAGTGCCAATTTCCCACAGCACACCTGATGATCGCTCACGGCACACTAGTGTGCCACGGCACACTGGTTAGGAAACACTGGTATAGAGCACAATTGCAAACTTTTAATTATTGCATGAATCATAACATCATAGTGGTTCTAAATGACTCTGTGTTCCATTTCACAAGCAGGCAATTAGAGAGAAAATTATTATTCGCATTAGGGTCACAACAATCTTAGCATACTTATATTTAAATATTGGGACGTTATATTTTTAAGGATTGGGACATTCCTTAAAAATATAATGTTTATAAAGCTACGTATATAAAGCTATTGTTCTCCTAACCCTGCTATATGCCTGCAAAATGTGAACCAAAGACATCACACTCAACTCCTGGAACGATTCCATCAGCGTTGTCTCCAAAAAATTCTTCAAGTCTCTTGGGAAGACAGGTGGACAAATGTCAGTGTGCCTGGACGATGTAAAGACCACCAGCACTGAAGCGATGATCGTCTGCCATCAACTCCACTGGACTGGCCACACTGTCCGAATAGTATGAAAATATACAATATATTATGGTTCAATCAGTGGTTAACTCGGAACACACATGTAGTAGATATCAATCTCCTTCGGGTCCGCAGGATAGATTGCGCCGACCATATCTTACAGCATGAATTAATGTATCCTGTGACGCACCTTATGTAAAATTCACCTTGCCGCTTGAAAAAGCCAACCTATGGCAAAACGGATCGGGCCCTGCAGCTCTACCATTGCGGCGTGCCCAGCGTCTCCTTAAACATCTTACCGGAACATCCCTTCTGTCAACGCCACAGTATCTGGCACGGATTACAGCTTGTCCTTATGCGCATTGGTGCTATTTTCATGTGAAGGTCTGCGCATTGGCGCTACCCTTCTGTGAAGGGATACTGGATAAGGTGTCCCCTGATGCGCATTGGCGCTGTTACGAACTAGGAACGAACTTACCACATTGACTTACCTTAAAATCCTGTGGACTTCTTTCCCCTTCCTGGACATCTTTCCCTTCACACCTGTTTTGGACATCCTTGTGACCTTCGCTGAGGTACTGTAGGCAGTGCATTCATATGTATTTTGCTGCTATTGTGCACCTTTAATGTTATTCTCTATGTTGGAGATTGATATCCACTACATGTGCATTCTGAGTTAACCACTGATTGAACCATAATATATTGTATATTTTCATACTTTACGGTGTTCCCTGTGTAGTTTTGCTTACTATTTTCTACAGTATATAGCAGGGGTGCTCACACTTTTTCAGCATGGGAGCTACTGATTAAAAAACCAAGTCCCAAAGATCACCTGCCCAGAAATGTAAAACGTATAACTGTTTTCTTATTTATTTATTTATATTTATATTATTCATTTTTATGTACCGCTCCTTCCAGCAGGCTCGGGGCAGTTTACGTAAAATGAAGTTATAAAACATCAACATTTCAATTTAATAACAACAATATAAAACAGAGCATAAAAATACATCCAACCACCCCATTTCTCCCACACTGCCATATTACCACACATATTATCAGCCAGAAAGTAAGTAGGTGAGGCTTTTGAACTGCAAGGCCATTTAATACTCAGCAAGGTAAACAAAGGGGCATGCAAAAATACATCCAGGCACCCCTTCCTCTCACCCTGGCATTCCCCCACAGATATTCTCAGGCAGAAAAAAAACAGTGAGACCTTTCAGCTGCAAGGCCATTACTTTTTCAGGAATGTAAACAAAAGGGCATGCAAAAATACATCCAGGCACCCCTTCCTCTCACCCTGGCATATTCTCGGGCAGAAATAAAAAAAGACTGACCTTTGTGCTACAATTTGGTCAGGAAATGGCTCTCAAAGCCTCCTGTTTCTCCTCTGTCGTGGTTCTCTTCGCACGCCGCCTGCACGTGCGCTGCCTCCAAGTGCGCATGAGGTGTCAAAGAGGCAGAATGGGCACTTCTGCGCAGGTGAGCAGCGCATCGCGTCATCCACGGCCACCCCCTCCTTTGGCCTGTGACGATTCTGAGGAGGGAGGGAGGGGGAAAGCAGAAGAGCAGAGGAGGCGGCGTCATCCATAGCCACCTCCTCCTTGCTCTTCTGCTTTCCCCTCCCTCCTCAGAGTAGTCACGAACCAAAGGAGGGCATCGCGTCAGCTCCCTCCTTTGGTCTGTGACGATTCTGCGGAGGAAGGGGGAAGCAGACGAGCAGCGGAGGAGGCTCCACTTGCTGCTGCTGCTTGTGCCCACGCTGCCTTTCCTCTTCGAGGGCAAGTGAGGGCAAGGCAGAGTCTCCATCCCCGCAGCCCCCCCCCCTCCTCGGGTTCAGTCCCAAGAACAGCTGGTGAGGCCCAAAGATCACCAGGAAGAGGGCCGAAGATCGACTAGATGCTCGCGATCACCGTTCTGAGCACCCCTGGTATATAGTGTGTGTGTATTTCACACTGTCCGAATGCCTGGTCACCATTTCCCACAGCAGTTACTCTACTTCCAACTGAAGAATGGAAAACGGGAGGTTGGTGGACAGGAAAAGATATTTAAATATGGGGTTAAAGTCAACCTCAAAAACTATGGCATAGACAGCAAGAACTGGGAAAATCTGGCCCTTGAGCGCTCTAACTGGAGGTCAGCTGTTACCAACAGTGCTGTGGAAATCGAAGAGGCACGACTGGAGTGCAAAAGGGAGAAACGCGTCAAAGGAAAAATGCGTCAAGCCAACCTTGACCGGGACCACCTTCCATCTGGAAACCGATGCCCTCACTGTAGAAGAACATGCGGGTCAAGAAAAGGTCTCTACGGTCACCCATGGACCCACTGCAAAGACCCTACGCTTGGAAGGCTGTCCTACTTGGGCACAAATGATCGCTGGTTATAATTTATATTTAAGTAACAAACCATTTCAGGTATTCTTTGTTCCAACTAAAACATTAAAAGGAAGACAAAGATTACACTTTGATTTTAAAATTATTATTACCATATTTAGTATTCATGATGTGCTCTATGTTTATGGAACACTTGCAAAAATCTGGAGCCCCACAGTCTAGAGAGCCCAGTTTTTTGTTTTCCCGTTTTGTGTTGAAATGGCTTAATTATGAAGTAATAAAATATTATTTTCATCTATACTTTTTGTTCAAACATTACAGAATACTTTCCAAAATGGGTCATGGTTATTTCTGCCACGTAACACACAGGGAAAGCTTAAGTTACATGTTTTTGGTGGATCTGTGATGAGATTATAAACACATAGAATTATAGGCCATCTGACTCCAGAACCTTCTGCCATGTCATTCATCCCATACTCTGAATGGATGTTAGATGGCGTATGATTCTCTACCAAGTGATGCTAAACGATCTCATCTGCATCCTATCCTATCGCACTTTTGAAGTTATTTAATGAGAGTCATTGTGGTATAGTGGCTTGATCATTAGACTCTGGAGACCCTGCTTGGCCATGGAAACCAAGGTCACTCTCATTTCTAGAAACCCCCATGAAATATTTACCTTAAGTGTGCCATAAATCAAGGGGGGAAAATTGAAGGCACGCCAAATGGGTCTCGAAGAGAAACGACAACGCAGAAAGAACCGCAACTTGGAAACAACATCACCCAAGGAGACTTTCTGCTGTGCTTTCTCTAACCGAACTTGCCTATCTCAGATTGGCCTTTTTAGTCATTAACGCGCTTGTAAAAAGCGTGGGATGAGCCCTTCCTAAGAATCTTTGTTCGCGAAGTAATGCCGAGAGAGAGAGAGACATAAATCAGGGGAAAAAATTGAAGGCACATAACAACAACAACAACATTCGACATATACATTAAACTTCTGGGAGAGGTTCGCGGATTTGATGTCACCAGTATGCCATTGACTCCCATCTCTACTACTCCAGGGAAGCTTTTCTGGTACTACACCAGGGTCTCCTGCTAGTAATTGACTCCCCATAAAACCTCCGAGTTGCAGCTTAGCTGTACTTCTAGATTCAGAAGTGCAGTTGCACCATTGAAATTAGTGTGCCAGTTGCACCCATTCCTGGATATGTTAGATCTTGGGACTGCCTTTGGAAACAGAATGCTATGGCCAGAATGTTGACAAAAACTGGTTGTGTTTGTGCATGTGCCTTCAGATTGCCTGCCAACTTAATGGTGACACCATCAATTTCTTGGGCCAGGACAACTCAGAGGTAGTTTTACTAGCTCCTTCTTCTGAAATACAACCTGGTATTCCTGGGTGGTCTCCCATCTTGGAGACTAAGCAGGGTTTACTCTGCTTAGCTTCCAAAATCGGACAAGATCCAGTGCCTTTAGGGCAGTGGCTCTAAACATGTGGGCCGCGAGGATGAAAATCAGATCCGCAAGCCTCCTTCCTTCCTTCCTTCCTTCCTTCCTTCCTTCCTTCCTTCCTTCCATTCATTTTATTTCCACTCCTTTTGCACTGCCTGCCACTCCTTCCCTGTCGCTAACCATGACATATGTTCTGTATCAGAAACTAGAGCTGATGTGGTCTATCCAGGGGCGGTCCTACAAGATAGGCCAAGTAGGCGGCTGCCTAGGGCGCCATCTGGGAAGGGGGCGCCATCCTGGCCGCATGGGGCGCCATCCTGGCCCTGCCGATGTTCCTCAGACAGTGCTGCAGCTGCCTGCTTTTGACCCCGGCCTTGTGCGCTCGGCCGCTTCTGGGCACGCGCGGAGGTTTTCACGCAGGCGCGGTTGCTCTGGAGCTGAAGTTGAGCTCAGGAGCAACTGCACATGCTTGAAAAACCCTCCGCGCATGCTGTAGCTCCCAGCGCAGAAGCCTGTAAGCAAAACACTCCCTATCGGGCAGGCAGGGGTGCTTCCCCTCTCCCTTTGTCTCCGCCGCGGCGTTTGCAGGGAAGGAGAAAAGAATCAGTGAAGGAAGTGTAAGTGAAGGAATGAATGAAGGGCTTTCCTTCTCCTCCTCCTCTGTGACCTCTTCTCTCCCTCCTTCCTTTCTTCGGCTCTATTTCTGCCTAGACCTGAGGGGCCTGAGGCTATGAGGAGTTGTGGGAGTTGGAGGCCAAAACACATAGAAGGAGGGAGGGCCCAAGTTTGCCCAGGCCGTGCTGCCTGTATTCGACCTCATTTGAACATTTTGGCTGTTTTTCTATTTACATTTACATTGGGATCCTAATTTTGGACTTATGGGAGACTCCTATGAATTATGAGTCGGGTGATAGGTAATATATTCTGATTTTGATGCATTTACATTGCATGTCTTGTTGATTATTATACAGTTCTGCTTAATATTGTCATACAATATAATACAAATACAATATAACAATAGAATAATGATATATTTTATACTACATGTAATATTACAAACAATATTGTAGTATAGTGGTATTGTACAAAATAGTAATATATAATATTTTATTTTACTTTATTTTGGGTTATTTGAGTTTTATAGGAGTCATGAAAATAGTAGAGGATAATTTTATTTAAATAAATAATTTTATTATTTTATAATAATAATATAATAGAATGTTACATTATATTATAATGTCAATATATTATAATATAATTATATTGCAATGTAGTATAATATAATTATGATATAATATAGTATGAGTATGGTATAATATATTGTATATACATTGATACAATATAATACTACTAATGGTATTGTGATATTATAATTGTATATTTGTTTTACATGGGGGGCGGCAAAATAATGTTTTGGGGGGGGGGGGGCACCAAAATAATATTCGCCTACCATTTAAAATTACCTTAGACCGCCCCTGGGTCTATCCAATGCAATTTTCTAAATCAGCATCCCAAACCAAATCTAAACTTGTCCAAAAACTGATTCATAACTCTACTAATGTACTAATGTTGGAGAATGCTCCCTGGCCAAAGCGGTTCCTGACCAACGTAGTCCGTGGTCAAGTGATCCCTGGTCAAAAGATGGTTGGGAACCACTGCTTTAGGGTATTCAAGCATGATGAAACGGAAGGAAAATATTTCTTTCTCCACATATAATTGGTGAAACACTCTATCACACCCTTCACCTCTACTTAACAAAAGCTTCAGACGCCTCTGAAAATGTTTGGTTTGCTTTCTGTATCTTTTCCGTCTTGATAATATTTATTCATGTATTTATTTATTCGAACTTGTTTGCCGCCACTCCTAGCCGGCTCGGGGCGGCTCACATACACTTGTAACAAACAATTAAAACATCCCATTAAAACCATGTCATTAGATTAAAACAACAGCAGTGGAATAGCATGTATATCAGCAAGAGAGGCCAACAATCTTTTAAGACCCAAAAGCTTGCCGGAACAATAGTGTCTTACAAGCTTTCCGGAAAGCTAGAAGGCTCTGAAGGGCACGGACTTCGGAGGGCAACGCATTCCAGAGGATTGGAGCTATGATTGAGAAGGCCCTCCTCCGTGTTGCGGTCAGATGATATGCCTTAGAACAGTGTTTCCCAACCTTTTTTGAGCTGCGGCACACTTTTTACATTTGCAAAATCCTGGGGCACACCACCAACCAAAATGACACAAAATTACACTCTAACACAGTAATACATATAGTTAATATGTTTTAAAAATGTATTTATACACTCAGTGTGAAACCTGGACCTGTTTCGATGAACTCAACATAGATATCCTGGCAAGAATGGCAGAAAGACACAAACTTCCCATAACCAAGAGAAAATGATATAAGAGTTTGGTGGGCATTGACCTTGAGTTTTGGAGTTGTAGTTCACCTATATCCAGAGAGCACTGTGGACTCAAACAATGTTGGATCAGGACCAAACTTGGCATGAATACTCAATATGGCCAAATATGAACACAGATGGAGTTCAGGGGAAATAGACATTGACATTTGGGAGTTGTAGTTGCTGGGATGTATAGTTCCCCTACAATCAAAGAGCATTCTGAACCCCACCAATGATAGAACTGGACCAAACTTCCCACACAGAACCCCCAGGAGGCAAGAGGAGGTCTCTACTTGGGGAAAGGGAGGTGGGCCTTCCCAATGCATGGAGAGGGAGAGACCAAGTAGACAACGGATGGGGAGGTGTTTGTAATTTTACGCCTTTATCGAGGTAGGTTTCTTAGGGTTTTTATACTTCAACACACTAGACTCCCCCCCCCCTTCCTGGAGGTTCCAATTTCCCACGGCACACCTGATGATTGCTCACGGCACACTAGTGTGCCCCGGCACACTGGTTGAGAAACACTGCCTTAGAACTTGGGACCACCAGGAGATCTTGTGCCTTGGAGCATAAGGATCTAGTGGGGTAATATGGGATAAGGCAGTTCCTTAGGTACACTGCCCCAGACCATTCAAGGCCTTAAAGGTCAAAACCAACACTTTGAAGGTGATCCGGCTCTTCTGTCTTCCAGGCCAAAAAGGGCTTTAAAAGGGATGGACATGCAAGCTCGGGCCCTGGAGACAGAAAATAAGGCCTTCCCACGTGCAGGGGACCTGGAAATAGCTTTAGGCAATGAGTTCAGGACTCAGAAGAGGGTGAACTCAAACAATGGTTTATTGGCTTACAATCAGTAAAAACTGATGGTCCAAAAGCTTGAAGTAGGTTGCAAGAAAAGTCCTTAAACAAAGGGTTTCATCCACTTGCCTGTGCAAAGCGAAGGTTCCTCTCTTAAAAGTTTCCAGGTGTCCTGTTGCTCCCAGGCTTTGTAGACTCACAAAGTTCTGTATAAGCCACCAAATCCACAGCCTATATTGAGAATGGATTCTCCTCTGTACTGCAGATCTGGTTGGAAGCGAAGGTAGGCCTAGTAGGTGAACTTAGTTGCATTTTCACAGCAAGCAATAAATTCCAGCCTTGCTATGCCAATGGAATCTCTAGAATGGAGGCGGAGGGGACGTTCAGCCCCTGAAATAAACTCCGGAAAAGGGTGGAGTTGAGGGCGGAGACACCAGGTTTGGAGCCAAGGCACAATTCCGCCCCTGAGTGGCAGAACAAAGGGTCCATAGAACAAAGACTTTGCAGGTAAGGACACCAAAATACAAAGTGCAAGCATAATATCAGCCCCATGGGGGCGTCACACCGGCATTCCACAGGAAGCCGGTGCAGTTCACGCAGGATAGGTGTGATGTGGCAGCTTGCTGGAATTCCCGCGAGCAGCCGGGCTACGGCGTTCTGTACCAGCTTAAGTTTCCGGATCACTGACAAAGGAAGGCCAATGTAAAGAGCGTTACAGTAGTCTAGCCTTGAGATGACTGTGGCTTGGACCACTGTGGCCAGGTCGTGCCGGGACAGATAGGGGGTCAGCTTCCTCACCTGGCATAGATGGAAAAACACTGCTCTACTGACAATGGAGATATGTGACTCCATCGAATAATCTTTTTCAGAAGGTGTTGTAACCTTAAGTCGCATCTATACATGAAGTAATTGCAATCCAAGCTGTTTTATTGTCATTCCCTTTTCCAGTGGCACTGAGTTTAGCAAATATGTTGTTGTCTTCTCCAGTACCAGATAGTGTGTGTTAGGCAAGCTGAGAATTAGACCTGGCTGGTGAGCCTTATTGCAACTTCTATACACACTGCTAAACCACAATGTTTAAAGGGGCAGTGTCAAAGGAATACCAAGACATAGCATATATAGATAAAAACCACTATATTGTATGGCAGTATATGCTCAATAGCAGAACAATATTACAAACAGTACAATGTAATGCAAATAATCAATCAATAGGGGAACCTTGGTAGGTGGCAGGGCTGGTGGCTGCTATGGTAGGCAGGCGCCAACGGCTGGAGGTAAGCTGATTGCAGCCCGGGAGATAACTCACAAAAGCGATCTGTATTGAAACGCGGAAACGCGAAATCTCTCGTTTCGACTTTGAGTCTAAATTGGTCTACTACAATACTGGGGAGGAGCAGTCAGAAGTGATCAGCGCCCTGAGGAAGCGGTTACGCGAAACGGCCATCTTGGCGTCGTCAGCTTACCTCCAGCCGTTGGCGCCTGCCTACTATAGCAGCCACCAGCCCTGCCACCTACCAAGGTTCCCTATTGACTCAGTCGCAGGTCCATGGGTCATCATACCCAGGACTTCACTAAGGGTTACTCAGTGCCTAGTGGAATACTCCTTCGCCCAACCATGTATATGGGCTTGCGATTTATGCTCATACTGTGTATTAATCACATGATTGATTATTTGCATTACATTGTACTGTTTGTAATATTGTTCTGCTATTGAGCATATACTGCCATACAATATAGTGGTTTTTATTAGGCATGAGAAAAAAGTTCTGAAAATGATTCGTTTCGTAAGAAATTCGTAAGAAATGCTACTTTCGAGTATTTCCACACCTGGAACGCCAACCAGGAAGTGGGCTTTCTTTTTTCGAACTTCGGGGGGCCAGGATTTTCTTAAGTGTCGTTATTAGGTCATAAGGGGGCACCTCCTTCTCTCTCACCACCCTTCCGCCTCCCTTGCCAATAAGTATTATGGCAAGGCAAGCCCTAAACTCGCTCCTTCTTTCGGCTGGAAGCCGGAAAAATGTAAACAGGGAGGATTACTCAAGTAAATCTGCAAAGGAGGGCACTTTGGATGAAGGGCCCTCCTTTGTGGATTTACTTCTGAGTAAACCTCTGTTTACATTTTTCCAGGCTTCCTGCCTCTCCTGCCTGCCAGGATCTAAAACATCAAAGAGTATTGGGGTGAGAAACCAACCTAATGTATAATAGAATGAATGCTACTGTAAGTGCCTAATATTATAAGTAATCAACTGGTCATACCTACATTCCATGCACATGCAATAATACAGCAGTAATAACAATAACAAGAGGTAAAATTCAAACCGAGTATTCTGACTGGTCTCTCCTCATGCGGTGCAAACGGGATCTTCTCTGTGAGCCCGGGAAATTAGCCCAGGAAAAGCCAGCGTTTTCTGCTTGGGAGCACACCACCACATATTCTTGGGGGGGGGGATTTGCTGCAGAATCCAGGGCTCATAGAGAAGATTCTGCAGCAAATCCCCCCAAAGAATATGTATGTGTGTGCACCCAAGCAGAAAACGCTGGCTTTTCCTGGGCTAATTTCCGGCTCACAGAGCCCGTTTGCACCGCATGAGGCAGGGACCAGTCAGAATACTTCAGTTTGAATTTTACCTCTTCTTATACCCATTGTTATTACTGCTGTATTATTGCATGTGCATGGAATGTACGTATATGACCAGCCTGGGCAAACTTGGGCCCTCGCTCCCTCGGGATCGGGGTGAGAGAGAGGCAGCGAGGAGCCAGGGGGGGGGCTCCTCCTCCTTTTCTTTTGCTGCTTCCAAGAATAGAATACCCCCTCCCTCCCTCCCTCCTTCCTATTTGGAGAGTCCCATCTAGAATTCAGTGTGATTTATTCAAGTTTTGGCCTACAACTCCCAGAAATCCCAGCCAATTTACCAGCTGTTAGGATTTCTGGGAGTTGTAGGCCAAAAACCATCTGGAATCTTGCATGCGCTGGCATACGAACTACTAACGAATTTCGTTAGTAATTAAGTTACATTTTAGAAATTTTGGAAATTTTTTGTAAGTCTTTCTTTTACTAATAAAAAAAATCCCCCCATTTGATTTTAGAATCGCCATTTTTGATTTCAAACCATGCCTAGTTTTTATCTAAATATGCTATGTCTTGGTATTCCTTTGGCACTGCCCCTTTAAACATTGTGGTTTAGCAGTGTGTATAGAAGTTGCAATAGTGATTACTTTGTCGTGTATTGAAGTGGTGAGCCTTATGACCATAAAGAGATTCACATGAAGGGTACCTAGTTCTACGTCCAACTCTAACAGGTGTACAGGACTATAAATCCACGGAAGACACTGTGCCTTGCTACAAAGGCTACACTGATTATCTTGATCCTCACACATTTACTGTGTAGGATGATATTTATTGCTCACTTAATTTCTTCCCCTGAAGGAGAAATGGGTGCACATCCTTGTTGCTGCAAGGGTGGGGCTCACAGCAGCTTCAGACAAAGCAGGCATGTGCTTACTCATGTCCAAATTAATACTTTCATGCCTGTGTGCAGCTCCTAATGTAAGGCGGCTTGTACATGTCTCTCTAGAAAACTGGTGTGAAATCTCTGTTCCATATCACACTCAACATAACTGCATTTCTCAAACTGGGGGTCAGGATCCTTGGGAGCATTGCGAAGGGGTGTCAGAGGAGTCGCCAAAGTCCATCAGAAAACATAGTATTTTCTGTTGGTCATGGGGGTTCTGTGTGGGAAATTTGGCCCAATTCTGTTGGTGGGGTTCAGAATGCTCTTCGGTTATAGGTGAACTACAAATTAAACACAGCAGCGACAACTCCCAAATGTCAAGATCTATTTCCCCCAAACTCTACCAATGTTCACATTTGGGCATATTGAGGATTCGTGCCAAGTTTGATCCGCATCCATCATTGTTTCATCCACTTTGCTATCTGGATGTTGAACTAAAACTCCAAAGCTCTAGGTCAATGCCCACCAAACCCTTCCAGTATTTTCTGTTGGTCATGGGAGTTCTGTGTGCCAAGTTTGGTTCAATTTCATCATTGGTAGCAGGCCCGGATTATAATTTAGGGCAGTAAGGCTGTGGCCTATGGGCATAAGCCAGGAGGGGGCACCAGATCAAGGCAAAAAAAATTTGGTGATGACTCATGCCAAGTTGTCCCAGCGGCAGCTGCGCAGCGCCCTTCCACATGGCGCCCCATTCACGCAGCGCAGCTGCCGCCTGCCTTTGGGACAACTCGCCATGGTCTCAGAAGGAGGGAGGGAGGAGGAGTGCAGCACGAGCGATGCCACTCCCTCCAGGGGCGGGGCCCGAGTGGTGGCGCAAAAGGGGGCGTAATTCCAAAGTGTGGCCTAGGGCGCAAAAAGGTCTTAATCCGGGCCTGATTGGTAGAGTTCAGAATGCTCTTTGATTGTAGGTGAATTATAAATGACAGCAACTACAACTCCTAAATGACAAAACCAACCCCACCTGTATTCAAATGTGAGCGTATTACGTATTTGTGCCAAATTTGGTCCAGTGAATGAAAATACATCCTGCATATCAGATATTTACATTACGATTCATAACAGCAGCAAAATTATAGTTATGAAGTAGCAATGAAAATAATTTTATGGCTGGGGGTCACCACAACATGGGGAACTATATTAAGGGGTCACGGCATTAGGATAGTTGAGAACCACTGGCATAGATTACAGCAGGGGTCCTCAAACTACGGCCCGAGGGTCATTTACCTGGCCTTCGCTCAGGGTCAACCTAAGTCTGAAATGACTTGAAAGCACACAACAACAACAACAACAACAACAACAACAACAACAACAATCCTATCTCATCAGCCAAAAGCAGGCCCACACTTCACATTGAAATACTAATAAGTTTATATTTGTTACAATTGTTCTTCATTTAATTGTTTTTTGCACTACAAATAAGATATGTGCAGTGTGCATAGGAATTCATGTTTCCCCCCCCAAATTATAATCCGGCCCTCCAACAGCTTGAGGGCCTGTGATCTGGCCCTCTGTTTAAAAAGTTTGAGGACCCCTGGATTATAGCTATGTTACATGCAAACCAGCATGGCAGAGTAGTACAAGTCTTGTGCTAGAGTTTGAATCTCTGCTCAGTCTTAGAAACACTCTGTGTAAATTTGAGAAAGTCATACTCACCCTTAGGAAGACAGTGGCAAACCTGATTAAAGCTTGCCCACAAAGATAGGGTCACCATCAATCAGATTAGAGTGGAAGGCACATGACAGCGCATGCCAAACCGCTCTCTGCATGAAGGAAAACAAAGAGATCACCATCTCGCAGTAGGATCAGGTTTCCTCGCCATAGATCAGCAAGGAAGGGCGGACAGATCAAGGGCTGGACTCAGTTCACACGGAGAAGCATTCATTAACAGTCTTGCACAAATCTCACACGAGTAGCAGCGATAAGCATGCAAAGCAGTGCCACAGTTCCCAAGAAGTTGTCTAATCATTTTGATTCACTCAGGTCACATTCAAAGGCTGCATAGGACTTCCATTTCAGATCAGTGGGGTACACTTCAGAATACTTGGGTATGGGATTGGCCTGCCATAGAATCAGGGAGTTGGAAGAGACCTAATGACCATCTAGTCCAGTGTTTCCCAACCAGTATGCCGTGGCACACTAGTGTGCCGTGAGTGATCATCAGGTGTGCCGTGGGGAATTGGAACCTCCAATACCCTTTCTTCTCCCTCCTGCCGAACACTCTTTCTTCTCCAGTTGGGTGTAGGTGAACTACAACTTCCAAACCCAAGGTCAATTCCTAAGCAAACCCTTTCAGTACTTTCTGTTGGTAATGAGAGTTCAATATGCCAGGTATGGTTCAATTCCATTGTTGCAAGAGTTCAGGATGCTCTTTGATTGTGTGTTAACTATAAATCCCAGAAACTGTAACTCCCAAATGTCAGGGTCTATTTTTCCCAGAGCATAATAATCTATGTGAAGCCCCCAGGGTTGCAGCGGGTTAAACCAGTGTTTCTCAACCAGTGTGCCGTGGCACACTAGTGTGCCGTGAGCGATCATCAGGTGTGCCGTGGGAAATTGGAACCTCCAATACCCTTTCTTCCCCCTCCTGCCAAACACTTTTTTTATCCACTCGGGCTCCCTTCTTCCCAGCCTCACTCTGCACGCTTTGCCTCGCTTTGCTCTGGGGCAAGTCTGCGTAGTAGCGCCCGCGTGGTCACGTCTTCCTCCCTCCCCCCTCCTGAACACGCTCACGCTATTTTCCCCCAAACTCCATCTGTGTTCACATTTGGGCATATTGAGTATTCATGCCAAGTTTGGTCCTGATCCAACATTGTTTGAGTCCACAGTGCTCTCTGGATATAGGTGAACTACAACTCCAAAACTCAAGGTCAATGCCCACCAAACTCTTATAGTATTTTCTCTTGGTTATGGGAGTTCTCTGTGTGTCTTTCTGCCATTCCTGCCAGGATATCTATGTTGTGTTCATTGAAACAGGCCCAGGTTTCACACTGAGTGTATAAATACATTTAAAAACATATTAACTATATGTATTACTGTGTTAGAGTGTCATTTTGTGTCATTTTGGTTGGTGGTGTGCCCAAGGGTTTTGTAAATGTAAAAAATGTGCCGCGGCTCAAGAAAGGTTGGGAAACACTGATCTAGTCCAACCTCCTGCCATGCAGGAAAAGTACAATCATGTACATCTTTCATATCAAGCAAACCCACTTTCAACCAAATTCAGTGTTGTGGGCTAACATATTTGAACTTAAATCCCGTTCAGTACTCAAACTAAGGGTGCATCTACCCTGCAGAACAGTGTTTCTCAGCCTTCCTAATGGTGCGGCCCCTTAAGACCGTTCCTCATGTTGTGGTGACCCCCAACCATAAAATTATTTTTGTTGCTACTTCACAACTGTAATTTTGCTGCTGTTATGAATTGTAATGTTAATATCTGATAGGCAGGATGTATTTTCATTCACTGGACCAAATTTGGCACAAATACCTGCGACGGCCAAATTTGAATACTGGTGGGGTTGGGTGGGGGGTTATTAATTTTGTCATTTGGGATTTTGTCAGTTGCTGGGATTTATAGTTAACCTACAATCAAAGAGCATTCTGAACTCCACCAATGATAGAATTGGGCCAAAGTTGGAACACAGAACTCCCACGACCAATAGAAAATACTGGAAAGGTTTGGTGGGCATTTAACCTTGAGTTTTGGAGTTTTAGTTCATCAACATCCAAAGAGCACAACAATGATGGATCTCGACCAAACTTGACGCAAATCCTCAATATACCGCAATGGGATGTGAGGGCGATCTGGCTGCGACATCTGTCACCCCATTGATCGCCAGGGTTGATATACCCAAATGTGAACACTGGTGGAGTTTGGGGAAAATGGAATTGACATTTATAGTTCACCTACAATCAAAGATCATTATCAACCCCACCAACTATAGAATTGGGCCAAACTTCCCAGACAGAACCCCCATGACCAACAGAAAATACTGTTTTCTGATTATCTGTGGTGACCCCTCTGACACCCGTTTGTTACCCCCCCAGGGAGGGCCGTAGCCAGGATTTTGATTCGGGGAGGGCTGAGTTTGATTCGGGAGGGGCTGAGTAAGAGAGGGACTACCCTACCAAACCTTTTGTATTGTTATCCCAATAACCCCATGAATGTGGGGTATAATGAGCATGGTGATCAGATCATGATATGAATAAACATAACAGTTTAATAACGTACCAGTAAGGCCTTCTCGCGGACCACCCCAGGTTGAGAAACATTGCTTTAGAATTATGTAGAATTATGTAGTTTGACATGACTTTTAGCTGCTACGCTGTGGATTCCTGGGTGTTGTAGTTTTACAAGATCTTTAGCCTTCTCTGCCAAAGCATTCTGGTGCCTCACCACATTGCAACTCCCAGACTTCTGTGGCATTGAGCAAAAGCAGTTAAATTTGTGTCAAACTGCTCTAATTTCGCGGTGTAGATGCATCCTGAGTGTGGAAATCTGGGTGCGTGTTATGTGTATGGGGAAGGGCAATTCTTTTGGTATCTTTTGTGGGGAATTTCTTGGCAGCTGTTACAAAGCATCCCACCAGTCTGTCATTGAACTCTTGTGCAGGGGAAATGTCGGTTGGACGCAGTGCTGGTAAAGAAATCGCCTTTTGCAAAACGCGAACCGGATAACTTTGTTAAAACGAGGACATTTGAAGCTCACGGCGTCTCTTTCGTGAGTTCGTACGAAAATTCCACAGAGGAGGAAACTTGCAGAAGATTTCATGCAGAGTTTACAACAGCGAACTCAATGAGAAACCACACAAGAGCCCTGCTGCCATTCAGCTGTGTTTCCCTACAGGCTGCATTATATACATAGCTCTCTAACCAGTCCCACAACGCTGGGAATGATGTCATGGGATCAGTTCAGGGAGATGAAAGGCTGAAAGCGGAACCCGCTGGCACTGGGGAAAGCTTCCAACACACAGCTTGAGAACAAAAAAGCAAAGAAAGGAAAGTCTACAGACCCATTCAGCTCCAAGAAGGACGTCTTTTCCCAACCAAAGAAGGCAGATGGACCTATAGGGATGAGTTTTGATGCAAGGCGCTTGAGAGAAAGAAGAAGAAAAAAGAAAAGCAAGCCTGCAAAGAAGGAAACATAACTACCTGCTGAAAAGAAAGTTCTCCAAAGCCAAAGCCTTTGATGTATGGCAACAGATCACTGATCAGATTACAGGCATTGGGTTTCACTGCTCTTCTGCCTTTGATCTGCGTGCTTAATTTCATTTTCTTGGATTTGAAGGTTGCCTGGGCTTGTGCTGACATACTTTGAAAGAGAGAGAGAGAGAAGGGGGGGGGAAGCAGATGAAGGCATTTTATACAGAAGCTCTGGCAGAGTGAAATCCAGTTGCGAGAAAGGGTGGCTGTTGGATGAGTCTCAGCCGACATCAGGTACTGTACTTTGAAAACTTTTCTTTCAACTTTTAGGTTGCACTGAAGGAATGCCTGTTTAGGGAGACTGATTATATGAAGTGTCTGTCCATCTTTTCTTGCTTTACTGTTGGCATCCGAACGTCGCAAATAGTTTTAATACCAGTTCTTTTTGCGGGGTATCATTGTGCAATATTCTCCCAATATGTTTCAGGGGCAGGCATGTAGCCAGGGGGGGGGGGGGGGGCTAAGGGGGCTTCAGCCCCCCCCCCCGAAAATAACAGGGTGGTCCGCGAAAAGGCCTTACTGGTACATTATTTAAACTGTTATGTTTATTCATATCATGATCTGATCACCATGCTCATTATATCCCACATTCATGGGGTTATTGGGATAACAATACAAAAGGTTTGCTAGGGTAGACCCTCTTCCACCCAGTCTCAGCCCCCGAACCAAACTCAGCCCCCTCCCAAACAAAATCCTGGCTATGGCCCTGTTCAGGGGGGAAAGTATTTGTAGTCGTTTTAGTAATAGTAAATGTGTGTGACTCAACTGGGATTTCCTTTTTAAAAAATGCATATCTAAACTTAGATTTTGAGAGTGTTTAGATTCACAGAGTATATGAGAATTTTGAATTTTCTGCATGCAGTTTTATTTATTTATTTATTATTTCGCATTTGTCTGCCGCTCCCCCCCCCCCAATGGCTCGGGGCGACTCACAACAGTTCGTAAAATACAGTTGACAGATATCTCATAAACCACAGTAACACCATTAGAATAGAATTACAACTAGAACAGTTGAAACAGCAGATGGAGTCGCAGTGGGGTGTCAGCGAGGCAGCGAGCTACAGTCTAGTTAACCCCGAAGGCTTGCTGGAACTGCAGGGTCTTAACTGCTCTCCTGGACGGAGGAGGCTCTGGGTGGCACGGATGCCGGCGGGCAGTGCGTTCCACAGGGTTGGGGCTGCAACAGAGAAAGCCCGCCGGCGTGTTGTGGACAGATGGTAGGTCTTCACATTTGGGATGACCAGGAGATTTAGCTCTTCGGAGCGCAGTGATATGGTGGGATGATATGGGACAAGGCGGTCCCGCAGGTACACTGACCCCAGACCACGTAGGGCCTTAAAAGTCAGGACTAACACTTTGAAGGTAATCCGGCATTCTATTGGGATTTTTGCAACCTGATTGATATAAATCGGGCAAGGATAAACTTCCGAAAGCTGAAATATTCCAGAATCCGAAATTGTCCGTCGAGGGAGGATGACACAATGACACCTTTGCTGTTTGATGCTTCCATGTTGACAAACTTTTTTTTCCATGCACATGAACACAGTTATTACAAATTACTGTGTATCAAATTGCTTTCAGGCTATGACTATAAGGTGTATATGTATGTATGTATTTATTTATTTAAAACTTTTGTACTCCGACCTTCTCACCGCTATCGAGGGACTCAGACTGGCATTACAGCAAAATTCAATGCTATACAATTTAAAAACAATTACAACAGCATATTAAGATACATTTTTAAAAATCCCAGCATAAAACCACATCGCCACTAAAACAATTCCACTCTATCTGTAAACGTGGTCATTCATTCAGACAATAGCCAATCTCAGCCTATTCTGGGAAGGCTTGGTTCCACATCCAGGTCTTCACCAGCCTCCTAAAGGACAACAGAGAGGGGGCAGATCTAGCATCGCTTGGGAGAGAGTTCCACAGCCGAGGGGCGACCACAGAGAAGGCCCTGTCTCTCGTCCCCTCCAGCCGCGCTTGCGAAGATGGCGGGACTGACAGCAGGGCCTCTCTGGAGGATCTTAATGTCCTTGATCATTCATTTTATTTTGTTTAAATAAATAATGGTATTTATTATTTTATAAATAATATAATAAAATAAAATATAATAATATATGATATAATATAATGTTACATTACATTATAATTTAATATTATATAATATATTATAATGTCAATATATTGTATTATGTTATAGTATAATAATTGTAATGTAATAATAATAATAATATGATT
The DNA here is from genome assembly GCA_030556195.1 of Anolis apletophallus. Classification (NCBI taxonomy): domain Eukaryota; kingdom Metazoa; phylum Chordata; class Lepidosauria; order Squamata; family Anolidae; genus Anolis; species Anolis apletophallus. The sequence continues at coordinate 189,758,233 of JARBWK010000004.1, forward strand.
ACGGTATGGTGTGTGGAAAATGCATTTGGTATTGTTGGTGTTGTATTGTAACACAGTATAATACTGCCAATGATAATGTGATATAATAATTATAACGTGATATTATAATTTGTATATTTGTATTACATGCAATATTGCTAACAATATTGTGATATGTTGTAGTGCAATATGATGTGTAGTGCTGATGTTGTGCTATGACAGTAATGTAAATTGTTGTTTTTTCAGTTTGCTGTAAGCCACTCCGGCAATATTGTTATATGTACATTGTAAGCCACTCTGGCAGTGTTGTTGTTTGCTGTAAGCTGCTCTGAGTCCCCTTCAGGGTTGAGAAGGGTGGCATATAAAAATAGTAAATAAATAAATAAAAAGTTTTTGTAGTCGTTTTAGTAATAGTAAATATGTGTGACTCAACTGGGATTTCCTTTTAAAAATGCATATCTAAACTTAGATTTTGAGAGTGTTTAGATTCACGGAGTATATGAGAAGGTTGGTTTTTTCTGCATTCAGTTTTGCAACCTGATTGATATAAATCGGGCATGGGTAAACTTCTGAAAGCTGAAATATTCCAGAATCCGAAATTGTCCATCAAGGGAGGATGAGACGGTGACACCTTTGCTGTTTGATGGTTCCATATTGACAAACTTTTTTTTCATGCACATGAACACAGTTATTACAAATTACTGTGTATCAAATTGCTTTCAGGCTACGGCTATAAGGTGTATATGAGACCAAAATGACTTTGGTGTTTAGATTTGTGTCCCATTTCCAAGATAGCTCATTATTTATTTATTTATTTACAGTATTTATATTCCGCCCTTCTCGCCCCGCAGGGGACTCAGGGCGGATCACAATGCACATATACAGGCAAACATTCAATGCCATAGACACACAACGTATATAGACAGACATAGAGGCAATTTAACATTCCAAGATAACTCATTATTTATTTATTTATTTATTTACAGTATTTATATTCCACCCTTCTCACCCCGCAGGGGATTCAGGGCGGATTACATATACATGGCAAACATTCAATGCCATTTGACATACAACATATATAGACAGACAACGAGCTACACAATTGGTCGAGAGCTCACCCTGACCCGGGCAGGCCTCGAACTCATGACCTTCTGGTTAGTAGAGATCTTATGCAGCTGACTCCCAGCCAGCTGCATCACATTCCCGGTGCCTGCACCACATTCCCGGTATATACAAGCATTCCAAAATCCCCCAAAACAACAAAAATATACAACTTTTCCAGTTCTAAATATTCTGTATAAGGGATACTCAACCTGCATGACCGACACCATACATTATCTACTTTCAGTAAGATCCATTACCCCATGTGGAGTGAAAATAGGCTGTAAAACAGGCTTTGGCAAACTTCGGTCCTCCAGGTGTTTTGGACTTCAACTTCTACCATTCCTAACAGCCTACCGACTGTTAGGAATTGTGGGAGTTGAAGTCCAAAACACCTGGAGGACCAAAGTTTGCCCAAGCCTGATTTAGACAGTATGTGTTCAGTTGAAATTATCTGAGAACCATAGCATGAGGTTGCCATCCTCTGTTTTAAGACTTAGTGAGATATCAGTGAAACTCAAATGAAAGGAAATGTTTAGAAATGGGTTTTTGGTCTTACTGAAGTAGTGCCGAGAGTACTACTGTTCCGATGCTGTAATTCTGAGTTTGTTTACTCTGAGATCAGTTCAATTCAGTTTGGCGAAGCTTGCTCAAGAGTATGCCATATTGTAGCCTACTGTGAGGAGGTCTGATATTGTTGTAGGATTGCATACCCTGGCTCCAATCCAAGGGTCTTTGTATTCTCACTCGGGCAAAAGGTCAGGTTCTCTGAACGAATGAATGGCCAGGACAGCTCCACATGCGCCGCAGATGCTAGACTGAATGGGGAAATCCTTTGATATACTTCAATCTCCATGAACAATAGATGCTCCTGTGCATGCCAGAAATTATCTGTAAAACACTATGGGTTGTAAATGTGTTATCTATCTATCTATCTATCTATCTTTCTTTCTTTCTTTCTTTCTAACTTATGGCCACATAACATCCATGGCTAATAAATATACATTTATGTAAATATTGACATTAATTTATTATTTATTTCCAACATTTCTACCCCGCTCTTCTCTACCCCCGAGGGGGGACTCAGAGCGGCCTAACAAAAGGCACAATTCGATGCCCACACAGTAAAATACAATATAAAACCCAAAAACATTCAGCATTAAAACACATTAAAATACCATTAACATTAACACATCATACACATTCTCTTAAGTTAAAAACAGTATTTCGTCCATAACAGGAGCATTGAGCCATATCCATCAGCTTGCTGTTGCAAATCCAGACCGAAGTGCTGTATTGTGCTAATGTGCAACGCTTGGTCCCACAACCAAGATTTCACTTTTTTCTTGGAAGCTAAGGAAGGTCAGTCCTGGTTAGTAGAAGAAAGCCCCTTCTACACTGCCATATAATCCATATTATCAAAGCAGATAATCCACTTTATCTGCTTTGAACTGGGTTATATCTGTTCTGTTCTGGCATTACTTCGCGAACGAAGATTCTTAGGAAGGATTCATCCCACGCTTTTTACAAGCGCCTTGATGACTAAAAAGGCCAATCTGAGATAGGCAAGTCCAGTTGCAGAAAGCACAGCAGAAAGTCTCTTTGGGTGATGTTGTTTCCAAGTTGCAGTTCTTTCTCCGTTGTCATTTCTCTCCGAGGCCCGTTTGGCGTGTTTTCTCGAAAGAGGCCGCAGCATTGTGGATAGTGCATCTCCATGCCTCCCGATGTGAGGCCAGGGTGGACCATTGTTGGTGATCAATCTGGCCGAGCCAGAGATGCTGTTTCAGGGAGTCCTTATATCTCTTTTTTTGGGGCGCCTCTCTTGCGCTGGCCCGTGGCGAGTTCACCATAGAGTAGTATCTTTGGGAGGCGGTGGTCCTCCATCCTAGAGATGTGTCCTGCCCAGCGCAGCTGTGTTCTCAATAGCATGGCCTCAATGCTGGTGATCCCTGCTTGCTCAAGGACAGCAACATTTTAGTTCTCTCTCTCTCTCTCTCTCTCTCTCTCTCTCTCTCTTGGCATTACTTCGCGAATGAAGATTCTTAGGAAGGACTCATCCCACACTTTTTACAAGCGCCTTGGTGACTGAAAAGGCCAATCTGAGATAGGCAAGCCCGGTTGCAGAAAGCACAGCAGAAAGTCTCTTTGGGTGATGTTGTTTCCAAGTTGCTGTTCTTTCTGCGTTGTCATTTCTCTCCGAGACCTGTTTGGTGTGTCTTCTCGAAAGAGGCCGCAGCATTATGGATAGTGCGTCTCCATGCCTCCCGACGTGAGGCCAGGGTGGACCATTGTTGGTGATCAATCTGGCCAAGCCTGAGATGTTGTTTCAGGGAGTCCTTATATCTCCTTTTTGGGGCACCTCTCTTGCGCTGACCTGTGGCTAGTTCACCGTAGAGTAGTATCTTTCGGAGGCGGTGGTCCTTCATCCTAGAGACATGCCCTGCCCAGCGCTGCTGTGTTCTCAATAGCATGGCCTCAATGCTGGTGATCCCTGCTTGCTCAAGGACAGCAACATTCGTCACATAGTCGGTCCAGTGTATATTTAGGATTGTGCGAAGACAGTGCTGATGAAAGCATTCGAGGAGTCGTAGGTGTTGGCGATAGGTGACCCATGTTTCAGACCCATAGAGGAGAATAGACAGTACGATAGCTCTGTACACACTGATTTTTGTGCTTTGCCTCAGGTGCTTGTTGCTCCAGACTCTTTTGTGAAGCCTTCCAAATGCACTCTATGCCTTTGCTAATCTGTGATCTATCTCTTTATCGATCTTGGCATCTGAAGAGATGATGCTTCCAAGGTAGGGGAATTGCTGAACGGATTTAAGCATAGATTTGCCTCTGCTGACATGGGGATGATGGTATTCTTCCTGTGGTGCGGGCTAGTAGAGAACTTCCGTTTCCTTCAGGCTGACTTCCAGCCCAAAACAGCTCTGCAGCTGTTGCAAAACAGGATATGAGTCTACACTGCCATATAATCCAGTTCAAAGCAGATAATCCGGATTTTATATGGCAGTGTAGAAGGGACAAAAGAAACAGGCAAATCCCCTCCTTTTATTTCTTGTCTAAAAATGCTGAAATTTATGGGGTTTCCATTAGTCACATTCTCTCTGTGTTTACCGACGTATTTATTGAAGGAAACAGTATAATCAGTGCTAGAACAGTGTATTATGATAGCCTGTGTGTTGGATGTAATGACTGAGAAGGATAAACGTTCACCAAAAGACTGTAATTTCTTCATTTAATAGCCACAGCCGAAGTGATTTAGGCATCTGTGCATGATTTACATCATTTTTTGATTTACCAGTGTTTTTTTTCTTAAATGGTCCATTACAGTAACATGTTATTACTAATTCATCTCCAATCTGCTTATCTTTTATGTTCATTTCCCATAAGTCTGCTTTTGTTTCTTATTGTATACAGTACATTAATGTATACATTAAAATAATTGAAATTTCAGCATCATATCTCCTTCCCATGACATTTTACAATTATTATCACTGTTTTTGTTTTAACGCCAATGTGGACAATTTGGAAATTTGGAGCATTTTGCATTTTTCCACAAGTGATATTCAAGACATTCACAGATTATTAGGTAAAGTAAAGGTTTTCCTTGACATTAAGTCTTGTCATGTCCAACTTGGGGCAGGAGTAATCTCAATTTCTAACCCAAAGAGCCAGCGTTGTCCGTAGATGCCTCCAAGGTCATGAGGCCAGCATGACTGCATGGAGCGCCATTACCTTCCAGCCGAAGTGGTACCTATTGATCTACTCACATTTGTATGTTTTTGAACTGCTAGGTTGGCAGAAGCTGGGGCTAACAGCAGGAGCTCACCCCGCTCCCTGGATTCAAACCGCTGACCTTTTGTTCAGCAAGTTCAGCAGCTCAGTGGTTTAACCCAGTGTTTTTCAACCTTTTTTGAGCCGCGGCACATTTTTTACATTTACAAAATCCTGGGGCACACCACCAACCAAAATGACACAAAATGACACTCTAACACAGTAATACATATAGTTAATATGTTTTAAATGTATTTATACACTCAGTGTGAAACCTGGGCCTGTTTCGATGAACACAACATAGATATCCTGGCAGGAATGGCAGAAAGACACAAACTTCCCACACAAAACTCCCATAACCAAGAGAAAATACTATAAGAGTTTGGTAGGCATTGACCTTGTGTTTTGGAGTTGTAGTTCACCTATATCCAGAGAACACTGTGGACTCAAACAATGTTGAATCAGGACCAAACTTGGCATGAATACTAAATATGCCCAAATGTGAACACAGATGGAGTTTGGGGAAAATAGCGTGATCATGTTCAGGAGGGGAGGGGGGAGGGAGAAAGACGTGACCCGTGCGGGCGCTACTGCGCAGACTTGCCCCAGAGCAAAGCGAGGCAAAGCGTGCAGAGTGAGGCTGGGAAGAAGGGAGCCCGAGTGGATAAAAAAAAGTGTTTGGCAGGAGGGGGAAGAAAGGGTATTGGAGGTTCCAATTTCCCACGGCACACCTGATGATCGCTCACGGCACACTAGTGTGCCATGGCACACTGGTTGGGAAACACTGGTTTAACCCGCTGCAACCCTGGGGGCTTCACATAAATTATTATGCTCTGGCAAATCTACATGTATTTAATTGCATTAATACATATACATTCAATAGCATAGGTGATTACAATATGTTACGCTACTTAAATATGGATTGCATAAAAAATGAAGCTTCCTTCATCAAAATGGTAATAAATATTATCTCAGTCAATAGATTAGAAAACATTGACGACACATTTCTAAAGCTAATAAACTTCTAAAGAAATGACAAGATATCCAGCATTGAGAAAATGGAGGAACGAAGAATGGAGTAGGCTCAACGTAAATTGAAAACAACTTGATTATTACCTAGAAAGCCCTAAACAGTTCGGGTGCAACCTATCTTTGAGACCTCATCTCCTTCTAGGAACCGACATAGGCCCTCCTCTTGATCCCACCTCTATCTCAAATGCGGTTGGTGGGACCGAGAGAGAGAGGGCCTTCTCGGTGGTGGCTCCCCGGCTTTGGAATGCCCTCTCTAAAGAGATTAGGGTAGCCCAAACTCTCCAAGTTTTCCACAAACACCTGAAAACATGGCTTTTTAAACAAGCCTTTAATCGTGTTTAGTCATTATGACCTTAATCATTAAACATTATTAGGATTTAGTGATTTGCTTCAGTCTTGCACTTTATTGCTTCACTCTTGCACTTTATTATTATTATTATTTATTGTATACAGCTGCTATTTTCGCAGCCTGCTAGATTTTATAGTATTTTAAAAAATAAATAGGGATTTTTTTTGCTGTTTTAATGTACAATTGAGCTAATTTATTGTTATTAATTTTTTTATCTTTTTGTACTTTGTTGTATTTGTATATTGTAGCACTATTGTGTGCTTTCTTTGAGCTGCCCCAAGTCCCTTTGGGGAGATGGTGGCAGGATACAAATAAAGCATTATTATTACTATTATTATTATTGATTACACACACAGAAACAATAAATTATCCCACCCAATTATTTCTGTTTTAAAGAAATCACTCCAGTACAATGATAACAGCTACTTTTGTGGCACAGCACTAGATGAGCTCCGTTACTTTTAAAGTTTGAGCAGATAATATATTACTATTTTTAAAGTCTTGTGTGTTTTCCCGTTATTTCCAATTTATAGCAACCATATGGAGTTTTCTTTGCATAATTTTTTAGAGGTTAGATTTGTCTTTCTCTGAGGTTGAGAGAGTGTGACTTGGCCAAGGTCACCCAGTGAATTTCCATGGCTGAGTGGGTTTTTGAACCCTGCTCTCCCAGTGTGTTAATTCAACACTCAAACCACTACATTCCCTCGGGTCAATAAGTCTGTGACGTTTTGAATGAAACACAGGTTTTTGGATAAAAAATCATTTTATTTTTCAACGTGGTCTCCTTTGAGCTCTATACACTTTGTCCAATGTTTCTCCAATTTTTTTATCCCTTCCAAAAAATAAGATTTGTCGAGGTCATCAAAATAGGTATGTGTTTGTGAGATGATTTCATCGTTGGAGTCAAATCTCTTTCCGCCAAGCCATTTCTTCAGGTTTGGAAACAAGAAATAGTCACTCGGGGCTAAATCTGGAGAATAGGGCGGATGAGGGAGCAATTCGAATTCCAGTTCATGGATTGTTGCCATGACAACTGCACATGTGTGCACCCTTGCATTGTTCTGGTGCAAAAAAACTTTTTTCTTGGCCAAATGCGATCATTTTTCCCCCAAATCCTCATTAAATCGACCCAATCAGTTGGCATAATATTCGGCATTCATTGTTTTACCCTTTTGAAGGTAGTCAATGTGGATTATACTGCATGCATCCCAAAAAACGGTCGCCATGACTTTATTGGCTGACAAACCCACCTTGGCCTTCTTTGGCGCCGATTCACCCCGAGAAACCCACTGTTTTGACTGCTGTTTGGTCTCTGGTGTGTTGTGGTGGATCCACGTTTCGTCCACGGTTATGAAACGGCGCAAAAACTCATCCATATTGCGGTTGAACAACAGCAAACACTCCTGCGAAATTGTCACACGATTGCGTTTGTGGTCGATTGTGAGCAAATGCAGCACCCATCTTGCGGAAAGCTTTCTCATACCCAAGTGATCATTTAAAATTGAAACCACTGAGCCATGTGAGATGCCTATGGCTTCCACAATCTCTCGCCCTTTCAGTCTCCAATTGGCCAACTCCATATCGTGAATTTTTTTTCAATTGTTTCGGCTGTGGAGACCCCAACTGGGCATCCAGAATGTTCGGCATCTTCCGTGCTTGTACAGCCACAACGAAATTCAGTAAACCACTTTTTTTGCCATTGGAATTGATGGTGCAGAGTCCCCATAGTATTTATCAAGCTTAGCCTTGGTTTGAGTGATGGGTTTTTTCCGCAAAAAATAATGCTTAATGAGCACACAAAATTCACTTTTTTCCATTTTCTCCTCAAATCACGCGGTAGTCTGCTATCAATGGCTGTCGAACATAAACTAAATGACGCAGCTTGTTCAAATTTTGACAGGAGTCAACTGACAGGTGCCTGTTGACAGGAGCAGTGTTGCCCTTTCAGTTAAGAGGCGGGAAATTCAAAAAGTCACGGACTTATTGACCCGCCCTCATAGCTCTAGTTCTCGGGATTTTTATTTATCCAAACATCCTGTTTTCACACATAATAATAATAATAATAATAATAATATGACACAGCAAACGAGATATATATGCTTGATTTTGTATCACAAAGTGACAAGTCGGACACTTCCCCAGCGTTTAGGACTGTGTGGTCTATTTTCGAAAGATGCATGCAGATCCAAGTAAGGTAGCCTTTTCTAGTTGACAGATTGTGATTTTGTCAATGTTTATTGTTTTCAAATGCCAGCTGAGATTATTATTATGTTATTGCCCACTTCTCCCTACGGCTGGAGGATACAACATCATCAAAACAAGAGATAAAACACTATTAAAAGACATATGACAAAATACACAGTTAAGATGAACGTTACATGTTGTTTAACAATTACATGAAGCTGCTGGGGGAGGTCATCTGGAATTTCGGAGTGCGCAGATGATGTCCAACTCTGTCACTCCTTCCCACCTGCTACTAAGGAGGCTGTTCAGGTGCTGAACCGGTGATTGGCCGCTGTGTCAGACTGGATGAGGGCGAACAAATTGAAATTGATTCCAGACAAGACAGAGGCACTCCTGGTCAGTCGAAAGGCTGAACAGGGCATAGGGTTACAGCCTGTGTTGGATGGGGTCACACTCCCCCTGAAGATGCAGGTTTGCAGTCTGGGTGTGATCCTGGACTCATCACTGAGCCTGGAACCCCAGGTTTCAGCGGTGACCAGGGGAGCATTTGCACAGTTAAAACTTGTGCGCCAGCTGCGCCCGTACATTGGGAAGTCTGACTTGGCCATGGTGGTCCATGCTCTGGTTACATCCCATATAGATTACTGCAACGCTCTCTATGTGGGGTTGCCTTCGAAGACTGTTCGGAAGCTGCAACTAGTCCAACGGACAGCAGCCAGGTTGATAACAGGAGCAGCATTCAGAGAGCGTACAACTCCCCTGTTGTGCCAGCTCCACTGGCTCCCAGTTTGCTACCGGGCACATTCAAAGTGCTGGCTTTAGCCTTTAAAGCCCTAAACGGTTCTGGTCCTACTTATCTGTCTGAACGCGACTCTCCCTATGAACCATCGAGATGTTTAAGATCATCCGGAGAGGCCCTGCTCTCGGTCCCGCCTTCTTCGCAGGCGCGATTGGCAGGGAAGAGAGACAGGGCCTTTTCAGTGGTGGCTCCTCGGCTTTGGAACGCCTTCCCTAGAGACATCAGATCAGCCCCCTCCCTCCTGACATTTCGCAAGAAAGTCAAGACCTGGCTGTTTGAGCAGGCATTTGCTGATGAAATGTAACGGTTTAATTAGACATATGGAATGATGACGATGTGACGGAAAGTGATTTCAATGTGACGCTGAGACTGTAATTGCATGTTTTTGATTGCTAATTGTTGTGTTAATTGGTTATTGTTTGGTTTGGTTTGCTCGTGTTTTGATTGGAGGGCAGAGACTTCCTTGTGTAAACTACCCCGAGTCGCTTTCGGGCTGAGAGGGGCAGTATAGAAATGTGATAAACAAATAAATAAATAAATAAATACACTGCAGATTACAATTCACAATTTAAAATTGATCAGGTTTGCACATGCATACACTTTCGGGGAACTTCTGTTCATATCCATTACCATGAGAAATTCAGGGTGTCAACTAGTTAACAATGTAATCTTCTACATGTCTACTCAGAAGTAATTCTATGGAGTTCAATAAGCTTGTTCTTGGGCACATAGTCTAGACTAGGCATGGGCAGACTTCGGCCCTCCAGGTGTTTTGGACTTCAATTCCTAACAGCCAGTAGGCTGTTAAAGAAACAGCTGCTTTAAAGCCGCTACTTGTGCTTAATTTCGTCTTCATTTATCATTTCTGCAACACACCAGAATCAACTTGCCTCTAAAACAATGTTTGCTTTAACTTGCAACTGGTTCATAGAAACTTGCCATTATGGCTTATAACTAGCTTCCATGGACTAATAAACAATAGCTTTGATTTACTGATCTATCGACTCAAGGTTGCAACTTTAATACATATAATTGTGACATAGCACCACAATGATTTCAATCCATGCAATATATCATTGTAAATTTCCAGCTATACAAACAGGCTGATCACCATTCAGCACAGAACAAGGGACACTTGCTGACATTAGGAGGCTTAAGTGCACTTAACTCAATTGAATTGTGGCCTCCAATTTTCATGTACAGGTAATCCTGCCACAACCACTACAGTTCTGACATATATACAATTCAAAGTTATACATGTTCACGGTTAGTTCTTACACTACACATTAGAGCAGGGCTTCTTAAACTTTATCCAATCACAACCCTTTTCTGCCCGAGATATTTTTATGTGACCCCTCCCCTCCTGAACACGCTCACGCTGCCCCCTTGGATCAAAAGCGGCAGTGTAGAAGAAAAAGTAAGTGTTCGGCAGTAGTGGGGGGGAAGGGCGCGAAGGGGAAGAGGGAGGAAGAGGTCTCTGTCGAAAGCTGGCATGGGCAAACTTGGACCTTCCAGGTGCTTTGGACTCCAACTCCCACCATTCCTAGCAGCCTCAGGCCCTTTTCCTCCCCCCCCCTTTCAGCCACTTAAGCAGGAAAGGGCCTCAGGCTGTTAGGAATGGTGGGAGTTGAAGTCCAAAGCACCCAGAGGGCCGAAGTTTTCCCATGCCTGTTTTAGGGACCTTAAAGTGCTGAGCCTCCTTCCAACATTGTGATTCTGGAGAGAAAACAACAACAACATTGTTTGAGTCCACAGTGCTCTCTGGGTGTAGGTGAACTAGAACTTCCAAACTCAAGGTCAATTCCCAAGCAAACCCTTTCAGTACTTTCTGTTGGTAATGAGAGTTCAATATGCCAAGTTTGGTTCAATTCCATTGTTGCAAGAGTTCAGGATGCTCTTGGACTGTGTGTTAACTATAAATCCCAGAAACTGTAACTCCCAAAGGTCAAGGTCTATTTTCCCCAAACTCCATCTGTGTTCACATTTGGGGATATAGAGTATTCGTGCCAAGTTTGGTCCTGATCCAACAGTGCTCTCTGGATATAGGTGAACTACAACTCCAAAACTCAAGGTCAATGCCCACCAAACTCTTATAGTATTTTCTCTTGGTTATGGGAGTTCTGTGTGGGAAGTTTGATTCCATTCCATCATTGGTGGAGTTCAGAGTGCTCTTTGATTGGGGGTGAACTATAACTACTGTTGAGCAAGACCTTTGTGTGTGTCTTTCTGCCATTCCGGCCAGGATATCTATGTTGTGTTCATCGAAACAGGCCCAGGTTTCACACTGAGTGTATAAATACATTTAAAAACATATTAACTATATGTATGACTGTGTTAGAGTGTCATTTTGTGTCATTTTGGTTGGTGGTGTGCCCCAGGATTTTGTAAATGTAAAAAATGTGCCGTGGCTCAAAAAAGGTTGAAAAACACTGACATAGGGTATATAGGTATATAGTTAAAGGTTTCCCCTTGACATTAATTCTAGTTTACTTTTAAGCTTTTTTATTGTGTTTATATTTGAATTGTTCAATTGATGTGTCATGTTTATTACTGTATGTTTAAATTGATATGCTAACTATTTAAATTGATTTGTCACATTTCTTATTATATGTGTAATGCGGCATTGTATGCCATGGTCTGTAAGCCGTCCTGATTCCCCCATTGGGGTCAGAAGGGCAGGGTATAAATGTAGCCTAATAATAATATTAATAATAATAGTTATGTCCAGCTCTGTGGGGTGATGCTCATCTCCATTTCCAAGCCGAAGAGCTGGCATTGTCCGTAGACACATCCAAAGTCATGTGGCTGGCATGACTGCCTGGAGCCATGTTACTTTTCCGCCAAAGCAGTCCCTATGAGGACCTACACACATTTGTATGTTTTTGAACTGCTAGGTTGGCAGAAGCGGAGGGCTAACAGTGGGAGCTCACTCTGTGCTGTCGCACACTGGGCCCGTAGAATAATAATAATACACTTTATTCATATGCCGTTCTTCTCACCCCGAAGGGGACTCAGAGCAGATTACAGGTACACATACTTAGCAGACAATCCCTGCCGTTTTCCACATACACACATATAGACGAACAGAGGCAAACTCTGGCCACCAGGGGGAGCTGACACACTCATCTCTCAGCGTTCCCAGCATCCCTCGTTGTTCCTTCCGCATTCCTCAGCGTTCCTGGAGTTTTTTAATGGCCTCATAATTCAGTCAAAATTTGCCTCCCCACTTAATGTGGTACCTTTATCTCCTACTTGACAAATGCAAACTGTCTTTCAGGCTGCAAAGGTCGACAGCAGGCTACACTTAAAGGTCGAGCATCCACCTCTACCTGGGCAGGCTTCGAACTCATGGCCTACTGGTCAGAGAGATCTTATGCAGCTGACACTTAGCCAGCTGCACCACATTCCCGATGCTGTTTCTAGGACGTGACCTCTGTTTACCCAACAGGACGCCGGGGTGCCACAGCTGGAAGGGCCCCTTGGTTTTCCCCAATGACAAAGTCCTTCGAGGCTTGAGATAAGTTTAACAAAGTTCTTTATTTGGGCTTAAATCTTAACAAACTGAAAAGCCCAACAGGTGACTTTCTCAGTCTGCAGCAACAGGGCCGGCAAACTGGGCAATACTGGTCTTCTCCTTTTGGGGAAATCCCATGATCCTTCCCTGGGCAATCTTTCTTTACCTTGCTGGTGTGAGGCCCCTTCTTCTGACTCCAGGCTGCGTTATGGATTGCCAGTTGTCATGTACCCAGGGCCGTAGCCAGGATTTTGATTAGGGGAGGGCTGAGTTTGATTCGGGAGGGACTGAGTCTGAGTAAGAGAGGGACTACCCTACCAAACCTTTTGTATTGTTATTCCAATAACTCCATGAATGTGGGATATAATGAGCATGGTTATCAGATCATTATATGAATAAACATAACAGTTTAAATCAGTGTTTCCCAACCAGTGTGCCGTGAGCGATCATCAGGTGTGCCGTGGGAAATTGGAACCTCCGGGGGGAGTCTAGTGTGTTGAAGTATACAAACCCTAAGAAACCTACCTCGATAAAGGCACAAAATTACCAAAAAAAAAAACCTCCCCACCCCGTTGTCTACTTGGTCTCTCCCTCTCCATGCATTGGGAAGGCCCGCCTCTCTTTCCCCAAGTAGAGACCTCCTCTTGCCTCCTGGGGGTTCTGTGTGGGAAGTTTGGTCCAGTTCTATCATTGGTGGAGCTCAGAATGCTCTTTGATTGCAAGGGAACTATAAATCCCAGGAAGTACAACTCCCAAATGTCAAGGTCTATTTCCCCTGAACTCCATCTGCGTTCATATTTGGGCATATTGAGTATTCAGGCCAAGTTTAGTCCTGATCCAACATTGTTTGAGTCCACAGTGCTCTCTGGATATACCAAAACTCAAGGTCAATGCCCACCAAACTCTTATAGCATTTTCTCTTGGTTATGGGAGTTCTGTGTGGGAAGTTTGTGTCTTTCTGCCATTCCTGCCAGGATATCTATGTTGAGGTCATTGAAACAGGCCCAGGTTTCACACTGAGTGTATAAATACATTTTAAAAACATATTAACTATATGTATTACTGTATTAGAGTGTCATTTGTGTCATTTTGGTTGGTGGTGTGCCCCAGGATTTTACATTTGTAAAAAGTGTGCCGCAGCTCAAAAAAGGTTGAGAAACACTGGTTTAAATAATGTACCAGTAAGTCCTTCTTGCAGACCACCCTGAGAATTGCCTGCCTGTACCAGGCAAGGTTCCTGTCGATTAGCCAAACTGTTGGGACTGTAGATGATCCCTTCACAAAAGACTATGAAACTGTTCTGTATTTCTCCAGCAAAGGCTGGTCTGTTACCCCAGCAAAGATGTAAGATTTAATGCCTTTTTCCAAGTAGGAAGGAATAGGCTACCTTAAATCACGTCCTCTCCAACAGAGTAGCTGTTAAGACTGAGAGGAAAAACATGCCCTTTCCCTCCCAAATCCTGGGGATAGGGGCGAGTCTGCAACTCTTGATTGATTGGCAGCTCTCTGGGCCCGTAAATGCAAACCAAGAAAGTCACCTACAAAATAAAATGCAAGGGAATGAGCTCCTGCAAACTTGGAAACAACAAAGGGAAAACAGAGCCCTATTGGCACTGCTGTGCCAGAACACACCCCACTCCCTGGATTCGAACCACCAACCTTGCAGTCAGCAAGTCCAGCAGCTCAGTGGTTTAACCTGCTGCACCACTGGGGGCTCCATAGATATATAATATAAAATAGGTATTAATAAATATCAAACATTTATTGAAAATAAATCAGCATGTGCAAGCCTTGTTAAACAAACTAATTTTCTCTTTTTGTGGAGGACAGCGGAAGCATTTTTTTTTTTTGCAGAGTTCACTGCAAACTCTGCACATTGTTGCTAACAGACTTTTGTGAATGACTAGTGTTCAGAAACCTTTTACCATTGCCAATTTTTTGTGGCTCCAATATTGAGCTAAGGGGACCCTATTCGGTTCTGGGACCAACGGTTTAAGAAGCAGCGTGTCAGAGAATAAAATGTTGACTGCAAGAAAAGATGCCAGAATTCCCTTTCTTTGAGCCAAATGAATTCTAATTTGTTTAAAATGGCTTACAATAGGAACTAGTTAGTTCAACTGGATAGAGCATTACACTTAACATGGCCTCATTTCAGACCTCCCATTGTGTCACCCAGGGACATAAAGGGTCACTGTGTGGTCTTGTAAAAGTCAGTGGTTTGTAGCTCATTGCATAATAAGTACTTGCTGCTCTGGAAGTGTATTTTCAGGCTTAGAGCAGACATAAAAATCAACAAAATTAGCCAAAATGTATAAAACATACAGGGCCGGCCTTTCCCATTAAGCGACCTACGCGGCCGCTTAGGGCGACATCCCCGGAGAGGGGCGTCGCCACCTGGGAGGGTGCTGCCCGCCCGCCGCTGTGCTGCCGCAGCCAGCCGGTGGCGCGGAGGAACGGGGAGAGAGGGACTCACGGGGCGGGCGCCCGGACCTGAGGAGGAGCAGGAGGAGGGGGAGGCCACGAGGCGGCCCCACAGAGACTCCCTGGCAGCGGCAGCAGCAGCAGCAGCGCCCCCCCGGGGGCCCGGAGCCAGAGGCGCATCTTCCTCTTCCCTGCTGAATGAATATAGGCGGGAAGGCAGGAGGGGAGGGGCCACAGGGACGCCAAGGCCAGCCCCCTCGCCCCCCTCTGCATGACGTCACTTCGTCGCCGCCTCTGCCAAGGAGGAAGGGAAGGAAGGCCTCGCCGGCCGCGCTCTGCAAGGACTCCCGGAAGGAGAGACGCCGGAGGGAGGGAGCCCTGTGGAGGCGCGGTGGCCTCTTCCTCCTTCCCTCCCTCCCTCCGGCATCTCTCCTTCCAGGCGTCCTTGCAGCGCGTGACCGGCGAGGCCTTCCTCCCCTTCCTCCTCGGCAGAGGCGGCGACGAAGTGACGTCAGGAAGATGTGCCTCTGGCTCCGGGCCCTCCCCGGGGCGCTGCTGCTGCTGCTGCCGGGGACTCTCCGTGGGGGCCGCCCTCGTGGCCTCCCCCCTCCTCCTGCTCCTCCTCGGGTCCGGGCGCCCACCCCGTGAGTCCCCTCTAACCCCCCCATCGTTCCTCTGCACCGGCGCGCTCGGGAGCCAGTGTGCATGCGTGAATTTCTGCGCATGCGCGGGCGCAGCCGGGAGCCGTGGGGGGGGGGCAAATTAATGTTTGCTTACTCCCCCGGGAGAGCTCGGACCGCCCCTGCAAACATATAAATAGAAAAACTTCTCTCAATCTTGACACTATATTCCTATCAATGCAGCCTAGAACGGCATTGACAGTGCCGTTGTGAGGATACAATATAATAAAGTCTGTCTGTGTCCTCAGTTTCTTGAAGTGCAAGATGCCAGTATGATAAATTTATCTATCTATCTATCTATCTATGTATATAATAAAAGTCAGTGGTTGCGGCGGAAGGTGCGGAGTAATATGTGGCAGCTTTCCGATTGGCTCCCACTGTGGGATTATTTGTATAAAGGACTCTGATTGGCCAGCCTCAGAACTCCAACAATCTAAGGCACCAGTCAGAGGGGATTGGTTGCCACTGAGGGAGTATTTGCATAAAGGACTCTGATTAGCCAGCACCCAAGAATCCAAGCCTCTTCATTCAAACAACATGATTGGTTGGCACTGAGGGAGAATTTGCAAAACCGGCTCTGATTGGCCAGCTTCTAGATTCCAACATTCTAAGGTGACGCAGAGGGAAAAGGAAAGGCCTCAGGCGGTCAGTCACTGCGGCCCACAGCAATGACGGATCAGGACCAAACTTGGCACACAGAGGCCCAATGGCCCACTTCACAACCTGGTGTGGTTTAGGGCAGGATGGGCCACGAATGATGGGATTTGCAGTACCTTCACCTCATTCACTTCCCAGGGTTTGGGCGCAATGACCCAAACAACAACGTCCTAGACATCCAGTTTAGAGGAGGGCGGACCATGGATGATGGGACTTGAAGTACCTCTACTCATTCCCCATGACCGCAGCTACCCCCAAAAAAGACCGATAAAGACCATACTTGGTACACAGAGCCCCCATGATCCACTCTACATTCTACTGCACTATGGAGGAGGGTGGACCAAAAATGATGGGACTTGAAGTACCTCCACTCACTTCAGCCAACCCTGGTGCTGGACTCATCCAATGACTGGATTTGACCAAACTTGATTCACTTCCCATGACCCCCATGACCCCCTTAACATCCTGGAGAGGTTTAGGGAGGTGGACCATGATTATGGGATTTGTAGTACTTTCAAATGCTTTTTCCCCCAACAGACCACTGTGGCCCCCAACAAAGAACAATAAAGACCTAACTTGGCACACAGAGCCCCCATGACCCACTCTACATTCTACTACAGTTTGGAGGAGGGTGGACCATGGATGATGGGACTTGAAGTACCAAAGACCAACCTTGGCACACAATGCCTTTCTCAAATAACCCAGGCACCGCCGGGTCCCCAAGCTAGTAATCATATAAATGTGAGAACTAAAAATGTAGACAGATAATCGGAAGCAGTAACAAAGCACAAAACCTCAAGTGGTTTAGCCATTAATGGACTTGATTCATAAAGGATTTAGTAATAATACCTAGCACTTACAGAACTTTAGACTTCCAAAGTGCTATACAAACATTCATTAATCCTCTCCACAAAGTTTTCAGTAAAACTGACATCAAGAGACATGAATGTATACTATTTATTTACTCAACAGGTGGGAGCAATTATTGATTCCTTTCTATAATCAATCTGTTTCCAGTGACACCATAGACATATTTTAGAACTGGAAGAGGTAAAGATTACTACAACACTTCGTAATATAATATTGACATCCGTTTCCAACAGCTGTCAAAAGATGGGCAGAGCTGTCTTGAGCGTTGTCTCCGTCATCAAGCTACACAAAACATATTCCAGATCATTTTGTTTTATGATAAGGGATAGTTCTGCTAACTTCACAAATATTACAATATTTTTTGCTTTCCCACATGCAACTAAAACTAGGCAATAAAATAGATGACTAACAGAAGGGAGTGTGCAAATTTTGGTTTTAGACCAGTATTTCTCAACTTGGGGGTCATGACGGGATTTCAGGGGAGTCACCAAAGACCACCAGAAAACACATATTTTTATGATTTTAGATAAGTCTGAAAATCTCTCCGCCTATCCTTCTCTTCCTTTTTGGAAACTGATGGTGAATCCTCCCACCAAAAGTCCTCCTCCTTCTGTGATTGGCCGGCCTCTCAGTTGGCCTCTCAGCCAACGGGAGGACTGTTTCTAAGACTACAAGTGGGGAGGGGAGCGCAGGCGTGCTTGGCGCATGCGCGAGTGAGGGAAAGTGCATGAGGAAGGAAGGAGGCCTGTGCCAGCGAGTCCTTTCAAGGCAGGAGGGAAAGCACCCATGCGACGTGGGACTGAGAGTGGCCCAGCAGCATCAGGAGGAGCAGCAGCAGCGGCTTAATAATTTGTAATGTTATTTATTAGAATAAAGTTAGTCTTTCCTTTTGTTTTTTTATTAATACTCACATTAGAAAATGCATAAGATGTAGGTGAACTACAACTCACAAAATTGTGGATCAATCCTCGCCAAATCCCACAGTTGGCTATGTTGGATAGGTGAGCGGTTGGTCCAGATCCATTAACAGCTGGGTTCAGTGCTTTTTGGATGCGGGTGAACTACAACTTCCATATGCCAAGGTCAATTACCCCCAAACCCGCCTGTATTCACAGTTGATCACATTGGGTCTGTGCCAAGTTTGGCCCAGATCCATCATTGCTTGAGTCCACAATGCTCTCTAGATATAGGTGAATTACAACTCCAAAACTCAAGGTCAATGGCCACCAAACCCTTCCAGTATTTTCTGTTGGTCCTGGGAGTTCTGTGTGCCAAGATTGGTTCAATTCCATCATTGGTGGAGTTTAGAATGCTCTCTGGTTGTAGGTTAACTATAAATCCCAGCAACTACTACTCCCAAATGACAAAAATCACACACACATACACACACCCCCACCAGTATTCAAATTTGGGCATATTGGGTATATAACATGTATGCGCCATAACATTAAAATACTTTCAATCAGCTATGCAAGAGGCGTTTTACTTTTCATGGAATCACATTGTTAATTCTATTAAAATGTGTGTTTAATTTAATTTTAAGCTTTATTATATGGAAGACTGATTCACTAATTAAAGCCTGATGTGTGAACATTCCATACCATTGTATTATCCAGCCCAGATCCTCCGAATACAGAAAGGCAGAATGCCAGAAAAGCATTAAAGTCACAATTAGGTCTAATATCTGATAAACTAAAGCTGCAAATAAATTATTTCGGCGTTGAGTATGTTGGTATTCTGCTCCAGAGAATTCCATATGACATGTGAAATGAAACCTATCCAGAAGAGAGACATATTTACATTTTAGAGCATGCATGTGCAAACCTGGGCCCTCCAGGTGTTTTGGACTTCAACTCCCAGAATTGTGGGAGTTGAAGTCCAAAACACCTGAAGGATCGAAGTTTGCCATGTCTATTTTAGAGCATATTTTCGCTCCAAATGAGGGAATGGATCTTACTGAAAGTAAATCAGGTGTAGTATAGGCCAGTGTTTCCCAACCGATGTGACGCAGCACAGTAGTGTGCTGTGACGGACCTCCAGCTCTCTGCCCCCCTTCCCCCCTCCTACTGCCGAACTCCTGCTGCTTGGGGGAGGAGGAGGAAGGGCCGGGCGGCGGCAAAGAAAAAGAAGAAGGGGCCGGGGCACCGCCTCCCTCGGCCATTTCCCCAGCCAGCCTCCAATCCGCCATTACTCTTGCCCCTTGCTCGCTGAAGCCGCGCAGAGGAGGAGCCCCGTCCACTGAAGCCCGTCCACCGCTCATGCTCCTCCTCCTCCATGCTGCTTCAGCGAGCGAGGGGTGGGAGTCATGGCAGAGAGCCACGCGGGGAGGGGGGCCACGACTCCCGCCCCTCGCTCACACTGCCCCCTCAAGGCTGGAGAAGCTGTGGGAGAGCTGAAGCCGGGGAGGGTGGGGCATGGTGCCACCTGGCTCCACCCCCTCCCCCGGCTTCAGCTCTCCCACAGCTTCTCCAGCCTTGAGAGGGCAGTGCCAGGCCAGCATTGTGCTGGCTCTGCCACAGCTGGCTTGGCACTGCCCCCTCAAGGCTGGAGAAGCTGTGGGAGAGCTGAAGCCGAGAGGAGGGGGCGAGGTATGGCGCGGCCTGGCTCCGCCACCTCCCCTGGCTTCAGCTCTCCCACAGCTTCTCCAGCCTTGAGGGGGCAGTGCCAGGCCAGCATTGTCCTGGATCTGCCACTGCTGGCTTGGCACTGCCCTCTCAAGGCTGGAGAAGCTGTGGGAGAGCTGAAGCCGGGGCAAGGGGCGAGGCATGGTGCAGCCTGACTCCGCCCCCTCCCCTGGCTTCTGCACTCTCAGCTGCTGCTCCCAGCAGGCCACCATCCCCCAGCCGTTCTTTACAGTGTTAGAGTGTCATTTTGTGTCATTTTGGTTGGTGGTGTGCCCCTGGATTTTTTTAATGTTAAAAGTGTGCTGCGGCTCAAAAAAGGTTGGGAAACACTGGTATAGGCCATGCAGGTTGAGTATCCCTTTTACAGAATATTTAGAACTGGAAATAGTCCATATTTTTGTTATTTGGGGAGATTTTGGAATGTTTGCATATACATAATGAGCTATCTTGGAAATGAGACCCAAGTCTAAACACCAAAGTCATTTTGGTTTCATATACACCTTATAGTCGTAGCCTGAAAGCAATTTGATACACAGTATTTGTAGTAACTGTGTTCATGAGCATGAAAGAAAGTGTGTCGACACGAAACCATCAAACAACAAAGGTGTCACTGTCTCGTTCTCCCTTGTTGGACAATTTAGGATCCTGGAATATTTTAGATTTCAGAATTCCGGATAAGGGATACTCAACTTGTATATCAGGGCTGTCCAACTGGCGGCCCTGGGGCCGTACACGGGCCCCCAGCCTGTTGGCTCCGGCCCCAGCTATGCCCCCGGCCGCCATTTTTAATTTTTTAAAAAAACAATGTAAATGGCGGCCGGGGGGGGAGGGGTAGCGGGGCAGGGAGGAGGAAGTGAGCTAGCTCCTCCTCCCTGCACCGCCCTCTTTTTCCCTCTCTCACCGGCGCCGATGCAAACTGGTTTGCATCGGCGCCGGCGAGAGAGGGACAAGGGGCGGTGCAGGGAGGAGGAAGAGAGCTAGCTCCTCCTCCCTGCACCACCCTCTTCTTCCCTCTCTCTCCGGAGCCGATGCCTTGGAGGGGAGGGAGGTCCCCCGTGGCGCCTCCCTCCTTTCCAAGCTCGCTTCCCCCGCGAGCCTTCCAGGTTTGGGGAAGGGTTTTCACCCGGCACTCGAGACGCGAGTGCCAGGCGAAAACCCCTTCCCCAAACCTGGAAGGCTGGCGGGAAAGCGAGTGGCGCTTCGCTTCTCCCACCAGCCATCCAGGCTGGCGGGGAGTTTCGCCAGCTCCCGTGTCCCTCTACTCAGAGGGACACAGGAGCCGGCGGCGAAACTCCCCGAAGCCTGGAAGGCTCGCGGGGAAGTGAGCGCCACTTCTCGCTCCCGGCAGCCTTCCAGGCTTGCGGGGGAGTTTTAAGCCAGCTCCCGTGTCCCTCTGCTCAGAGGGACACAGGAGCCAGGCGAAACCCCTCCCGAGCCTGGAAGGCTCGCGGGGAAGCGAGCGCCACTTCTCGCTTCCCCGGCAGCCATCCAGGCTTGCGGGAGGGTTTCCCTGGGTGACGTCAGGCGTCACCCAGCCTAACGTCACCCAGGGAAACCCTCCTGAAAATGGGTGGGCCGCGCAGGGATGCCGGCCACACCCGGGAGTGGTCACGCCCCCGGGAGTGGCCACGCCCCCGCTCACTGCGGCCCCCCCCAGGTGATCAGTGACACTTCTTCCGGCCCTTGGGCAGCACTGCTGTATATTATAGTCCTACATCATGCGAGATGACCCATTGGCAGGAATCCCTGCTCAAGGTTGTTTCCTTTGAGTTAATATTTCTTACAGCTGGCAATAAAGTAGTTGACTTTTTAAAAAATGTAAATGGCCTATATTTGATTCCTATCCCAGGAAACATGACACAGCCTTCTGTACACAACCATTAACTAATATTATAATACCCAAGATTAGGACATCCTAGACCATCTGAGACAGTATTTGTAGAAGGCAGATGGCATTCCCAGAACAGCATGACTCTCATCCTGCAGAAATACATAATGCACTTTATCACTCTAGATAAAAACCTTGTTTTGACTCATAGATCCTCCCTACAATCTGCTCTGCAGGGACTTTGTGGCTCCATTGAGTCCCTTCTCTCACCCCCTACATCTCTTATTAGCCTGTTTATTAATATATTATATTTATATCCTGCCTTTCAAACAATTATCTTAAGGCAGATTACAGTTTATATCCCATCTTTCCTCTTATTAGTCTGATAATTATTAATGTATTACATCCGATCTTTCCTCTCTGTTTCTTCCCACTGCTCTGCCACCACAGCAGCCTTCACAAGTTGGAATATGTTGTGGTTAGTGACGAACCCAGGGTCAACAAGGGCAAATCTAGGCTGTTAAGATCTTCTGGAGAGGCTCTGCTCTCGGTCCTGCCACTTTCACAGCCGCATCTGGTGGGAACAAAAGACAGGGCCTTTTCTATGGTGCTCCCCCGCGGCCATAGAACTCTCTTTCAAATGAAATTAGATCTGCCCCCTCCCTCCTGACCTTTAGGAAGCTAGTGAAATCCTGGCTGTGGAATGAGGCATTTGCAGAGTGAGGGCTGAGACCGGTAATTGACCAAAGTTATTGACCACAATATGCGGACTAAGTTGGACATGATTTTATCTTGGTGAATAGCTTATATGTATTTTATTCTATATATATTTTAATTCATTAGTGATGTATGATGTTTTTAGATTTTATTGTTAGCATTGAATCCTTGCTGTTAGCCGGTCTGAGTCTCTCTACAGAGGTAGAGAAGATTGGGATATAAAAGTTTTAAATATATATAGTATATACACACTATAGCAGTGTTTTTCAACCTTTTTTGAGCCACGGCACATTTTTACATTTACAAAATCCTGGGGCACACCACCAACCAAAATGATGCAAAATGACACCCTAACACAGTAATACATATAGTTAATATGTTTTTAAATGTACTTATACACTCAGTGTGAAACCTGGACCTGTTTCGATGAACACAACATAGATATCCTGGCAGGAATGGCAGAAAGACACACACGAAGGTCTTGCTCAACAGCTGGGAGTTATCGTTCACCCGCAATCAAAGAGCATTCTGAACTCCACCAATGATGGAATGGAATCAAACTTCCCACACAGAACTCCCATAACCAAGAGAAAATACTATAAGAGTTTGGTGGGCATTGACTTGAGTTTTGGAGTTGTAGTTCACCTATATCCAGAGAGCACTGTGGAGGGGAGGGAGGAAGACGTGGGGCGAGTCTGCACAGTAGCACCCGCACGGGTCACGTCTTCCTCCCTCCCCTCTCCCGCAGAAGTGGCAGTGTGAGCAAAGCGAGGCAAAGCAAGCAGAGCGAGGCTGGGAAGAAGGGAGCTCGAGTGGAGAAGAAAAAGTGTTCGGCAGGAGGGGGAAGAAAGGGTATTGGAGGTTCCAATTTCCCACAGCACACCTGATCGCTCACGGCACACTAGTGTGCCACGGTACACTGGTTGGGAAACACTGCACTGTAGAATTAATGTAGTGTCACTTTAACTGGCATAGCTCAATGGAATTATGTGATTTGCAGTTTTTAAAAGCCTTTTGCTTTCTATGCCAAGGAGGGTTGGTCCTCATCAAACTACAAATTCTAGGATTCCATATCAGTAACCCAAGGCAGTTAAAGTGGTTCAAACTGCATTAATTCTACAGTGCAGATGCAATCCAGTTGGGGATTTGAACCCTGGTTTCAAGTTCAAATCAACTAGGTCTAGTTCAATCCAAGGCTCAAGGCATTGCTTAATCCTAGTCCGATATTGGGTGGGACTTGTATAAGGGATCAAATCTGACTTAATTTGTGGATTTAAAATGCCAAATCCTTACAAAACCAGCACACATTTTAAAAGTTTTATGACCCTTATTGTGCCACCTCCAGGGCAGATCATATGGTGTCGAAGTCTGTGATGGGGTTAGGCCTTCAAAAGAACACAGTGCGAGGAGAAGAGAGAGAATGAAGCTTTCTGTTTGGATTTATGGCAAATCCGCTAGTATTTAGGTGGAAATGTGGGGAGAGACTCGAGTGATCCCAATACAAGGGTTTGCTTCTACTGGGTATTTCTCTGGGTGCATCTACACTGTGGAATTAATAACACAATACAACCTATGAAAAAATCCCTTGAATTTCATTGAATTGACATAAATTGACAGGTAAATTGAAGATTGATGTGTACACACAGTTATGTCTTATGATGCCCTTTTTCTGAGGTGTCACTTTGAGTTCAGAGCTTCCAGTGGTGAAAAACACGGAAGGGGAAGGGGGCGTGTTATAGAAAGGACAAAGTATATTTCGAGGCTGGTGATCTTCATTTGCATGTTTTCGAACTGCTAGTTGGCAGGAGCTGGGGCTTTCAGTGGGAGCTCACCCCGTCCTGCAGATTCGAACTGCCAACCTTCTGTCAGCAAGTTCAGCGGCTCATCGGTTTAACCCATTGTGTCACCGCAGCACTGAACACTGAAAACCACTGCTTGAGCCACTCCTTGACTCAGAGAGCAATCCATTTGCTAATTTTGTTTTTGGAAAGTTCCATATACATTGATAGCAATATATAAATAACTTGCTGTACCCGGCACGCGTTGCTGCGCCCTATTTAGGAGATGCGAGAAAGTCTGAGTATGTAAGGGTTGGAATTGATGTTACTTATGGTCTTGGTGGGGTCATGGCTGTGTCATTGTGGGTTGTTCTGGTGGGTGGGATGTTGAAGTCCTGTGGAGTTGTCGGTGTGTGGTGTTCCTGGCGTTCTGCAGAGCTTGTGGATATATATTGTTTTTGTCTTTCCGTCTGCTGTGTTGATGTAGAGGTTCTGTGGTTTCCCAACTCTGGAGCACGCTACGTAGAGTTGTCCATGGGAGAAGCATTCTGTGTCAAGGTCTATGCCACAGATTTGTAGTGTTTGTCCTTGAGCCTTGTTTATGGTGATGGCAAAAGCTAGTGTAGTGCAGTGTCTTTCTGTTCTGGCGTTTGTTCTGCCCTTTTTTGTGTGATGTATGTAGCGTTGCGAGTGGGTCGTCCGATGCTGTTCTTTTTAGAAGGCATGGCTTGTCTTTTGGGTCAGCTTATGCCTGTGTGGAAGGAAGGAATGGCATACAAATGGGTTGAGCAGTAGACGCAAGGTTGTGTTATGTGTGTATTGTGTTGTGTGTAGGTATTACTTTTGTGTTATTCTGGGGATATGTGTTTGTCAGTGGTGCCTGTGTCCCTGGTGCCCTATTTGTCTCCCTCCTAGATCTTGGCCTTGACAGTTTAACCCTCAAACACCAACTGACAAACTGAAATCACTCAGCATTCTAATCTAGCCTTGCCTGCATTTTGTGTGGGCCGATGTTGGCCAATGGGTTTCGCTGGCGGCCGCAGAGGATGCTGGGAAATGTAGTTTTTAATCGTTGTTTTGGGGGCCTTCTAGGTTTTTGGGGGGAAAGTTTCTTTGCTAAAAACCTTCCTTGCCTGAGGCCTATTTTTGTTGGCAAGTTTGGTGTCTCTGCCTTGGAAGGTTTCTCTGTCTCTCAGTCGTTCGATGACGGGTCCTCCTTTATATAATAGATAGCCAAAACCATGTCCTATCCATAGTCTGTACTAGAAGAACCTAAAGCACCCCCTCCTCCAATTTCTCCTTTGGTAGAGAATGCCTATAGTAAAGACTGCGTTTTCATTTGGCTCGCTTGGCGTTTTCTAACATTTTTGAGTTGCGAAATAAAAACGTCTATAAATGTTACTGTTAAATAGTAGAAAGAAAATGGGCTACATCTGTTGCACTTGCAGTTACAATTCAAGATATACTTTTGTTTCTATAAGAAAAGACGGATGGAGTGGCTTGTTTTCAGTTGATTTCAGTACTACTTGATAGCAGTTTTTTTAAAAAAACAAATTTGCCCAATAGCAGCTTATTATTAAGTGCAGCGAGGTCTGTTTTTAGGCCACAAATGTTTGAACTGGAGACTGAAACAGGAAACATGCATTTGGCTTTCTTTTGCTTCTTTTAAAACTTGCTTCCAGGCAGTTAGTCAGTTATTTGCAAGAGCCAACTCTTTTAATTTCTAATTTAATTTTCTGTGTGAGGAATACCATGTTATTATTGCATAGTCTGATACAAAACTTTTATCGCATGCTGCAGTGGATATAATTTCTACATATATTAGCTAACCCAGTGTTTCCCAACCAGTGTGCCGTGGCACACTAGTGTGCCGTGAGCGATCATCAGGTGTGCCGTGGGAAATTGGAACCTCCAATACCCTTTCTTCCCCCTCCTGCCGAACACTTTTTCTTCTCCACTCGGGCTCCCTTCTTCCCGGCCTCGCTCTGCTCACATGCTGCCGCTTTGCTCACGCTACTGCGCAGACTCGCCCCATGTCTTCCTCCCCCCTCCCCTCCTGAACACGCTCACACTGCCCCCTCGGATCAAAATGGCAGCAGAAGCAGCAAGAAAAAGTAAGTGTTCAGCAGGAGGGGGAAGAAAGGCCGCAAAGGGGGAGGAAGAGGTCTCTGCCGAAAGCTGGCATGGGCAAACTTGGACCTTCCAGGTGTTTTGGACTCCAACCCCCACCATTCCTAGCAGCCTCATGCCCTTTTTCTTTTTTTTCCCTCAGCCACTGAAGAGTTCAATATGCTCAAGTTTGGTGGGAGTTGAAGTCAATACCAGGGCCGAAGTTTTCCCATGCCTGCAAGAGTTCAACGTTGTGATTCTGGATAGTCAACAGTGCTCTCTGGGTGTGGTGAACTACAACTTAAACTCAATCAATTCCCACAAACCCTTTCAAACTGTCTGTTGGTAACAATATGCCAAGTTTGGTTCAAATTGTTGCAAAAGTTCAGGATGCTCTTTGATTGTGTGTTAACTATAAATCACATAAACTGTAACTCCCAAATTTCAAGGTATATTCCCCTCCCCCCCCCCCAAACTCCACCTGTGTTCACATTGGGCATATTTATTTATTTATTTGTCACGTTTCTATACCGCCCCTCTCAGCCCGAAGGCGACTCGGGACGGTTTACACAGGCAGTCTCTGCCCTCAATACAACACAGCAACAAGTCAACCCCCACCCCCAGAAAAAAAACATATAATAACAATTTAACAATTAAAAACATACAATTGCAGCCTCAGCGTCATGTTGAAATCAGTTTCCATCACATCGTCGTCATTCCTTATATCCAATTAAGCCTTATATTTCATCAACAAATGCCTGCTCAAATAACCAGGTCTTGTCTTACTTGCGAAACGTCAGGAGGGAGGAGCCAATCTGATGTCTTTAGGAGTGGTGTTCCAAAGCCGAGGAGCCACCACTGAAAAGGCCCTTTCTCTCGTTCCCGCCAGTCGCGCCTGCGAAGAAGGCGGGACCGAGAGCAGGGCCTCTCCAGATGATCTTAAACATATCGAGTATTCATGCCAAGTTTGGTCTTGATCCAACATTGTTTGAGTCTACAGTACTCTCTGGATATAGGTGAACTACAACTCCAAAACTCAAGGTCAATGCCCAACAAACTCTTATAGTATTTTCTCTTGGTTATGGGAGTTGTGTGCCGCGGCTCAAAAAAGGTTGAAAAACACTGTATTAGCTAACCTATCTCCAGGGGCTTTGGGGGGGGGGTGGTAAATTGTACAATGCTTTTAAAACCTGTGTAT
This sequence comes from Anolis apletophallus, assembly GCA_030556195.1. NCBI lineage: Eukaryota > Metazoa > Chordata > Lepidosauria > Squamata > Anolidae > Anolis > Anolis apletophallus. The sequence continues at coordinate 189,785,850 of JARBWK010000004.1, forward strand.
TTATTTTCTAGTGTTCGGATTTTTTTTTCCTGTGAAGTAGTGAGAAGAATTTGCAGCTGTTGAGGCTGTACAGGTTCTCTGAAATGTAATCTCCAGATGTTCACAAGCTTCTTTCTTTGGAAGTTCCAGCATTCATAAACTTGAGCTTTGAGTCTTTTGATCAATTACACTCTTTTGGAGGCTGCATAATCCTTCAATGTATAAATGAGGCAATTGGCTTAGCACTGCAGAATGAGCAGATGTACTGGGTTAGTATTAGATTCATGCCAGATGAAATGCTTAATTTTAAACTCTGAAGCTGCATTTCAGCATGTGAAATTCCTGGCGATGTTAGCAGGAAAACATTAGTTTTGCCGTTCAATAGAAAAATACTTAAGTTGCATAAGAATATATATATACACACACACACACACACACACACACACACACACACTAGCTGTACCCGCCACGCGTTGCTGTGCCCTATTTAGGAGATGTGAGAAAGTCTGAGTATGTAAGGGTTGGAATTGTTGTTAGTTATGGTGTTGTTGGGGCCATGGCTGTGTCGTTGTGGGTTGCTTTGGTGGGTGGGATGTTGAAGTCCTGGGGAGTTGTTGGTGTGTGGTGTTGCTGGCGTTCTGCATAGCTTGTGGATATACAATGTTTTTTGTCTTTCCGTCTGCTGTGTTGATGTAGAGGTTGATGCTTGTGTGGGTGGGGTACTTTGGAAGTGAGTGGAAGTACTTGAAATCCCATTATCCATGGTGTGTCCTCCCTCTGAACTGCAGTCGGATGGAGTGTGGGTCATGGGGGCACTGTGTGCCAAGTTTGGTCTTTATTGGTCTTGGTTCTGGGCCACAGTGGTCTGTGGGGAATGATGGGTTTTGAGTAGTACAAATCCCATAATCCATGGAGGTACATCAAATCCCAACATCCATGGTCCACCCTCCTCCAAACTGCAGTAGAATGTAATCGTGGGTCATAGGGGCTCTGGGTGCCAAGGTAGGTTACTGTAAATTCAGGCCATACACAATGCCCCATGAGCTGAGGCCTAGTCAGGAACAGCAAGTTAATGAAGCCTTACTGTCATTTCAGGCCATACACAATGTCCAGTGAGCTGAGGCGTAGTCGGAGAATCAAGTTAATGAAGCCTTACTGTCAATTCAGAGCGTAAACAGCATTCCATTAAGTGAGGCCTAGTCAGGAAAATTAAGTTAATGAAGCCTTACTGTCAATTTTGGGCATGGTCTGTGATTTGTAGGGGTGTAAATTTTCTGTGGGAAGTGAATTGGGTGTTTGTGTTTGTGCCTCAGCCCTTTGCCTTATCCTCCTCTGACAGTTTATTATGGGTCGGAATGTTCATGTTGGCTGGCCAGTACAGCAGTTATGCAAATCCGCCCTTATTGGCAGCCAATCATGTTGTCAGAATGTAGAGGCTGGGAGAGTCGTTGGCAGCCCGGAGGATGCTGGGAAATGTAGTTTTTACTCTTTGTTTTGGGGGCCTTTTAGGTTTTGGGGGGGGGAGTTTCTTTGCTACAAACGTACCTTGCTTGAGGCCTATTTCTGTTGGCACTCTAGACCTGAAGGATCCCTCAGTAAACCACTTGAGACCAGCCATGATTAAATGCTTTATTTAGAATAAAGGTAAAGAATAAAAGAGATAAAAAATAAAGTCCAATGATACCCTCAGCATCAGTATATTGCAATGCAATAGTCCGAAAAGTAAAAGGGTTCAATAAATGCAGAAAGAGTCTTGACGCCCCAATGGGCTAAATCCAGGGAAAGTTCTTGGCAACAAAGACTTGGCAATTTCTTGAATGCAAGGACTTGAAGGCCCAACGGCCCAGGCTTAAGTTCGGTGAAGCTCGGCAAGGAAGCTGAACGTTGGCGAGAGATGTGGAGCCTCTCTGGGACCCAACTTAAATAGACCCCCTTGGGCTTTGATCTTGAAGGCGCTGACTTCAACGCAACCCGTTCCCATAGACAGCTTGCCGGCTTGGCTTTCTCATGCCTCCCGAATCAGGATGGTATGTTAGCTCATTAGTCCTAGCACCTGGAGACAAGGGAGGCAACCAGTCTCTGCTTGCTCCGCATTTCTTATCGGCCTGAGAAGGAGCAAGGCTGCGCCTGCCCTTGACTGCCGGCTGAACCAGATGCTGCTGCAGAGGTTTGCTTTCAGGCCTAGCTGAGGCTTTGGAGTTGACATGGCATTGGTCTTGCTTGGCTATAGAGTCAGGCTGGGGCATCACACACACACACACACACACTAGAAAAACTGACAAAAATATGTGTGGTTTTGGAATGGTGTGTACACATAATTCTTAGGTATTCTTTTTCTTTTTGTATTACGTAGTACTTTTTTTTTCCTGATTACAGATAATTGGTTACAGAGAAGGATTTTTATTTCATTATATTTATATTCTACCACTAGTTTTTTATTTAAAAACTCATCCATTATATAAAGTCTAAAATACAAATGGATCCAATTCTGGGCACCGCAATGGAAGGGAGATGTTGACAAGCTGGAATGTGTCCGGAGGAGGGCGACTAAAATGATCAAGGCTCTGGAGAACAAGGCCTATGAGGAGTGGCTTAAAGAGCTGGGCATGTTTAGCTTGCAGAAGAGAAGACTGAGAGGAGACATGATGATGGCCATATATAAATATGTAAGGGGAAGTCATAGGGAGGAGGGAGCAAGCTTGTTTTCTGCTGCCATGGAGACTAGGACACAATGGAACAATGGGTTCAAATTACAGGCGAGGAGATTCCATCTGAACATTAGGAAGAACTTCCTAACTGTGAGAGCTGTTCAGCAGTGGAACTCTCTGCCTTGGAGTGTGGTGGAGGCTCCTTTTTTGGAGGCTTTTAAACAGAAGCTGGATAGCCAGGGGTGCTTTGAATGTGATTTTCCTGCTTCTTGGTAGAGGGTTGGACTAGATGGCCTATGAGATCTCTTTCAACTCTATAATTCTATGGATCAAAGCTGTCCATCAGAATAAAGCCTGCAGTTTTCCATTTCGCTGCATCGTATAGCACAGGCCATCCGTGTGTTTTGGACTTCAACTCCCACTGAAACAAGGTTTAATTGCTCATACTTCATTGTGTCCAGTGAAATAGTATGGTCAAAATGTGCATCTTCCATCCCTACAATTTAAAATAATTTCCTTTGTTTACAGATTTAATACATCATTGAAGGGAAGATTTCAGATATGTATATAGAAAGGCCTCAGTGGTGGTCCTTCATAGCGAAGCTGCTGATATTTCTGATATATTATGTAAGTATATAATCAACACTTCTTACTGTGAATTGTGAAGCTATGCTTCGGTGTGTTACAAAGAGGGGGGGGAGGAAGGAGAGAAGGAAAGAATGGAAGAGGAAGGAATGAAGAAGGAGGGAGGAAAGAAGGTAGGGAAAGAGGGAGGAAAAAGAATGAAAGAAACAGAGAGTGAAAAAGAGAAAGGAAGGAAGGAAGGAAGGAAGGAAGGAAGGGGGATGAGGGCGCGGGGCCAAGGCAGACCTTGGTGTCGACATTTGTGAGGCAGTCCCCTCGGAAGGCGTCGAAGAGGCAGCGGCTCTTGAGCTTACCGACAAGGAGGGTGATGACCTGGGCAGCAAGGCTGGGTCCGCGGCGCCAGGGCCAAGCCCACCTCTGCCACTTCCCCCAAGGCCCGTGGCGGAGGACAAAGAGGAAGACAAGGACGAGGCACTGCCACCGCCTCCAGGCTCTGCCATCCCCAGCGAAGAGGGCATAGGGCCCAGGGGGCAGCGGGGGATGAGGAAGAGGCAGCGATGGCGGCATGGAAGCAGCAGTCGCGGCGCATTTGCGTCACTCCTCCCCACTGCATGCTGGGAAACCAAGGCCCGGGCTGCTCTGGAGAGCCAGATGCAATCATGAAAAGAGCCACATCTGGCTCCCGAGCCATAGGTTCCTGACACCCTGCTATACACGCACTTACTGGGGATTATGTCCAACTGAATTTAGCAGAGCATTGCTGTATTGACATGTATAAATAGCACAGCTAGATCACTGATTCTCAAAGTGGTTGGTTCCACCCCCTGGTGGGTGGTGAGGTGATCCAAGGAGGCAGTGGGAGGCTCAGGGGAATTTGGGGGGCTGCGAACCCCTTTAAGGGGACGGTGAACGATTGGGTATTTAGGAGGGGTCGCATGGCCCTCTTCTTTGGCCCCGCCCCCTTCACTTTGACCTGCATATTAGATACTTGGATTAGAATTCGTAAGAGTAGCAAAATTATTTATGAAGTAGCGACAAAAATATGGTTGGGGGTCACCACAACATGAGGAACCTTATTTAGGGGTCATGAAATTAGAAAGGTTGAGAACCACTGCATTAATACATATATTTAATTGCTTAATAGCTATTAATTTTTTTTAAAAAATAATTTATAGGGGGGCAGTGAGTAATTTTTTTTCTGGAAAGGGGGCGGTAGGCCAAAAAAGTTTGGGAACCACTGAGCTAGATAAACAGATTGTATACTTTGATAAACCGAATCATCACTAGAATTACTACTTTCTTGTTTTCAGTCAAATCCTGTAATGTGTGAAACGGGTGGCTGCCGAGAACAAGAGTTTAGAGATCATGATGGAAAGTGTATGTTGTGTGAACAGTGCGGACCTGGAATGGAGCTATCTAAGGTATGCCTATTAATATTAATGTTCTGTAAATCATTTGCTTGATGTTAACGATTTTTACAACAAGTATAATTATAACGTGAATACCTTCCTGTGACACAGGTAGGCATGTATATTGAGTCGCGATTGGTGGCGAACCAACACTTGTAAAAGCAAAGTAGCGTTATGTTTTGAAAATATAACGTTTGCATTGTGACTCACTCGTAAAGTTATTTTTATAGCATGACGAGGGTTAAGATGTTAAGGAAGGATTTAACGTTTTTGAAGTGACATCTAAGGTTATTTATTTCCTTTGAAAGTTAAAACGTGTGGTTCTTATATCCTTAGTTATATTCTTCTCAAGAGGGTTTTTGAAAAAAAATATATGAATGTTTGTGGTTTCTGGGTGCTTTGAAAAGATTTGCTAAAAAAAATCCACGAGCTTAAAAGTTGCAGGAGGATTTTCAAACATTATGATCTTTCTTCACTACTCTGGGTTTTTTTGTTTTTGTTTAAGATAACAAAGCTTTTTCATAATCGTTTTGAATGTCAAAACTGCATTTAATCAATCTTCTATGTGCTGCTTTCATAGTAAAAAAATTCATGCTCAAGTGCATTCTTTTGTTATCTAGTGCAGAAGTACCACGGAAACAGATTATGGGCACGTTGGCAGGCTTTGATACAAGATTGTTGTTGTTGCATGCCTTCAAGTAATTCCCAAATTATGGTGACCCTAAGGTGAACCTTACGAGGGCGGGTCAATAAGTCCGTGACTTTTTGAATTTCCCGCCTCTTAACTCAAAAGGCAACACTGCTCCTGTCAACAGGCGTCTGTCAGTTGACTCCTGTCAAAATTTGAACAAGCTGCGTCATATAGTTTGTGTTTGAGAGCCATTGATAGCAGACTGCTGCCTGATTTGAGGAGAAAATGGTAAAAAGTGAATTTTGTGTGCTCATTAAGCATTATTTTTTGCGGGAAAAATCCATCACTCAAACCAAGGCTAAGCTTGATAAATACTATGGGGACTCTGCACCATCAATTTCAATGGTAAAAAAGTGGTTTACTGAATTTCGTTGTGGCCGTACAAGCACTGAAGATGCCGAATGTTCTGGATGCCCAGTTGAGGTCTCTACACCCGAAACAATTGAAAAAATCCATGATATGGTGTTGGCCGATCGGAGATTGAAAGTGTGAGAGATTGTGGAAGCCATAGGCATCTCACATGGCTCAGTGGTTTCAATTTTAAATGATCACTTACAGTAGGTATGAGAAAGCTTCTGCAAGATGGGTGCCTCGTTTGCTCACAATCGACCACAATGCAAGGGTGCACACATGTGCAGTTTCCATGGCAACAATCCATGAATTGGGATACAATTGCTCCCTCATCCGCCTATTTTCTCCAGATTTAGCCCTGAGTGACTATTTCTTGATGCCAAACCTGAAGAAATGGCTCGGCGGAAAGAGATCGGACTCCAACAATGAAATCATCTCACAAACAAATACCTATTTTGATGACCTCGACAAATCTTATTTTTTGGATGGGATAAAAAATTGGAGAAACGTTGGACAAAGTGTATAGAGCTCAAAGGAGACTACGTTGAAAAATAAAATGATTTTTTATCCAAAAACCTGTGTTTCATTCAAAAGGTCACTGACTTATTGACCCACCCTCGTATCGCAGAGTTTTCTTGACAAGATTTATTCAGAGGGGTTTTGCCTTTGTCTTCCTCTGAGAGTATGTGACCTGTCTAAAGTCACCTAATTCGTTTCTATGACCAAGTGGGGACTGTAACTCTGGTTTCCAAACCGCAACACTATGCTTCTTCAAAATATTCATATCTTCATATCTTGGGACATGATCCAAAAAACTTTATCACATGGTACCCATTGGAATGTTCTAGTTTTTACTCCTTTGACTGTCATATCATCCTGTAATGCAGTGTTTCTCAACCTGGGGGTCAGGACCCCTGGGGGGGGTCGGGAGGGAGGGGCCAGAGGGCTTGCCAAAGACCACCAGAAAACAATATTTCCTGTTGGTCATGGGGGTTCTGTCTGGCAAGTTGGCCCAATTTTATCATTGGTGTGGTTCAGAATGTTCTTGGCTTGTAGGTGAACTATAAATGTCAAACTACATTTTCCCAAATGTCAACTATATTTCCCAAATTCCACCAAATGTTCACATTTGTATTTTATTGAGTAACTCCACCAAGTTTGGTCCAGATCCATCATTGTTTGAGTCCACAGTGCTTTCTGGATGTAGGTGAGCTACAGCTCCAAAACTCAAAGTCCATGCCCACCAAACCTTCTTCTCCCATCTTTTAAGCAACTGTAAACACTTCGCTTGTAGAAGTCAGCAGGTTGCTCCAAAAGCCATGTTGGGACTTTGGAAATCAGAGTCTCAGTATCTGAGAAATGCTTGCACTTCAAAAATAACTTCATTGTTGGAAAAAGGTGGTAGTCCAATGCTACGAGGTTGTGTGAATAAAGGGGATGCGGTAGAATTTCAAAGCCACCGGAGCATGCTTCCATTTGGGCAACATGTGAGTTGTGAACTGGTGCATTGTTTTGCAGAAAGCAGACACTGATATCGAGGTGACCCCACCCTTACCCTTTTGAAGGATAGACAAAAACCAAAGGACCTTTTGCATATCAAATCCAATGACCTTTTCCCCCAACCTTCATGAACTGTGTTTTTGGACTCTTGCACCTATGAATTCATCCATCAAAGCCCCGCTTCTTCCGTCCCCATTCGGGAGGGATGTTTGCATAAATCTCAAAGCCTGGACTTTCCCCCCAATATTTTCCTGGACTCTCTCTAAGAAATAACTGGATAAAATAGACAAATAAATGATAAACAAAATTAGGAATGATACCCCTTTCCCCTAAATTTCATTGTACCCTTCCTGCATGTCCCTCCTCAGTATGAATGTATTTTTAGAAAATAGCAAAGCCGCAAACTGCTGACTAGAATGACTCAACATGGAAAAATCCCACAAACCATTTGCATGGACAATAGGTGGTGATCAGCTCTTTTTCCTGTTCTATCCCAGGGCCACAAAGCTGATTAACTTAAAAAGATCTATAGACTCTGATTTCTGAGTCACCTATCAGAGGGTTATAGATCACCTGGCAGACTTTTATTATTAATCATAAAAGGCCATCTCCTAAGAGTCGAAACTTGGGACGTTGGCTACAATACATTCCATTTACCTTTCACATTTTTCTAATGAGACACCCTACAGATGTCATGCCACCAGGAAATGACGGATTGCAAATCCTGTGTTGGAGCAACCAGGAAAACCATTTATTACAAAATCAGTACAATAGGTGGCAAGATTGAAGGACCCAGGGGTTCTCTCTCACCAATCAATTAATTAGCATATCATAATCTCATCTGTAAAGTTCCGATCTCATTGTTCTTCACCTCCTCCCGCCTCTCGCCTCTCATTGGCCCAAGCGACAGAGCGAGTAAATTCCCCCATTGGCCAGAATGCAGGCGGCGCTGTTTCATGATTGGCTGGAAGAAGCTGGCCAGCGTCCCGCCCCTCAGCTGGTGCGAAAGTTCTATCCAATCAGGACGAAGTGCAGGGAAAGAGGCGGGCGGGAGATTTGAAACTGACTGTTTTGAAAATGTATAAAAATGCTGGAAAAATTGAAATAAAACATGTCAAGCTTTGCGGACATCAGGAATTTTCGGCTTGTCATCCTTTCTCAGCTGAGATAGAATTCTCTCGTTGGCACACTTCCAGATCTTGGTGAGATACTCTCTTGGGGACTATGGGGATTTTCTTAGCGCTTTGGATTGCTCACCAAGGTTTTCCATCAAAGAATCATCGCTTTAGAGGAACTTAGGGCCTCAGCCTTCCAGGGCATGACCACCCTAAATTCATATCCTCTATCAACACCTTTGGTGAGCCGAGGCCTGCTTAGAAGGGGTTTAGAAATCCTGTTTTGGTCGGGCTGGCATCCATCTTGGAGAGGTGGCTGCAGCCAGCAACCATTAAGGGAAGGGAAGCCAGAGCAAGGGGGCGTGGCCTTGCAGGCTTGTGCAGCTCTACAGTGTAGAGGCTGTGATTGGCTAGAGTAGAAGGGGAGGAGTTGGAGCTGACAGAGTAGAAAATCCTGTCAGAGAATGTTTCATTCTGGAGTTTGGAGCTTAGAGCGAGGCTGTGCAGACGCACATCTCCAGCCTCTGCTGTTTAGAGTCAGGCTGTAGATTCAGCATCTAAGCCTGAGGCAGTCTTGAGCAAGGTTTCTGGGGGAGTATCACCAGAGCCTTGGCAACAGAGACTGACAGTCTGTCCTAAGCAATTCACCACGTATGAATAGACTGGACTAGTGGGAGTCACAACTCAGTTCTGACCGCCCTTAGGGCCAGTAGTCAGTCTAGTGGGAACGCTTGTGGAAGAGTGCCAATTAGGACTGTTCTTGTGATAGGCAGTTGGGTTTACCTGGTCATCTCTGGAGATAGAGTGACAGGTAGTTGGACTCTTAGACTGTGTGGGTTACGAGTAACCCAGGAGTAACCAGACTCAGGGAATGATCTAAGTGTTTAGATGTTCCAGAAGTTTAGAACAACAACCATCTAGTGGAACTATTAGTTGGGAGTTGGGAGACAAGTCCTAGTACTGTCTGTGGAACTTAACGTACCATCTGAAGAAGAATTAATAGCCTTTTTAGTCAGTAACCTCTACGCTCTAGCACATATACATTATCTTGCAACCATCACGCTGTTCTTAGTTTATCATTGCTGTAACCGTACGCCAGTTGCCTCTTAGTAGAACCAATACGATCTGTGCCTATTTTATAGCCTCGTTCTTGTTAATAAATCTTTTTATTATTAACTTTTAAAAGAAGCCTCAGTCATCTTTCGGTCTCCTCAGTTTACATTCTTGGTGGTGGGTTGTTTTAAAGGCCAACGCTACAGACACTTCATTTATTTTGAGTTTAATAGTAAAGTAAATCCTAATGACCCATTAGGTTGGTGGCAGACTACCGGGAGTGTCAAATTAGTCAATTTTGGTGACCGAGATCGTCACAGTGAGCATGGTTTTGGTTTTGATGCCCTCCTGCAATTTCTGCAGCAGTGAAGCATAGTATGCCCCAGTGATCATGGTACCCTTTGCTAGGAAATTCATCAATACTACTCCGTGCTGGTCCCAAAATACTGTGAGCATGACCTTGCCTGTCAAGAGTTGGGCACGTGTCTTCTTTGGAGGTGGTGAGTCATGATGCTTCCATTCCATTGACTGGATTTTTGTCTCAGGGTCATAGTGATGGACCCAGCTTTCATCCTGTGTGATCAGTCTGTTGAAAAGGTCCTCTTAGTTTCCATGGCACATCGTCAATAGAGCCTGAGAGCATTCGACTCATTCCTTCTTCTGGAAAGGTGTGAGCAGCCAGGGGAAAGCAGATATATTACACATATGAAGACCGTCTTGGGTGATTTTTTGCACGGACCCCACACTTATCTTGACATTTTGGGCTAGGTGATGGTTATGTAGTGATTTTCCAAAATGGCAAGCTCCACTTGCTGGGTGGTGTGTTAATACAATGTTTCCCAACCTTTTTTGAGCAGTGGCACATTTTTTACATTTTCAAAATCCTGGGGCACACCACCAACCAAAATGACACAAAATGACACTCTAACACAGTAATACATATAGTTAATATGTTTTTAAATGTATTTATACACTCAGTGTGAAACCTGGGCCTGTTTTGATGAACACAACATAGATACCCTGGCAGGAATGGCAGAAAGACAGACACAAAGGTCTTGCTCAACAGCTGGGAGTTATAGTTCACCCGCAATCAAAGAGCATTCTGAACTCCACCAATGATGAAATGGGTTCAAACGTACCACACAGAACTACCATAACCAAGAAAAAAAAATACTATAAGAGTTTGGTGGGCATTGACCTTGAGTTTTGGAGTTGTAGTTCACCTATATCCAGAGAGCACTGTGGAGGGGAGGGAGGAAGACGTGGGGCAAGTCTGTGCAGTAGCGCCCACACGGGTCACGTCTTCCTCCCCCCCTCCCCCACAGAAGCGGCAGCATGAGCAAAGCGAGGCAAAGCAAGCAGAGCGAGGCTGGGAAGAAGGGAGCCCGAGTGGAGAAGAAAAAGTGTTCAGCAGGAGGGGGAAGAAAGGGTATTGGAGGTTCCAATTTCCCACGGCACACCTGATGATCGCTCATGGCACACTGGTGTGCCACGGCACACTGGTTGGGAAACACTGTGTTAATCAATCGCAGAGTGGGACTGCCTCATGTGACAGCCAGTCTCACCATGGCGAAAGCCAAGGAGAAGGACCCAAGATCTAAAGAAGACTCTACGGATGAACCTGAGGAAGACAACAGTGAGGAAGAACCCAACCTGAAGTATGAATGCCTTGCTAATGAGGTAACCGAAATTCTCCAGAAGTATGTTGTTAGTTCCATGACACTACGTGAGAAGTTTTTGGTACTTGGAACACACTATGGCAAGGTTTATTTACTTGATGTCCAGGGGAATATCAATCAAATCGCAGAGTGCGATTGCCCGGGGATTGGAGCCGTTTCCACCGAAGTCTGACCACATTTGAATTCCAGTTCTTGACTACATCCTCAAACGTCTCCTTTGGTGTGTGGCCTTTCAAGTAAAGGAACTTGATGAGACAAGTGTGAATATTCCAGACATGAAACAATCAGGACCAGCTACAGCTACCAACAAAGGATTACCTCAGGCAGGAAGCAGCCAGGCTTTGAAGTTGCAAGTCCATTCAGTGTTAATCAAGGTGGGCGATTGCACCATTCATACGTGCCTCAAACAGGCAAGTGTTCTTTCCCCAACCCTGGAAATTCCACAGATATATTAACCCCACTTGGCTAGTTTCCAACAGACCTTATTTATTTATTTATTTATTTCCACCATTTCTACCCCGCATCTTCTCAATCCCCGAGGGGGGATTCAGAGCGGCCTCACAATGGCAACAATTCGATGCCCAAAACACAGTAAACATATAGAAACCACAACAGTCAAAGATTTAAAATACATTAAATACAGTTAACATTAAAAAACATTAAAATACAATTAGCATTAAAATATATCAAATACATTCACATAGGTTAAAAACAGTATTCCGTCCGTAATAGAAGCCTTAGGTCATGTCCACCAGTTTGCCATATCAATCCAATCTAACTAAAGTGCTGTATCGTGCTAATGTGCAAACGCCTGTTCCCATAACCAGGATTTCACTTTTTTCCTGAATGCCAGGAGGGGGATTAGGTGGATCATATATCAATAGGGAGCGCATTCCACAGATGGGGAGCCACCACCGAGAAGGCCCTATCTCTCGTCCCCACCAGCTGCATTTGAGAAGTAGGCGGGAGTGAGAGCAGGGTCTCCTCGGATGATCTTAGATTACGAGGTGGGACGTAGCGGCTGGTGCGTTTGGACAAGTAAGCTGGGCCAGAACCGTATAGAGCGTTAAAAGTCAAAACCAGCACTTTGAATTGAGCTCAGAATTGGACAGGCAGCCAGTGGAGCTGACACAACAGGGGGGTGGTATGTTCCCTGTATGTAGCTCCCGTTAGTAGTCTGGCTGCCGCCCGTTGGACTAATTGCAATTTCCGAACTGTCTTCAAAGGCAGCCCCACGTAGAGCGCGTTGCAGTAATCTATTCGGGATGTGACCAGAGCGTGGACGACCGTAGCCAGATCAGGCTTCCCAAGGTCCGGGCGCAGCTGGCGACGAGTCTTAACTGTGCAAAAGCTTCCTGGCCACCGCCGAGACCTGGGGTTCCAGGCTCAGCGATGAGTCCAGGATCACTCCCAAGCTGCGAACCTGTGTCTTCAGGGGGAGTGTAACCCCATCCAACACAGGCTGTAACCCTATGCCCTGTTCGGCCTTAGGACTGACCAGGAGGACCTCTGTCTTGTCTGGAGGAGGACCTCACACCTTTGAGGATGCCTGCCATAGGTGTGGGCGAAACGTCAGGAGAGAATGCTTCTGGAACATGGCCGTACAGCCCGGAAAACTCACAGCAACCCTTCTGCAACAATATTTTCTGTAATATAGTGTCAACATGCCATAAGTTAATATGATTGACAGACTTGTTTGGTTTCATTGAATAACTGTTTTGAAACCACAGAAGTCTTTAGATGCTGACTTGCTTCTCATTGACACTGACAGGTTTCTGTTCTTTACTGTAGGAGAGAAGGGCTGCGAGTGCAAGTTATTTATTCTGGACGGTTGTTAAAATAACCATACTTCGTTCCAAAACCATTCTTATAACTGAAGAAGAATTTGGGCCGAGTGGCTGTGTTTTCTTTTAGTCGGCATTCTGCAATCTCACAATCTCCGGCTAATCAACGCCATACCTAAGTATTCTTTTAAAAAACAAGATGGGTGCCAAAAGCCTCCTAGTAGGGAAAAGCAGTCAAGGGAGAGAGCCCTTCTCTGTTACCTAAGGGCAAAGTGAATCATTATGTCTAGCAGATGTCATGTTAGCAATTTAAAAAAAAATACTCGACCGGACTGGTTGAAGAAGCAAGAACATGCAGGAAAAACAGTGAAGTAGCTCCAATCAGGTTAGAAAGGAACTAGGAAAGTATAACTTAAAATCCAATGGCTAGTTCCAACTAGAATATCCCAATTAATAGTAAATCAACACTTACATAAAGCTCACTGATTGACTGGATCTACTCTAGTTAGGACTAGTCTTTCTTCCCAAAGAGTTGGATTTTCACCAGTCTTTAGGTACCATGAAAGAGACTGCAAACCAGTTAACTGACATGTCGAAAGGAAACAGTTGCATTTGTCATCCAGGAATAAAGTGTGGACTTAGATTAGGGTTGCCATTTTTTGATATGAGAAATAAGGGACATTTACGGGATTTTTCACAAAAATAAGGGACACTTCATTAAAAAACTTGAAACTCAAATGTTAGGTAGAAATAGTTTTATTAACAGAATAAGATAATGATTGAAACTCACAAAAGAAGCTGACTTACACCCTCTTAACAGGACATGGTATGTTTCTGCATGCTTTGTCATGCAGAAAAAACATTATTAGAACTACCTAATTTTCCCCATCTGTATTTAGTACTTGACTTTGCTGACTTTAAAAGTGCACTGTCTAAACATTAAAATAAAATAATTTTTATAAGACAGTACATCTTCATGATTATGATGTCAATAGTTAATGGTATAGTATAGTATGGGATACACAGCATTGTATATTATTGGGATGCACAGCTAGGCCTATTTTAAGAGTAACTCTCAAGCAACCAGAAACTATCTTTATCCAACATGATCCAGCATTCCCCTTGGGTAATGGTTAATTAGTCTACTGTACTTTGAAAAAGTCCTGTATCGCCTCTTCCTTCCAACGGGGACGCAGGCTGCCCTGCAAGTTGGAATCCCCGGGCAGGCATTGCCGTGGAAACCGCAGCGCACACCTTCCTCTGGTCAACCCCGCCCAGTCCTGTCCTGCTAGTCAAAAATAAGGGACAGGGCCTGAAAATAAGGGACACAAATTTTAGGGCCAAAATAAGGGACGTCCCTTAGAATAAGGGACATATGGGAACCCTAACTTAGATGCTGATTGTTTTACTGTGCAACATCCCTTTTTAAAATTCAGTTTACTGTTCTATCCCCAGGAGTTTTTTGTCCTACTATAATTGGAAACAAAGTATGATCTAGGTGAGACAACAATGAGCTGAACAAGTTAGTGGTGGGAATGGGGATCTGTTCTGTAGAATTGAGACCCAAAAGATACATTTGCTTAATAAACATTTATGGTGCCTCCGGCCCTCCATAAAATGAAAACAAGCTTTGTTTGGGGAATTTTTCTAGTCCTCTTTGAAACAATGCAAAACTGTTCTCGAAGACACAGGTGCAGTAGAGTCTCACTTATCCAACCTTCGCTCATCCAACGTTCTGTGTTATCCAATGCAGTTTGCCTCCTACCCGGATCCACTGCTGTTTCAATACATTGCGAAGTTTTGGTGCTAAATTCATAAATACATTAATTACTACATAACATGTCTAGCAGACGTAAGGTTAGCAATTTAAAAAAAATACTCGACCGGACTGGTTGAAGCAGCAAGAACATACAGGAAAAATAGTAAAGTTGTTCCAATCAGGTTAGAAAGGAACTAGGAAAGTATAACTTAAAACTCAAGCGCTTAAATCCAATGGCCTTTTCCGTCCATTTGTTGTAAAACATAATGTTTTGGTGCTCAATTTGTAAAATCATAACATAATTTGACATTTAATAGGCTTTTCCTTAATCCCTCCTTATTATCCAACATTTTTGCTTATCCAACAATGTTGGACCGTAGTCCTCCATATAGTTCTTCACTGTGGTTACAAAGAACGCCAGTGCCGATGCTTCTCCCCCGAACTCATGCTGTTTTTTTCAATTTCACCACATTATTGATAGTCATCTATGGTTTTAATGCGTATGTGAACCATAATTAGGAGCATATATTGAAGAGTGGGGAACACATTTCTTAAACATACTGTATTTGCACTCCTATATTTACAAAAAACGTCTTCTTCATCGAGATCTGCCGTAGCCCTTTGGAGCATCATGCTGAAGAAGATTGGGTTGGTGCAAGAACACAACCTTGTTTCACTCCATTAGCTATTAAGAAGACGGCTTATATGTACGCTATCGCACTGATGGCAGCTTGTTCAACTTAAACCGTCTGAAGGCTCTCACGAAGACTCTAAACTATCTAGTCCGTGAGCTGCTTTTTGCCGACGATGCTGCCCTTGTCACCCATTCAGAAGCAGCTCTGCAGCGCCTAACATCCTGCTTTGCAACGGCTGCAGAGCTATTTGGGCTGGAAGTCAGCCTGAATAAAACGGAAGTTCTCTACCAGCCCGCACTACAGGAAGAACACCATCATCCCCACGTCAGCATGGGCAAATCTGTGCTTAAATCCATTCAGCAGTTCACCTACCTGGGAAGCATCATCTCTTCAGATGCCAAGATTGATAAAGAGATCGATCACAGATTAGCAAAGGCATAGAGTGCATTTGGAAAGCTTCACAAAAGAGTCTGGAATAACAAACACCTGAGGCAAAACACCAAAATCAGTGTGTACAGAGCTATCGTACTGTCTATTCTCCTCTGTGGGTCTGAAACATGGATCACCTATCACCAACACCTACGATTTCTCGAACGCTTTCATCAGCATTGTCTTCGCACAATCCTAAATATACACTGGACTGACTACGTGACAAATGTTGCTGTCCTTGAGCAAGCAGGGATCACCAGCATTGAGGCCATGCTATTGAAAGCACAGCTGCGCTGGGCAGGGCACGTCTCTAGGATGGAGGACCACCGCCTCCCAAAGATACTACTCTATGGCGAACTCACCACAGGTCAGCGCAAGAGAAGTGCCCCCAAAAAGAGATATAAGGACTTCCTGAAACAGCATCTCAGGCTCGGCCAGATTGATCACCAACAATGGTCCACCCTGGCCTCACTTCGGGAGGAATGGAGACGCATTATCCACAGTGCTGCAGCCTCTTTCGAGAAGTCACGCTGAATGAGTCTCAAAGAGTAACGACAACATAGAAAGAACCGCAACTTGGAAACAACATCACCCAAGGAGACTTTCTGCTGTGCTTTCTGCAACTGGACTTGCTTATCTCGGATTGGCCTTTTTAGTCATCAACGAGCTTTTAGAAAGCGTGGGATGAGTCCTTCCTGAATCTTTGTTCGCGAAGAAAAGCCAAGAAGAGAAGAATTTACAAAAAGTATACAATTGCCAACAGATCGTAAACTCCTGGGTTACAATTAAGTAATCTCAGAAGGTATAATAATCTCCTGTATTTGTAGGGGAAAGTTCATATGTTTTTTTTAAAGCATTCATGCCATTGCTTACATATGTTCAGCATTTTTATTTTGCTTAATTACACATTGCAGTACATGCATTATCACGTGTTGTTGCTAATTGTGCACTTTTTAAAGCTTAATTATATCAAAGCTCTCTCTTTGCGCTTTTGATCAAACTGCCTGAAAACGTCACATGTTCCAGGATCTTAGCTTCTTCATACCTGCCTTAATTAAAAAATGGACAGCTCAATAATTCCTATAAGCCTGTAATAATGTAACAGCGGGAGTCCATGGAGCCCTTTCTCATTCAAATGCTCAGTGGTTTCTCAAATAAAGTGGATGAATAAGCATTGCTTATAAAAGTAAAGGAGATTATTAGTAGTGAAAGGCATATTTGAACCTGCTGAAAGGATGGCTTTTGTCTCTAGAAGATCCTTATTCTCAGAAATAATTACTCGGAGTCCTTATTTCATCCTTGAAGTCTCCCTTTATTCACGCTTCTCTGTTTCTGAATAGTGTGTCCTTGCTTTTTAATCCCTCTAGGAATGCGGCTTTGGATATGGGGAAGATGCCCAGTGCATGACATGCAGGCCAAACAGATTCAAGGAGGACTGGGGCTTTCAGAAGTGCAAGCCGTGTTTGGACTGTGCTATCGTCAATCGCTTTCAGAAAGCCAATTGTTCTGCTACCAGCAATGCCGTTTGTGGAGACTGCTTGCCAGGGTGAGTTGCCGAAAGGATAACAAGAAAACTGCACATAAAAGGACCTGAAGTCTTATTATTTATTTATTTAAAACTTTTGTACCCCAACCTTCGCACCTCCATAGAGGGACTCAGACCGGCTTACAGCAAGATTCAATGCTATACAACAGTGCTGTCCAACTTCTGGCGGGTCCAGGGCCGGATAAGAGGTCACTGATGACCTGCGGGCCCCGCCCCCAGGCCCCGCCCCCAGCCCAGGCCCCGCCCCCTCCTAAAGCCGCCGAAAAAGGAGGAGTAGGCGGCGCCAAGAGCAGCGCGTCACAGGCCTGGCGTGACGCGCTGCCCCTTGGCACCGCCTACTCCTCCTTTTCGGCACCCCCCTCCCTTCCTAGGCCGGGGGAGCCGCCGAACGGTGCCAAGAGCAGCGCATCACGCCAGGCCTGTGACGCGCTGCTCTTGGCGCGCCGCCTTCTGCCCTTTTTTTCGGCTCCCCCCCCCTAGGTAGGAGGGGGCGCCGAAAAGGAGGAGCTAGCTCTCTTCCTCCTCCCTGCCCCGCCTCCCCCTCCCCCCCGGCTGCCATTTTTAAAAAAATCGATTTTTTAAAAAAAAATTAAAAATGGCGGCTGAGGGCATAGGTGGGGCCGTGTCCAACAGGCTACGGGGCCGGATCCGGCCCCGGGGCCGCCAGTTGGACAGCCCTGCTATACAATTTAAAACATCTACAACAACATATTAAAATACATTAAAAAAACCAGCATAAATCCACATCGCCATTAAAAACAATTCCACTCGATGTGTAAACGTGGTCGTTCATTCAGACTATAGCCAATCTCAGCCTATTCTGGGAAGGCTTCGTTCCACATCCAAGTCTTCACCAGCCTCCTAAAGGACAACAGAAAGGAGGGCAGATCTAGCATCACTTGGGAGACAGTTTCACAGCCGAGGGGCGACCACAGAGAAGGTCCTGTCTCTCGTCCCCACCAGTCGCGCTTGTGAAGATGGCGGGACCAAGAGCAGGGCCTCTCCGGAGGATCTTAATGTCCTTGATGGTTCTTAGAACAGATTGGTTTAGATTGAGGAAATCTTGTGCTCTTAGACGTGAGTTCTATATCAGTTACCGTATATAAGTCAAGAAAAGATTTTGGAGCTATTGAAATCCTGGATCTGGAAAGAAGCATTCCCGGAATAATGGCTGAGTTTAATAATAGACTAAGTTATTGATTATGTATGTGGACTGAAATTGGACACATTTTTATCTTGGCGACCTGGTTTATATGTATTGATATGTATTTTAATCTACTTGTATTTTAATCTTTTATTGTTTTTATGATGTTTTAAAGTGGGCCAAGGGGAGTCGGGGGAGGCACTCAACTGCTATTGTTTTTATTTTATTTGGGGATTTTGAAATCCCTGCATACACACACACACACACACACACACACACACATATATATATATATACACAGAGAGAGAGAGAGAGAGAGAGAGAGAGAGAGAGAGAGAGAGAGAGAGCGGTGAGATTTTTTTTTTATTTATTTAAGTTTTTATGAAGTATTGTGAGATGTCCCGTATTTTTAGATAAATGTCCCTTATTTCTTGTATCAAAAAGTGGCAACCCTAGATATGAGAAATATGTGATTTTTTTCTCTGTATTTCAGTTTCTACAGAAAGACCAAACTTGGAGGGTTCCAGGATATGGAATGTGTTCCTTGTGGCGATCCTCCTCCTCCTCATGAACCTCACTGTAAGTGCTCAGATATTACAGCTTCGGCTTTCGAGGCATAATTTAAATCTATATCTCTCTCTCTTTCCCCCTTTCATTCCTTCTCCCTTCCACCACCTGAACGGAAGAGGGAAGGAGCGGGAGTGCAGCGATGGAGAGGGGGCGGGGCCAGAGCGGGAAAGGGGTGGGGCCGAGGCCAGAGCACACGGGGGGGGGGCATCCATTCCCTTCCCGGCTTCCTCCTCTTCTGCCTCTTTGGGCATATTGAGGATTCGTGCCAAGTTTGGTCCTGATCCATCATTATTTGAGTCCACAGTGCTCTCTGGATGTAGGAGAACTACAACTCCCAAACTCAAGGAAAATGCCCAGCAAACCCTTTCAGTACTTTCTGTTGGTCTCATGAGAGTTCAGTGTGCCAAGTTTGGTTCAAGATGGCTGAATGGCCATCTGTGAGGAATGCTTTGATTGTGTTTTTCCCTTATGGCAGAAGGAGGTTGGACTGGATGGCCCTTGGAGGTCTCCTCCTACTCTAGGAACCTGTTGTTGTTATTATTAGCAGAGGCTGAATGAATATTATCATCATCATCATCATTATTATAATGCTCTCACTGAAATAAATTTCCAAATATTTTGCTTTCATGGCTTTGAGTCAAAAAGGTTCTTGACCCCTGATATAATGAATCACAAATGATACAAATGTTCACATTTTGTTAACCATTGTTTTGTAAAATTTTTCCTATGACAACCTCTCTTTTTCATGGCTCATAACATATACTCTTATCAGTCTTATTAATATATCAAAAAATGCAATATAGTGCCTTTTTTACTATTATTAAAGAAATTCAATTGATATTATGTAGAATGTAGTTCAGCCTTTAGGTGCGGCCCTCCATAATATCTTTTGGTTCTCGTGTGGCCCCTTGGAAAAAAATAACTGCCCACCCCTGTATTAGATGATTACATTATGGCATAGTTTCTTTTGATTTATTTATGTCTCATTATTTTTTTTAAAAAAGCATTAAAGTTCCATAGTGAAAATCCAAGAGCAAAAATGGTGGGGCATAAAATCCTACTAATATAAGTAATGTTGAATCATGAGCCCATGCTGGTGTGCATGAAATGTTTGTCATGGAAAGAAGACTTGAATAACCAAGTGCTGGAAATGCCATAATTCCAGTGGCCGGTTCCATGAGCTGTGTGGTACAATGAGATCCTAGTCTATGGACCAATAATAAATTAAGATAAAAAGGGGATATATTAATTTAAAAAAGAATAAAATATGAATCGAGTTCTAAGCTATTTAAAAACACACAGCACTTACCGGTAACTCTTCCTCCAAATATGTAGGCATTCTGCAGTGAAAATTTTGTATTTTAAACAGATGAAAGGGACAACTATTAAATATCTGTCTGTGTAAATTAATCACAGTGTGTATACTTTGGCAAATTTTTGTTTGCTCTTGGGGCTAAGTTGGGGAAACATATTTTCTGAACAAAAATCCCATGATATGACTGGGATGTGAATGGGGGCTACAGAATGTGGGTAGCAGTTGATTATTACCCAGTTAGCTATAAATTTCCCGGCTGGCTTTCATCTTCTCTCTGTCTGCAGACCTTTAAAAGCAGAGTAGGGGTTTAAATATTTACTCATGAAAAAGTAGTTGTAGGTTGTTAAAAGACCATCAGAAAGTTGAAAGGATTCCACAGTGGACATGTAAGGAGTGCAAAAGGCTATGAAAATTGTAATTGTTCTTAGGTAAACTTTAAAGAGCAAACATTGGATTTTGTGTGATTTCATAATGTTTTTTGCACTATGTAGTTCATTTTAAATACCAAGCCACTGGGCCGTAGCCAGGATTTTGTTTCGGGAGGGGCTGAGTTTGGTTCGGGGCTGAGACTGGGTGGAAGAGGATCTACCTAGCAAACCTTTTGTATTGTTATCCCAATAACCCCATGAATGCGGGATATAATGAGCATGGTGATCAGATCCTGATATAAATGCACATAACAGTTTAAATAATGTACCAGTAAGGCCTTCTCGGACCACCCTGAGAATTTCGGGGGGCTGAAGCCCCCTTAGCCCCCCTGGCTACATGCCTGCCAAGCCACATAGATTATGTGCCTCTTATTATGGGAAGGTTTTGATCACATAATAAGAATGTGTGTTTTGTTTTTCAAAACTGAAATTTGCCTGTGTATTTGTGTCTTATTGTATGTCATGTAACAAGGCATTGAATGTTTGCCTGTGTCTGTTATATACCGGACTGTGTTCCCTCATTTATTTCGAGTGTTCCGTTCCAGAACCACCCACAATAAGTGAAAATCCGTGAAGTAGGGATGCTCTGCCCACTCAGTGGTGGCTTCCTACTCCTCAGCGCATCTGCTGCTCCCGACCTTGGAGGCTCTTTGGGCGTCGTTGATTGAACTGCCAAGCTGGGCTGATGCCTGGTCTGAGGCCTCAGCTCAGCCTGGAAGTGCTGTCAACGGAGCCCGAGGAAAGAGCGGGGGAGCAGTACTCCGAACCTGGCGGGTGCCGTTAGCAGCAGAGGCAGTGAGGAGCAAGGAGGAGGAGGCCGCTGCTGAGTGGGCATGCCACCACTGAGTGGGCGGAGGCAGCGAGGAGGAGGAGGCCACTGCTGAGTGGGCAGAGCCTTGCGCCCAGTGCCGTGGAGGCAGCAACGGCACCCTGGCAAGGGGCCTCGGAGGAAGGAGCAGGGAGCAGTGGAGGTGGCGAGGAAAAGGAGGCCGCTGCCGAGTGGGCGGAGCCTGGCAGCCTTGCAGTGCCCTTAACGGCGTCCAAGGGGCCTCGGAGGAAGGAGCGGGGAGCAGTGGAGGCAGCAAGGAGGAGGAGGCCGCTGCTGAGTGGGCAGAACCTGGCAGCCTTGCAGTGCTGAGTGGGCGGAGCCTGGCAGCCTTGCCGTGCCGTTTGAAAGGAATGATCAATGGTTAGCAAGTTTTCAGAGGAGGAGGTCACTGGTGAGAAAGCCTGGCAGCCTTGAGTCAAGGGGAGAAGTCTTAAACTGATTTTCTTTTTGATACATTTTCTAAGAAACTATTAAGAGAAAGTTGGAGAAATGATCCATCGACAGACTCAGCCAGATATACATCAAAACATCCTCTCGGAGTAATTTCAATCAGTTAATATAGCATTGAACGGAACATGTAGAACAGTGTTTTTCAACCTTTTTTGAGCCGCGGCACATTTTTTACATTTACAAAATCCTGGGGCACACCATCAACCAAAATGACACAAAATGACACTCTAACACAGTAATACATATAGTTAATATGTTTTAAATGTATTTATACACTCAGTGTGAAACCTGAGGCTGCTAGGAATGGTGGGAGTTGGAGTCCAAAATACCTGGAAGATCCAAGTTTGCCCATGCCAGCTTTCGACAGAGACCTCTTCCTCCCCCTTCACGCCCTTTCTTCCCTCTCATGCCAAACACTACTTTTTCTTCTCCACTCGGGCTCTCTTCTTCCCAGCCTTGCTCTGCTCGCTTTGCCTCGCTTTGCTCTGCGCAATAGTGCCTGCACGGGTCACGTCTTCCTCCCCCCCCCCTCCTGAACACATTCACGCTGCCCCCTCGGATCAAAATGGCGGCAGAAGTGGCAGCGTGAGCAAAGCGAGGCAAAGCGAGCAGAGCGAGGCTGGGAAGAAGGGAGCCTGAGTGGAGAGAAAAAAGTGTTCGGCAGGAGGGGGAAGAAAGAGTATTGGAAGTTCCAATTTCCCACGGCACACCTGATGATCGCTCACGGCACACTAGTGTGCCATGGCGCAATGGTTTTGAAACACTGAGTTAAAAGACTTAAGAAAGGTCGTGGAGGAACCCATACAAGCTATACCAGTGTTTCCCAACCTTTTTTGAGCCGCGGCACATTTTTTACATTTGCAAAATCCTGGGGCACACCACCAACCAAAATGACACTCTAACACAGTGATACATATAGTTAATATGTTTTTAAATGTATTTATACACTCAGTGTGAAACCTGGGCCTGTTTCGATGAATGCAACATAGATATCCTGGCAGGAATGGCAGAAAGGTGCAAACTTCCCACACAGAACTCCCATGACCAAGAGAAAATGCTATAAGAGGAGGGGGAGGAGGGAGGGCCAGGGCTGATGCTGGACTGAGCTATCTGGCATTAGGCCCGGGGGGGGGGGGGGAGGCAAGAGGAGGTCTCTACTTGGGGAAAGGGAGGCTGGCCTTCCCAATGCATGGAGAAGGAGAGACCAAGTAGACAACGGGTGGGGAGGGGGGTGTTTGTAATTTTGTGCCTTTATTGAGGTAGGTTTCTTAGGGATTTTATAGTTCAACACACTAGACCCTCCCCCTCCCCCCTTCCTGGAGGTTCCAATTTCCCACGGCACACCTGATGATCTCTCACGGCACACTAGTGTGCCCTGGCACACTGGTTGGGAAACACTGAGCTATACTATTGCAATCACCATATATGGGAAAGTAAATAGCTTTCCCTGCTGTTTGCTTTATTAAACTTTTAAGACTTAGAGCAGTATAATTCTTTGCCATAGATCCATCTCAACTGTAATATCTTTAACCGCTGTCACCAAAATAAACAACCATAATGGAGTAGACCGTTCCAATGACATCACACGGGATTGATACTACTACTAGAAGCAAGATAAACAAAATTAATGGAACCGTTATAAACGAGATCGTTGCAAAAGGAAATAAACATCTGATCCTCAGCTAAGATGTACTATGATCGTATATACTTGGCTTGTATTCCTGCATGGCGAGAGCCTTGAGATAGAATGAAGGAAAAACACCAGATGTGAATACTAGATTGTGCTGTATTTGGTATCATGCAGGTTTCAAGATGCCACTATAAAATCCAATCGTCGTAGAAGATAAGAAGTGTTCTAGTCCTGATGTCATCCTTTCTTCTGCAGGGAAATGGTTATGGTTCAGAAGCCATAGAAAGCCGATGCTAAAAGGTTTCCCAACAAAAGATTACATTTCAGTTCCAAGGTTCATACTCCAGTTGTAATAAGGGGAGTGTGGTTTTGAATGTTACCCATAGGATGCGATAGTATCTACATCTGTTTTAGATTTATGAAATTTTCTGATAGCTTTACTATTGCCTTAGAATATAGTGGGCTATAATTCCCACTGATAAGGATAGGGCTTTTTAAATAAATAAATAAAAACAGCACATTAAAAATGTGACATGCGAGCTTCAGAAACATGGGTGACTGACATAAGCACGGATAGAAGTTATTACTAAGATTTGATTTTAAAGGCCTGATAAGAGCAATATGGGTTCTTAATACTGCTATATTTGATAAGGCTGTAATCTTCTCTCTGTGTTTTCGCAATACACAGAAGTTGTGAGCTATGCTGGCGGTGGCATAATACTACCCACCGATAGGGCCTCCCATGCCAGACAGGTCACAACCGAAGGGTCTGACAAAAAGAGTCAATGGGTAGGATGGGCTCTCTAGTAGGGGTGGATATCTCCAATTTAAATACTTTGAAACCCGTTAATATTTCGTATTTGAAATTATTTTGACCTTATATCGACCCTCGGGGTTCAACCGAAGTTTCAAAACCGAACCCGGGACCGCCATTTTTCGTAAAGGTCACGTTATTAGGTCGTTTTTCCCCCTCCTCAGTTCTCAACTCGCGAGAGGAGACCGGAGGGCAGCAGCACCCTCCTTTCTCTCCTATCGCCAGCTGACCCTTCTTCCCTCCCAGCTGAGAGGCATCACGCATTAAATATAATGCGCAATGCTTCTGAGCTCAAGGGGGGGGGAGAGGAGAGTAAGCCCTCCATTCTAGCCTCCCAGCTGGCGTAATGAATAAAAATGAAAATTCATTATTAATTACGTTTCAATTACGAAATTTAGTTAAACATTTTTGGAATAATTTCTATAACGACCCAGCAAGGGAAATCCCCCCCCACAAGTTTAGAATCAAAAAAATTTATGGATCAACCACCCCTACTCTCTAGCCTTTTGGCAACCATCCTAAGAGAAGGAAAACTCTAATTTCAAACCCGGGCAGATGGTGCTCGTCTAACCCTGTAAGGACAACCATTTAGAGAAGGAAACTCAAATCAAACCTACAACCTGAGGACCTTGCTGCCTAAGCTTGCTAAGCCCCGGCAGACAAACCTTTGGTTTAAAGGGTGAGGCCAGTTCTGTGCACGCTGTGCTCCACCAGAAAGGTCCATTGCACAGGCTCGAAGGACACATCCAACCTCCTTAGTCATCAACACGCTTGTAGAAATTCCTTCCTAAGAATCTTCGTTTGCGAAGTAATGCCAGAGAGAGATTCGTCTCTCTGTGTATATCATGTTTGGTTTGGCTATTAGGCTATAAAGGAAAAAGATATGAAGTCAACACAGATTTCTCAAAAACAAGTCATGCCAGACTAATCTGATAATCTTTTTTCGATAGAGTTACAAGCTGAGTAGATGCAGGGAACGCCGTGGATGTAGCTTATCTGGACTTCAGTAAGGCTTTCGACCAGTTTTGGGGTAGGCAAAACTACAATTAGGTGGATCTGTAATTGGTTAAGTGACCGAACCCAGAGGGTGCTCACCAATGCTTCCTCTTCATCCTGGAAAGAAGTGACAAGCATAGTGCCATCAGCAGGTTCCGTCCTGGACCCGGTCCTGTTCAACATCTTCATTAATGACTCAAATGAAGGGTTAGAAGGCATGATCATCAAGTTTGCAGATGATACCAAATTGGGAGGGATAGCCAATACCCCAGAAGACAGGAGCAGAATTCAAAATGATCTTAACAGATTAGAGTAGGGGCCCTCAAATTTTTTTAATTATTATTTTATTATTTAAACTTGTGAGTCGCCACTCCCAGGTGGCTCGGGGCGACTTACACAAAATTCTAAACCTAGACTAAACATATTAAAACCCCATAAAAGCATTAGCGCACTAAAAACACTCAACGCAATAAAACACAAATTAAGTCCCAAGGGCCGAATAGGAACCTCAGGGTCAACCTAAGTCTGAAATGACTTGAAAGCACACAAGAACAACAATCCTATCTCAAAGCAGGTCCACACTTCCCAATGAAATACTAATGTTTATATTTCTTAAAATTGTTCTTCATTTTAATTATTGTATTGTTTTAAAGTGTTTTTTACACTATAAATAAGGTATGTGCAGTGTGCATAGGAATTCATTCATGTTTTTTTCCAATTATAATCTGGTCCTCCAACAGCTTGAGGGGCTGTGACCTGGCCCTCTGTTTAAACAGTTTGAGGACCCCTGGATTAGAGAGATGGGCCAAAACTAACAAAATGGAGTATCAAATGCAAGATACTCCACTTAGGCAGAAAAAATTTAATGCAACATGTAACATGGCCACACAGCCCAGAAAACTCACAGCAACCCAGTCGTTCCGGCCATGAAAGCCATCGACAACAGAAAGAACGAGTTTCCATGTCTTACTGAAAATATTCAGTTACAAGTTTTCAGGACAAGTTTTTTAAATTAAAAAATCATCATAATATTTTGTTATATAAGTATATTTTCACTAAAAGAGTTAAACGTGAAGTTTTTTTAACTTTGTGAGGATACTCCCAAGAGCAACAGCTGTTCCATTTACAACGGGCTTACTTTTGCATAAAATCTGTAGTCGTTTCTGGCTGCAAATCCTCTCTGCTGTTGCAAAAGGACTTCCTCGAATAATTCTAAAATGAAGAAAAGGACAATGTTTACCTGATTCTAACTTGGCAAAATTTTGCACAGTTAATTTACAGGCAAAGAGCATAAAGAAGACTATAAACGCCCTCTCTTTAATCTTCGACAAGATAAACTAAGGGAAAAAAAGCAACAGCAGTGTAGAAAAACTTCAAAGAATATGAAGTGGTGTGTATGAAACTTTAGACAAAAATCTTGCCACCCTCCCAGGCACATAGACAGTCCCACTTAGAATCATTGACTCATTGAGTTGGAAGAGACCTCATGGGCCATCCAGTCCAACCCCATTCTGCCAAGAAGCGGGAAAATCACATTCAAAGCACCCCTGACAGATGGACATCCAGCCTCTGTTTAAAAACCTCCAAAGAAGGAGCCTCTAACATACTCCGGGGCAGAGAGTTCCATTGCTGAACAGCTGTAGAATAATAATAATAATACTAATAATAATGAAAAAGAAAAAGAAAATTTTCAATCCTTTCCCACAGATGAACATGACGCAACGGAAATCGATTTTAATAATGAGACGTTGAGATTGTATTTTTAAAAATTTTGATTGCTAAATTTGTGTTTTATATGGTTGTTTTTATTAATTGTTGATGTATTTTATCTATGGGCAGTTCTTGCCATGTGTACACTGCCTCGAGTCGCCTTTGGGCTGAGAGGGGCGGTATAAAAATATAGTAAATAAATAAATAAATAATAAACACGTTTGACGGTATGTTTCACTGCTCTTATCAATACTAGCACCGGGAATGTGGCATAGCTGGCTAAGTGTCATATGCATAAGATCTCTCTGACCAGAAGGTCATGAGTTCGAGGCCTGCCCGGGTCGAGGTGGGTGCTCGACCTTTAAGTGTAGCCTGCTGTCGACCTTTGCAGCCCGAAAGACAGTTGCATCTGTCAAGTAGGAGATAAAGGTACCACACTAAGTGGGGAGGCAAATTTTGACTGAATTATGAGGCCATTAAAGAACTCCAGGAATGCTGAGGAATGTGGAAGGAACAACGAGGGATGCTGGAACACTGAGAGATGAGGAGTGCGTCAGCTCCCCCTGGTGGCCAGAGTTTGTCTCTGTTCGTCTATATGTGTTGTATGTGGAAATGGCAGGGATTGTCTGCTAAGTATGTGTACCTGTAATCCGCTCTGAGTCCCCTTCGGGGTGAGAAGAGCGGAATATAAATAAAGTAAGTAAGTAAGTAAATAAATAGCAGGGAATCCGAGCAGAAAAATAAGAGGCCTTTTAATGAAAGCCTGCCTGCTGTTATGAAATTTGCAGACATAATTTTTATTCTCTCTGTTTAAGATTTTGGATCCTATTTTCTTGAAAATAGGAAGTTGGCTTACAATTCCTCTTTTAAATAAGTATTCCCAAGGTTGCTCCCTAAGGTTTGACCCAATTCATCACTATCAGCATCCCCCATTAATAAGAAGCTGTGTTCCAAAAGCTCCAAAATATAAAAGTAAGGGCTTCTCTGTCAATTGCAAAGGTTTTTTTTATTTTTGTTTTGCATGTATTATCCTTGTCTGCTCCTCTTCCAACTTTTCTGTCTAGACTTCCTTTTCCCTGAGGCACAGGGGTCCTCTGAAATAACTCCAGGACAAGCAATGTTGTCATTCTTTTACCACTCTGGCTTCTTTCCTTCCAGCTCTTCTTCCCATTTTCATTTAAAGTGTTATCTTAGTGTTTTATTCCAGTGTTTTTCAACCTTTTTTGAGCCACGTCACATTTTGTACATTTACAGAATCCTGGGGCACACCACCAACCAAAATGACACAAAGTGACACTCTAACAGAGTAATAATTATAGTTAATATGTTTTTAAATGTATTTATACACTCAGTGTGAGACCTGGGCCTGTTTCGATGAACACAACATAGATATCCTGGCAGGAATGGCAGAAAGACACACACGAAGGCCTTGCTCAACAGCTGGGAGTTATAGTTCACCCACAATCAGGCATGTAGCCAGGGGGGGCTAAGGGGGCTTCAGCCCCCCCCCCCCGAAATTCTCAGGGTGGTCCGCGAAAAGGCCTTACTGGTACATTATTTAAACTGTTATGTTTATTCATATCATGATCTGATCACCATGCTCATTATATCCCACATTCATGGGGTTATTGGGATAACAATACAAAAGGTTTGCTAGGGTAGACCCTCTTCCACCCAGTCTCAACCCCCCAACCAAACTCAGCCCCCTGAATCAAAATCCTGGCTACGGCCCTGCCCACAATCAAAGAGAACCCTGAACTCCACCAATGATGGAATGGAATAAAACTTCCCACACAGAACTCCCGTAACCAAGAGAAAATACTGTAAGAGTTTGGTGGGCATTGAACTTGGGTTTTGGAGTTGTAGTTCACCTATATCCAGAGAGCACTGTGGGCTGAAACAATGTTGGATCAGGACCAAACTTGGCATGAATACTCGATATGCCCAAATTTAAAAACAGATGGAGTTTGGGGAAAATAGACCTTGACATTTGGGAGTTACAGTTTCTGGGATTTATAGTTAACACACAATCAAAGAGCATCCTGAACTCTTGCAACAATGGAATTGAACCAAACTTGGCATATTGAACTCCCATTACTAACAGAAAGTACTGAAAGGGTTTGCTTGGGAATTGACCTTGAGTTTGGAAGTTGTAGTTCACCTACACCCAGAGAGCACTGTGGACTCAAACAATGTTATGTTATCTTGTTTGTTTTCTCTCCAGAATCACAACGTTGGAAGGACGCTCACCACTTTAAGGTCCTTAAAACAGGCATGGGAAAACTTCAGCCCTCTGGGTGCTTTGGACTTCAACTCTCACCATCCCTAACAGCCTGAGGCCCTTTCCTCCTGAAGTGGCTGAGGGGGGAAATGAAAAGGGCCTGAGGCTGCTAGGAATGGTGGGAGTTGGAGTCCAAAACACCTGGAAGGTCCAAGTTTGTCCATGCCAGCTTTCGACAGAGACCTCTTCCTCCCCCTTCCCCTTCGCGCCCTTTCTTCCCCCTCCTGCCTTACTTTTTCTTACTTTTTCTTCTACACTGCCGCTTCTGCTGCCAAGGGGGCAGCGTGAGCGTGTTCAGGAGGGCAGGGGGGAGGGATGAAGATGTGACCCATGCGGGCGCTACTGCGCAGACTCGCCCCAGAGCAAAGCGAGGCAAAGCGAGCAGAGCGAGGCTGCGAAGAAGGGAGCCCGAGTGGAGAAGAAAAAGTGCAGTGATCATTGTCTCATGAATTTGTTCCAGCAATTTGTGTTCTCGATATTTACATGCAAATCCAGACACACACATTTCTTTCATCTGCTTATTAAATGTCATCTGGGTGGAGAGATGAAACACTCCTCTATATTAAAACTCTAAAGATAGAACATATTTTACTGCTTCGTTTGTAAAGATTGCATCCTCTTTTGATTGGAATGCACATTTGGCTTTTCTGTGCTACAACATCTTATAATGAATAGTACGCTGGAAGTTTTCCAAATCCTGTATCTGTGTTAGAATTCAAAAACTAAACTTCTTTTGAGTTTGAATATCCTTCTGTAAACATACAACCCTTAATTTTATTTATAGACAAGATTTTGGAGATACCTTGTGATGGCATCTTCACTGTAGACCAGGGGTCAGGAACCTTTTTGACTCAGAGAGCCATAAAACCAAAATATTTGGAAATTTATTTCAGTGAGAGCCATATAATATATATATAATATATTTTAACACTGAATTCTGCTAAATGTGAGTATATACATACATACTATGAGAAAAGGATCCCCCGGTCCCCTTTGGCAGGGACCTTTACCTGCATGGCTTTTGCTCCTTCCTTTGTTCGGGGAACCTCTCCTCCCGCACTCTTCCCTCCTTCCCGCCATTGCAACGGGTCGGCGGGGGCCCGCCATGCATCCGACCTCTCTGTTTTTGGCTGTCTTTTCTCTCGGTTAAGTAAGAGGACTTGCGGGGGGCTACACACTCCCCCACTTTCTCGCCGCTGTTCCTGGCTTTGCTTCCTGTCAGGCAGGGAAAGGTCTCGGCCTGCCGTCCACGTGGCCCCGGTCCTCCCCACCTCACTTTGGTGTTTGGTGGGCATTGACCTTGAGTTCTAGAGTTGTAGTTCACCTACATCCAGAGAGCACTGTGGACCAAAACAATGATGAATCTGGACCAAACTTGGCACGGGTACTCAATATGCCCAAATGTGAACACTGGTGGAGTTTGGGGAAAATAGACCTTGACATTTGGGAGTTGTAGTTGCTGGGATTTATAGTTCACCTACAATCAAAGAGCATTCTGAACCACACCAACACCATACTTCCCGCACAGAACCCCCATGACCAACAGAAATTTCTGTGTTTTCTGATGGTCTTTGGTGACCCCTCGTGACACCCCCTCGTGACCCCCCAGGGATCCCATCCCCCCAGGTTGAGAACCACTTTGCTGTCTACTCTAGATGCTTAAAGGAATTAAGTGGTTGAACCAAATTACTGGAATTCTGTATTGACTGCATTAGTTGCCTGCTTGCTCCTCCTTTAAATGTAAAAGCATGTTCACACTCTGACATCAGGTTGCTTCAACCTATTACTTGCAAACCTGCCTGCCTTGTCAGATTATTGCATTTTGAATAGCAATTCATGAGTCAGCACAAGATATATTTTCGCAGTTTGAGATGACCTGCAGTGTGACATGTTTGACACCAGATGGCGCTGTCTCAAGACTGCTAAATGGAACCTTGAGGAATGTCAGTTACAAAGTGACAGTTGGGATTTAATATCTGTGAGGAAAGGATGTTTAGAAAGGTAGCTGTGATGGCTGTTGTTTTTCGATGTTTTGCCAGTTATTGTTAAATACAATTCAATACAAAGTTATATATTTACCTTGTGAATTGAATGAGAGTTTCATTATTCACTCGAACAGAGACTGGAGTTTTTGGGCCGATGGGGAATTAAACTTCTATATTTCTGTTGCCTACCCGCTGTGACATAAATACTCAACGCCGAAGAGTTCTGTCCCTTTAATTCTTCCCCACTTATGGTGATCCTAAGATCAACAAATTGTGGAGTTTTCTTGGCAAAATTTGTTAAAGGCCAGGGGTTGACTTTGTCTTAGTCAACAGGCATGAGAAAAAGGAGCTTTTCAACGGTGACCCCATATTTGTGGAACTTCTTCTCTCAACCAGTTAATTTTCACATAACTATGTTTTCTTAATGTATTGTCAAAGGCTTTCATGGCCGGAATCACGGGGTTGTAGTAGTAGTAATAATAATAATAATAATAATAATCTTTATTTGTAGCCCGCCCCCCATCTCCCCAATGGGAACTCGGGGCGGCTCACATGAGGCCAAGCCCAAAGAGCAAATTACAATAAAATAAAATCAAACCATCTGCAATAAACACAATAAAAATACATACATATAAATAAAAAAAATATCTAAAATCACAGGGTGGGCCACAGGCACATATATAAAATGTTAAAAACTCAAGTTGAGATAAGCGGAATAGCATCTTTTACAGGGAAAAACATCCTTTCTGGGGGAGGGGGGATGGGCTCCAAGAACGGGGGCATTGAGGAGAGCAATGGTAGAAATTAAATAACTACTCTCTGAAGGCACAGCGGAAAAGCCAGGTTTTCAGGTGTTCTTTTAAAAGGTTTCCAGAGTGGGGGCTTTCCTAATCTCTGCAGGCAAGGAATTCCAGAGACGGGGGGCCACAGATGAGAAGGCCCTCTCCCTTGTGCCCACCAGACGAGTCTGTGAGACTGGCAGGGGCGAAAAGAGGGCCTCCCCCGCCCCTCCGAAGCTCGAAGAGTCCAATCTGGTTCATGGAGAGAAATCCGGTCACGAAGGGAGGCGGATCTCGAACCATTTAGGGCTTTATAGGTGCTCACCTGTACTTCGAATTGGGACCAGAAAATAAATGGCAGTTAGTACAGTTCTTTAAACAGGGGGTTGACCGCTCCCTGTAACTTGCCCCAGTTATTAATCTGGCTGCTGATCGCTGGACAAGTTGAAGTTGTAGGCTTTTTGGGCTGTATGGCCATGTTCTAGAAGCATTCTCTCCCGGTGTTTCATTCGCATCTATAGCAGGCATCCACAAGCCATTGAAATCCACAAGCATATGGACAATTTCAACAGAAAGGAAGAAACCATGAAAATGAACAAAATCTGGCTACCAGTATTTTAAAAAACCTCTAAAATTATAACAATAAATAAAGAACAACACTCCAACACAGGGGAACTCCAGAGAAGAAACAATCAGGAACAGCTAGTCACCTCTCAACAAAGGATTGTTGTTGTTGTTGTTGTTGTTCCCCCAGGCAGTAACAAGCCACACCTAAAAACTGCCAGGCCATCAAAAGCTAATCAAGGTGGCCAATTGAAACATTCACACCTACCTCCTAGGGGTGGATATCTCTGGTCGTTATCCTTAGAAAACCGTTATTATTTTGTATTAAAATCAATTTAGACCCTAATTCGACCCGTGGCCAGCAACCCAGAAGTGACGTTTCTCAATCGAAACCAGGTCCGTCATTTCCATAAAGGGTGCGTTATTATGTCGTTATAATTTCCGCCCTCTCTTACCTTTAACCCGCGTTGGTTCTCAGATGCCAGGGGAGAGTGCAGGCAATGCCTCCACTCTCCTCTGCCAGCTGACAACCAACGCGGGTTACCTTTAACCCGCATTGGTTCTCAGCTGGCAAGAGGGTGTGGAGGGCATGCACTCCATCCCTCCTCGCCAGCTGAAAATCAACATTAGAGATATCGCGGGTTGATTCTGAGCTGGTGAGGGGGCGTGGAGGCGGGCATCCCCTGCGCACTGCGCACGCGTGGTGCCACTAATGAAATCGTAACGAATTTCGTTATTAAATACGAATCAATTTTGAAATTTTCCCCAAAAAAATTCGGAATAGTTTCTATTTCAAAACAACAGCGACTCCCCCCCCCCCACGAGTTTAGAAACTTTTTTTTAATGAATCAACCAGCCCTACTACCTCCAACAGACAAGAGTTCTTTCTCCCACCCTGGACCTTACACACACACACACACACACACACACACACATATAAACCCAACTTCCTAGTTTCCAACAAACCTCACAACCTCTGACAGTGCCTGTCATAGATGCAGGCGAAATGTCAGGAGGGAATGCTTCTAGAACATGGCCATACAGCTCGAAAAACCTACAACAATCCTATGTTTTCTTACATGTGAAAAATTTTCTTATAGATATTTTAAATGATCTGTGATGTTTAGTGTTATTCTCTGAGAAGTGCGAATGTGTTAGTTTCAGCTCAAGAGTTTGATGTCAGTACCGTACCTCTCTTCCACCTTTCTGCACAAGTTAGTACTAGACCCAAGCTTTCATCTGTTAAGTCAATCCTATAATTAGTAACTTTCTTGCCAGAGGCTGACTGAGGGTTTGTTTTAGGTATAGTTTGTCTCCTAGATATTTCACTTAATTATTACTTTTTATTAACAAAGATATTGTGCTTAGTTATCAGATTCAGATGAACTTGAAATCCTCCAGAGAGAATGGGGGTAATGATTGACCTATACCGAGTGAATGATTTTTGTGGTATACCTTACATATTCATTACTATACCTATCCCTTAAGGCTTTTTAGGCTACTTATGCATTCATGGTTTGAATTGAGAAGGCAACACTTGAAACCAATTAGTGATTAAACTGATAAACAACTCACTTGAATTGATTTTTCTACATATATTTTGCTGTATATACCTTACTATTCATCTGAATAAATTTAAGTAAATTTTCATTTTGGTTCATGCAACATATTTCAGGAACTATTACGGTATTTTACTCAGTCTCTAGGTATGTTTTCTAGCTCCTCCGAGCTTGGTCTATTCAAAATTTTGTGTTCTGTCATAGTCTCATATGCAAATAATTCAGCCCTGTTTGAGTGATCTATAGCTTCAGTATCTCTCTGGCATTACTTCGCGAACAAAGATACTTAGGAACGAAGATACTTAGGAAGGACTCATCCCACGCTTTTTTGGAGGTTGGATGTGTCCTTCGAGCCTGTGCAATGGATTTTTCAGGTGGAGCGCAGCGTGCACAGAACTGGCCTCACCC
Source organism: Anolis apletophallus (assembly GCA_030556195.1). NCBI lineage: Eukaryota > Metazoa > Chordata > Lepidosauria > Squamata > Anolidae > Anolis > Anolis apletophallus. The sequence goes on from JARBWK010000004.1 coordinate 189,820,475, forward strand.
TTTAAACCAAAGGTTCGTCTGCCGGGGCCTAGCAAGCTTGGATGGTGGCAGCGAGATCCTCAGGTCGTAGGTTTGGTTTGAGTTTCCTTCTCTTAGATGGTTGACCTTACAGGGTTAGACGAGCACCATCTGGGTTTGAAATCAGAGTTTTCCTTCTCTTAGGATGGTTGCCAAAAGGCTAGAGAGCCCATCCTGCCCGTTGATGCTCTTTATCAGACCCTTCGGTTGTGACCTGTCTGGCATGGGAGGCCCTACCGGTGGCTATTATGCCACCGCTAACATAGCTCACAACTTCATTAGGGTACGCAAGCCGCTTCCCTATGACAAGGGGGTGCCAATGGAGAGGAGCTTCAGTATAAAATAATAATAATACACTTTACTTATATTCCGCTTTATTTCCCTGGTGGGATTCGGAGAAGATTACAATACACATATGAGGCAAATATTCCGTGCCTTTACACACAGTAAACAGTGACATACAACATAGACAAAGGTAAAGGCCTTCCCGTTTTTCCATCTCTGGAGTCTGGAGGCAATGCTCAACTCCGGCCACGTCGAGGAGACTGTTATTCATAGACATCTCTGACTGTTGCTGACATGTTTGCATGTCTGCATGGGGTACCCTTTTTCCTTCTCACTGAGGTGGTATCTATTTATCTACTCGCATTGCATGTTTTTGAACTACTAGGTAGGCAGAAGCTAGTGCTGGCAGTCAGAAGCTCACATTGCAAAAAAACGACGTTGCTAACTGTATCAACTACAAAAGAAATGGAGATGCACTAGTAAAGTATTCAATCACAAAACATCTATAGTAATTATATTTAGCAAACTTTCAGTGCTGCAACAATGCCTATTTTCCTCTCGCGTAGTCTATCAATCATAAACATATACAATAACAATCACGGTATAGCACACGAAAGATTCTTCTATTTGCACATAATCCGCAGTATCGCTCTAAACAAAGAGCTGCAAATGCCCGTATGGTGTTAAGTCTGCAAGAGGGAGTGACGCTAAAAGCATACGTTTCTCTATGGAAGTTCAGTCAATAGTGTCCCAAATCAGGTACTGCGTTCAGGCAATTGTTGCAAACAACTTCTATTGGTGGCTGTACACGGTTAGCATTTATGGACTCATGGTCTTGGATGCATTACAAGTATTAAAAGGAGGAGGTGGCTAGCAAAGTCACGGTCTCTGCACTGGATGCACGCCAACGGCCGTTTCGTGCCCTATGGCGCTTCCTCAGGGCGTTCCGGTGCTCAGGACGCTCCTTATGCGTAGTGTAGTGCCACAAATTGCTTTTGAAGATTTCCAAACTAGAGGAAAGTCATAAACTTTGCATTCAAGGACATCAGTAAGAGAAATCCCCTAGGGCTGGATACATTATTGACTGAACTTCCATAGAGAAATTTACGCTTTTAGCATCACTCCCTCTTGTGGACTTAACACCATACGGGCATTTGTAGCTCTTTGTTTAGAGCGATACCGCGGATTATGTGCAAATAGAAGAATGTGCGCTCTTTCATGTGCTATACCGTGATTGTTATTGTATATTGTATATGCTTATGATTGATAGACTACGTGAGAGGAAAATAGGCATTGTTGCAGCACTGAAAGTTTGCTAAATATAATTAATATAGATGTTTTGTGATTGAATACTTTACTAGTGCATCTCCATTTCTTTTGTAGTCAGAAGCTCACCCCAACTCGCAGTTTCGAAGTGCCTACCTTCCGGTCAGCAGATTTCCTGCAGCTAGCGGATTAACCTGCTGCACAACCGTGGCCATAGAGTGCCAGCTGTCAAGAATCTAGGATTGCTACTATTATTATAGAATAAATATATTTTCAAAACGGTATTCTACTACGATATGTCTTGATATCTTGTGTAAGTAAAATACAGACACAGACATTATTTTATCCCAAAGCACATGAGCTGTTCACGCTCTTCTGTGTTCTTCTCCTCTTTTCAGAAATGAGATAGTCTCTATTCACCTTAATCAGCAATTTAGGGAACACCAAGACAACAGATCTTATGTGGGGGGGGGGGTTGGGAGGGGGGGTTCATTTTTTAAAAATTACCTTAAGAAAAATATCAGAGCACTCTTGATAAATCTACAGTATATTTGAAGAAAAATCAAGTGGTGTTAGAATTATAAGGAGAGATTTACAACATGAGTGGTAAGGCGATATTGTTCTCATGATCTGCTTGCGTACTTCTCATAGGCCAGTGTTTCCCAACCGCTGTGACGCGGCACAGTAGTGTGCCGTGACGGACCTCCTGCTGTGCCGCTATGCCTGCTGTGCCACGAGAAAAGCTCTCTGCCCCCCTACCTTCCCTCCTCCTGCCGAACTCCTGCTGCTTGGGGGAGGAGGAGGAAGAAAAAGAAGAAGGGGCTGGGGCACTGCCTCCTTTGGCCGCAGCCAGCCTCCAATCCGTCATGACTCCCGCCATGACTCTTGCCCCTCGCTCGCTGAAGCTGCGCGGAGGAGCCCCGCCCACTGAAGCCCGTCCATTGCTCATGCTCCTCCTCCTCTGCGCGGCTTCCGCCCCCTCCCCCCGACTTTGGCTCTCCCAGAGCTTCTCCATCCTTGAGGGGACAGTGCCAAGCCAGCATTGTGCTGGCTCTGCCACCACTGGCTTGGCACTGCCCCTCAAGGCTGGAGAAGCTCTGGGAGAGCCAAAGCCAGGGGAGGGGCGGCATGGTGCAGCCTGGTTTCGCCCCCGGCTTTGGCTCTCCCAGAGCTTCTCCATCCTTGAGGGGACAGTGCCAAGCCAGCATTGTGCTGGCTCTGCCACCGCTGGCTTGGCACTGCCCCTCAAGGCTGGAGAAGCCTGGGAGAGCCAAAGCCAGGGGAGGGGAGGGGCATGGTGCAGCCTGGTTTCACCCCTCCCTCCTTTGGCTCTCCCAGAGCTTCTCCATCCTTGAGGGGACAGTGCCAAGCCAGCATTGTGCTGGCTCTGCCACCGCTGGCTTGGTACTGCCCCCTCAAGGCTGGAGAAGCCTGGGAGAGCCAAAGCCAGGGGGGGGAGGGGCATGGTGCAGCCTGGTTTGCCCCTCCCCGGCTTTGGCTCTCCCAGAGCTTCTCCATCCTTGAGGGGACAGTGCCAAGCCAGCATTGTGCTGGCTCTGCCACCGCTGGCTTGGTACTGCCCCCTCAAGGCTGGAGAAGCTCTGGGAGAGCCAAAGCCAGGGGGAGGGGGCGGGGCATGGTGCAGCCTGGTTTCGCCCCCCCGACTTTGGCTCTCCCAGAGCTTCTCCATCCTTGAGGGGACAGTGCCAAGCCAGCATTGTGCTGGCTCTGCCACCGCTGGCTTGGCACTGACCCCTCAAGGCTGGAGAAGCTCTGGAAGAGCTGAAGCCGGGGGGAGGGGGAGGGGCATGGTGGTGCCTGGCTCCTCCCCCTCCCCCAGCTTTGGCACTCCCAGCAGCTGCTCCCAGCAGACCATCATCCCTCAGCCGTTCTTTACTGTGTTAGTGTGTCATTTTGTGTCATTTTGGTTGGTGGTGTGCCCCCAGATTTTTTTTAATGTTAAAAGTGTGCCGCCGCTCAAAAAAGGTTGGGAAACACTGTCATAGGCAACTGGCTGGTCACGTGCAAATAGGATGGTGTATTAAATAGACATGAGATTTGATCCAGAACAGCAATGTTTATGTTCTCAACAAAAAAAATACTGGCAGAAAAACAGAGTGGCCATACATACCCTCACATGACTCCAAGAGCCTATCCACAGTGGTCTGTGTACACGCATGCTGGGGGAGAATTCCAAACAAAGAGCAACTTGATATTTTCTTATTTCAAAAAACTTGTTTTCCCCTTCTGAGGACATCCCTGTAATTTAGAAATGAAAGACTTCTGAGATAGCAAGAAGGCACACTGGAAAATGTGGTCTGTTATAATAAATGGTTTGATCTTTCCCATAAATTGTTTTTATGTGAAGTTTATGGAAAGTTTATGATCACAAGATTGTGCCTGGGAGGTGGGGGGGGTGATACATGGAAAAAATAAAACTGCATTTTGCGTTCTGTAGTAATCCAGTTCAGATATTTGGTAAAAGGCTGGTGGGAAAATTTGGCTGTGTTACATATAAGCGCTAGCAGTTGCTTTCATGATTGTCTCTCGGCATTACTTCGCGAACGAAGATTCTTAGGAAGGACTCATCCCACACTTTTTGCAAGCGCGTTGATGACCAAAAAGGCCAATCTGAGATAGGCAAGTTCGGTTGCAGAAAGCACAGCAGAAAGTCTCCTTGGGTGATGTTGTTTCCAAGTTGCGGTTCTTTCTGCGTTGTCGTTACTGTACAAAACCGTTTGAAGTGTCTTCTTGAAAGAGGCCGCAGCGTTGTGGATAGTGCGTCTCCATGCCTCTCGATGTGAGGCCAGGGTGGACCATTGTTGGTGATCAATCTGGCCGAGCCTGAGATGTTGTTTCAGGGAGTCCTTATATCTCTTTTTGGGGTTACCTCTCTTGCGCTGACCCGTGGCGAGTTCACCGTGGAGTAGTATCTTTGGGAGGCAGTGGTCCTCCTTCCTAGAGACGTGCCCTACCCAGCGCAGCTGTGTTCTCAATAGCATGGCCTCAATGCTGGTGATCCCTGCTTGCTCAAGGAAAGCAACATTCGTCACATAGTCAGTCCAAGTGTATATTTAGGATTGTGTGAAGGCAGCGCTGATGAAAGCGTTCGAGGAGTCGTAGGTGTTGGCGATAGGTGACCCATGTTTCAGACCCATAGAGGAGAATAGGCAGTACGATAGCTCTGCACACACTGATTTTGGTGCTTTGCCTCAGGTGCTTGTTGCTCCAGATTCTCTTGTGAAGCCTTCCAAATGCACTATATGCCTTTGCTAATCTGTGATCTATCTCTTTGTCAATCTTGGCGTCTGAAGAGATGGTGTTTCCCAGGTATGTGAACTGCTGAAGACCTAAGCACAGATTTGCCTATGCTGATGTGAGGATGTTGGTGTTCTTCCTGTGGTGCGGGCTGGTAGAGGACTTCCGTTTTCTTCAGGGTGACTTCCAGCCCAAACAGCTCTGCATCTGCTGCAAAGCTGGATGTTAGGCGCTGCAGGGCTGCTTCAGAATGGGCGACAAGGGCAGCATCGTCAGCAAAAAGCAGATCACGGACTAGATAGTTTAGAGTCTTCGTGCGATTGTATTGTTTTTATAATTGCTGTTGTGTTGTTATTATGTGTTACTGGGCTTGGCCCCATGTAAGCCACCCCGAGTCCCCTTGGGGAGATGGTGGCGGGGTATAAATGAAGTTAATAAATAAAAATAAATAAAGCTCTAATTCATATGTTTAGGTCTTGCAACAAATACGACATACTTTTTCTGCAAAAAAAAGCACCCCCTTTTTAAAAAATTAGAAACAGCAGACAACAGCATTAAAAGCCCAACCATCATTAGTTTGTAAAAGCCTGGTGATACAAAAATGCATTGACTTACCACTGGAAAGAGAAGTAGGATGGAACCATCCTGGTCTCTGTGAGGAAGAGGATGGAGGGCTAAAGAGAAGAGTGCTTACTGGTCTCATACAGGGACATAACAGCCTTTCAAAGAACCTGAATCCAAGCCATATAGGGCTTTATATAGGGCAAAGCCAGCATTTTGAATTCTGCCAAGAAACAGTCAATGGAGTGGCCGCAGAAACGGGATTTGTTCACTTCCTATAGACAGCCCCAATTAGCAATCTGTCTGCCGCTCTTTCGGCCAACTGAGTATCTGAGCACTTTTCGAAAGCAAAATTGGATTACATTAATCCAAACCAGATGTAACAAAGCAAGTACTACTGCATGTTGTGTATATTGGAAGCTACAATGAAACTGAATGATTTCTATCAGTCATCTATTTCAGTCAATCACACTCTCACTTAGGTTTTTTTCTTTTTCTTTTTTTTATGAAGCAAGGATTTGTGGAAACGAATTATATTTTAATTATATTGTCAGTATCTTCATGCCCTTCTCGTGATTTCACTGTATGAACACTAAGCACAAAAGTAGCTGCACACACAATAACATCCTGCGGAAACTTATTTATTTATTATTTATTTATTGTTCACTTTTATATACCGCTCCTCCCAGCAGGCTCGGGGTGGTTTACATAAAAACAATATAAAATACAGATAAAACATTTGATTAAATAAAACCCAAGAAATTGATAGTTTTCAGGAGGCACTTAGATTGGAGGCCTGCTTAAAAAGAACTGCCTTGCAGGCCCTCCGGAAAGGGGCTAACTCTGTGATAGCGCATACTCCGTCTGGTAACTCGTTCCATAATGTCGGCGCCACCACGGAGAAGGCTCTTTGTCTTGTTACAGAGAGACGGCAGGAACGGATTGATGGAATCACCAGAAGATTTTGTTCTTCTGAGCTCAACGATCTCGGGGGAACGTATGGGGTGAGGCGGTCCCTCAGGTACACCGGCCCTAGACCATACAAGGCCTTAAAGGTTAAAACCAGCACCTTGAAGACAATCCGGTACTCTACTGGTAGCCAAGGCAATTGCTGTAATATTGGTGTAATGTGCTCTCTTGCCGATGCTCCCACTAGCAATCGAGCAGCAGCATTTTGCACCAGCTTAAGTTTCTGGGTTGTCGACAAGGGAAGGGCAATGTAGAGGGCGTTACAGTAGTCTAGCCTCGAGATGACCGTCGCCTGGATCATCGTAGCTAGGTCATTCCTGGATAGGTAAGGAGCCAGTCGCCTAGCCTGTCGGAGATGGAGACATGCGGACCTGCTAACCGTGGAGATCTGAGCCTCCATCGATAACATTGGGTCTAGTTGGACCCCCAGGCTTTTACCAAAGATGACGGGATTAACCGTTCGCCGTCCAGGGTAGGCAACCGGCACTCATCAATGCCAGGATGACCCAGCCATAGGATCTCCATCTTCGATGGGTTCGCCTTCAACTGGCTGGACCGCAGCCATCCAGTCACGGCTTCGAGGCATTGATGGAAACAATCGGGTACGGTGTCCGGTCTGCCATCCATTCTCAGCACCAGCTGGGTGTCATCAGTGTACTGATGACACTCCAGACCAAAATCGCGAACCAGTCGGGCGAGTGGACGCATATAGATATTAAACAATAAACAATAAATTACTGGTAACGCATGGGGTGCAGACCCAAAATTAATAAGATCATCAGCCCTGGCTTTGTGTTACTCAACTGCTGAGTGTGCCTGCCCTGTTTGGCACAAATCTGCCCATGCAAAGCAGGTGAATATAGCATTGAACGGAACATGTAGAATAATCACAGGATGTCTCAAACCTACACCTGTCAACAAACTCTACAAGCTAGCTGGCATTGCCCGTCCCGTCCCCCCCTCAAATGTGTGACAGGAAGTTGCTAACTGGGAGAGAAGTAAGGTTGAACACCATGAAAGCCACCCTCTGCATGGGTATCAGCCTCCTCCCAGTAGACTCAAATCAAGGAAAAGCTTCCTGAGAACTACCACTCCTCTTATTTTAAATTTTTTACTGATTATTAACCTAAAAAAAGAGTAAACCTGTCAAAGTACATGGAAAGAGGGAGAATAATTAAGATGATAGAAAAGTAGGAAGATCCCATACCCTGAAATAGAAAAAAAATTAAAAATTAAAAATTAAAATATACAGAAAAATTAAAATTAAAAAAGAAAACAAGAAAAAAAAAAAAAAAATAAAAAAGTTTGACTTCCATTCCAAGCTTGGTATTTTTCTGCTTCTTTAACATAAAACTTATTGCTAAATTATTATTTTTTTGTTTTCTCTTAATGAGTTTTCATAGTTTTGGGAAAGCTCCCAATTTGTCTCTTTAATCGGATTTCTTGAGGGTTTTTTTTCATTTTAAAAGGTTAGTTTATCCATATCTTTTATCTCCCGTAGTTTAATTCTCCAATCTTCAATTTCAGAACACATACATATTAAGTATTTTTTTAAATAAAAAAAAACATTGATATTGTGAAAAAACAATGTGAATTCTATATTAAGGATTCATGAACCATTCTTTCAATATGTGTGCTTCATTTCAATAATATAGAGGCAAGTTTTTGTTCTGGGCTTACTCTGTTAGCAATATCAGCCTTGGGTTGTTGTGTGTGTTTCCGGGCTGTATGGCCATGTTCCAGAAGCATTATCTCCTGACATTTCACCTGCTTCTATGGCAGGCATCTTCGGAGGTTGTGAGGTCTATTGGGAACTAAGAAAGTGGGGTTTATCGATCTGTGGAATAGGGTGGGGGAATATAATCCTTCTTTCATCTCTGCAGTTGTCTGATCGTTTTGCTTTCGCCTTTCTGCGCTTTTCATGTAAGGCAGAAAGCCAGCCTTTCCTCAGTTTTCCTAAAAGGAAGCTTTTTCTTCTTCCCCTTATTCAAGTTTATACAGGAAATGAGGGGAGGAAACACATAATGAAGAAAATATGATAGAGTCAGTTTTTCTCTTTCGGTATATTTTGTAGACTTGGCACAACAGACTTTTAAATGTTAAAATATATAGTGATTTTACCATATTTTTGGCAGTGCTTGATCTCCTAACTGGCCATTATGATTGCAAAGATAATTTTTCAGGAAATTATAGTCCTTCAGTCTTGTCAGAGCATGCTTGTGGGAATAGAGACATTCTACATGTTTTCAGAAGCTAATACATCGCGTTGTTGCTTGTCATATTTTGTCATGCCAAATCCTTGTTATTTTTTGCCTGGGAAGTTGTAGATGTGGGATTCCGTAAGTACTGCTATTTGTGGCGCTTGAATTGTCAGTTGTGAGACTGAAAGAAATAAAAGAAACCATGTAATGACACTTAGCTTCCTCCCCCCGCCTTCAGTGCTTAAGACAGTGAGTCAGAAGGCACATCTACACGGGCCACATACTCTGGAGCTGATCTGGCGTCCACAGGGCCCAGCTATAAGCTACTGTTGCAGCGGGAGGGTGCCCGCACTACTTGCTCATTGTCGCTAAGAGAGTCTGCACTGTCAGTGCTAGAATATATGACAAAATGAGTTTAAAATGTTTTCTGTTAAATGTGTCTATTTTCTAAGCTGTGTGATATAGTTAGGCCATTATAGAGTTAACTGGAGAAGGAGAGTCCATTTCTATGATGGAAGCAAAGTTCCCGTATGTTCAACCTTTGGAATGTAAACATTTGTAGATAAGAAAACGTTCCAGTCGCCATGATTGGTATGCTTTGAGACGCAGGCTGCAGGAATGTGCTCCGGTAAAATGCTCTGTTTTCTTTACCAATAAAAGGACTATTTATAGTTCCAACCTGGCTCTGCATTATCCTTGACATGCACTATCCAGAGTGTCCAAACCTTGAGGGTGTGCTGAATCTCTCTCTCCAACACCATCAGTGCTAAGAGGGGGAGATCCAACTTCAGAAGCCCATTCCCAGGCACTGAAGACATGCCATGTCTTGTGGAATAATTTGCAGGTGATGAACGAAGAGAAGGAGCCTGCTGGCTAGGTAGTGGAACCACTAACTGACTACGAAAAGAGTCTATTATATAGAAAAAATGACAAATATTCAATATAGTATCAATATCATATTGATAATAAATCCACACCGGAGTGATTACTATCCAGATATATCTAATGTGAATGCTAAGGTATATTCAGGATTCGTGTATTTCACTCCCCAATTTCAGTACGCAAGTACATGTAGTTCACATTTAACTTTACATCAAATCTCAACAAATCAACAATACAAATCTTTTAAATGTGATCCACACAAGTGGATGGTGCCTCTCCGAGAGTCCTGTCTGTAGTAGCCGCGGCTCCGTGCGTTGTAGTCCCGAATGTGCCTATTGCGGGTTATATAGACGGAAAATCCAATATGTCCGTAAGATGGTAAATGCATACTGCGAAGTAGGGCTAGGTAGGAGCATCTGGGTTCAGTGGGGAGATGTCACTCAATATAAATATAATCCTGCCTGATCCGTTTCACCTCTCTGGAGGCTTTTTCAAGGCAAAGTCTCCTTGTAAAGAGGAAATACTATGCATCCATAGTCCATAATATAAATCATACATCCATAAAGTTCAGGGACACCAGAGTCCAGGCAATAAGTGACCAAATAGGAATATGGATGCATAGTATTTCCTCCTTACATGGAGACTTCGCCTTGAAAAAGCCTCCAAAGAGGCGAAACGGATCCGGCCTTGGAGTTTCACCGTCGGTGGTCTCATCCAGCGTCCCCCACAGTGTGATTTGGTTAATCCAGATGCCTTCTCCCTCCGTCGATTGACACACATATCTCAATCCTCCGGAGCCAGCAGGATTATATTTATATTGAATGACGTTTGTATATAGATATACTATTCTGTGCATATATGAAGTCTTTGCATTCATAAATTGATTTAACAAGTTCTTGATTAAATGGTTTAGCCAATTTATAGATACTTTAACATGGCCTTTAATGTACCATATATGCTCAAGTATAAGCCGAGTTTTCTAGCCCTTTTTGACTGAAAAAGTCCCCCTCGGCTTATATACTCAAGTCAAAGTTATTTATTATTGTACTCTCTTGTTGTTGTTATTATTACATTCATTATTTTACTCTATTATTATTACATTTATTATTTTACCCTATTGATTATTATTACATTATTATTACATTTATTATTTATCTCTATTTATTATGGTTATTATTACATATATTTTTTTACTCTATTATTACATTTATTATTTTACTTTCTTTATTATCATTGGAAGGATACGTAAGCACATTTACATTGAAGAAGGTTAGAATAGTGGTTTAATCAGGGTTGGACAGTCTTATCTTAAATTACAGTTTTATGTAAATATTCAAAAACATTTAACCTATTGATGCTTCAATTAATGTAAATTTATTGGTATCTATTTTTATTTTGAAATTTACCAGTAGCTGCTGAATTTCCCATCCTCGGCTTATACTCGAGTCAATACCTTTTCCCAGTTTTTTGTGGTAAAATTAGGTGCCTTGGCTTATATATGGGTCGGCTTATACTAGAGTATATACGGTAATTTGTTTCCATAATAGAATACACTGTTTTTGGAGGGGCTAGTTGGAGGCATGACTAATATTGGGCTTTTACCCTTGCGGGCATTATCCAATAGAACAGTGTTTCCCAACCTGTGTTCCACGGCACACTAGTGTGCCGTGAGCAATCACCTGGTGTGCCGTGGAAAAACCTCTCTTCCCCCCTTTCTTCCCCCTCCTGCTGAAATTCTGCTGCTGCTGCTTTGGGGGGGGGAGGAGGAGGAAGGGCCAGGCGGCGGCAGTGAAGAAGAGGCTGGGGCGGCGCCTCCTTCGGCCGTTTCCCCAGCCAGCCAACCTCCAATCGAGGGAGAGTGGGGAACGAAAGTGGAAGTGGAAGTGCGCTTGTCTGGGCGCATGCACACTAGGTCCCAGGGGTGGCAGACGCATTCACCTTCCTCCTGCGGTGGTGAAGGAAGCGAAGGAGCCAGCTGCTTCCAGAGACATCCTCGGCCCGGCCACCCCGAAGCCCCTCAGGGAGGAAGGGCCCCAAAGGGGAGAAGGGGCCTTCCTTCGCGGGGAGAAAGGGTCAGGGCCTGGCAGGAGGGCCCTCGGAGGAAGGAAAGGCAGGCGGGATTCTGTGAGGGACTCCCTCACCAGCCTTCCTCAGCCTTCCTCCCAAATGTCAAGGTCTATTTTTCCCAAACTCCATCTGTGTTCACATTTGGGCATATTGAGTATTCATGCCAAGTTTGGTCCTGATCCAACATTGTTTCAGTCCACAGTGCTCTCTGAATATAGGTGAACTACAACTCCAAAACTCAAGGTCCATGCCCACCAAACTCTTATAGCATTTTATCTTACTTATGGGAGTTCTGTGTGGGAAGTTTGTGTCTTTCTGCCATTCCTGCCAGGATATCTATGTTGTGTTCATCGAAACAGGCCCAGGTTTCACACTGAGTGTATAAATACATTTAAAAACATATTAACTATATGTATTACTGTGTTAGAGTGTCACTTTGTGTCATTTTGGTTGGTGGTGTGCCCCAGGATGTTGTAAATGTAAAAAATGTGCCGCGGCTCAAAAAAAGGTTGGGAAACACAGCAATAGAAGACAATATTTAACATATAACCTAAGATAGATTAAACGTAGCTATTTTACATTCCTTACTGGAGCTACGCTGTCTGTCATTAAGATATTTCTTGAATGTTCCTTGATTCCGATTTTCCCTCTCTTAAAGAGACATGCACTTCCTTATTTTTAGGCACTGCAAAAGTCAACCTGGTGAAAATCCCATCAACTGCTTCAAGCCCACGTGACACTGCTCTGGCTGCTGTGATATGCAGCGCACTGGCAACTGTGCTTTTAGCTCTCCTCATCCTATGTGTTATCTATTGCAAAAGGCAATTCATGGAAAAGAAACCAACATGTAAGTTTCTCATACTATAATTTTAATATTACTGCCTATGTCATCTTTGTTGGAGCATGTAAAAATCAGTTGGTGAGTGTGTTAACTGAAAAATGCAAAGCACAAAGCTGATTGGTTGGGCTACACCCAGGATGCTAGCTGAGCCTGGGAGTTTGGGCAATAGTTACATGTTTAGGTTTCCTGTACAGGAGCTTGGCAAGATAAGTTAATATATTTTCTGCTTTTGAGCTGCTGGAAGATGATCCTTCACAAGAACACCCAAAGAACATTTGAATCTCTCTCAAAGGACATTATGTGAGTCAGTTAAACTGTTCACATGACTGTATATATGTTGCTCTGCATAACAAAGAGTAAGCTTTAGCTTGGATTAGCTCCTTCCTGCGCGGACGTAGCCAGCGAGTTGAATGGCTAGGCCAAACTTCTAGGAAATCTTTACTCGAGTGCGGAGTACCCCAGGGCGCCATATTATCACCAACGTTGTTCAACATCTATGTCCGGCCTTTGGCTGGTATAGCCCGGAGCTTCGGCCTAGGGTGCTACCAATATGCCGATGACACTCAGCTCCTGCTGAAGCTGGAGCCTGGCGCAACTTCGGTGCCCGAAAACTTCACTCGAGGTCTGGAAGCAGTAACAAAATGGCTCCGTGCCCACAAACTCAAAATAAATCCATCAAAGATGGAGATCTTATGGCCGGGCCGCCCAGAACCACCTTTCCCACTGCCCCCCTTCGAAGGGGACCCATTGATTCCGACCCCCTCAGTAAAGAGCCTTGGTGTTATCCTGACTCCAAATTGTCGATGGAGGCCCAGGTTGCCTCCACGAGCAAAAGGGCCTTCTTCCACCTCGCCAAGCGAGACAACTGGCGCCCTACCTCCCGACGGAAGCGCTAGCTACAGTAATCCATGCCACGGTTACATCACGGCTGGATTACTGTAACGCCTTATATGTGGGTCTGCCCCGGTCACTAACCCGCAGGATCCAGATTGTGTAGAACGCGGCCGCCAGGCTTCTCACAGGAACATCGATGAGATGCCACATTACACCATCCCTGCAGCGCCTGCACTGGCTGCCCGTTGAGTATAGAGCCTTACATAAGACCTTGACCTTGGCTTTCAAAGCCCCTACGGGGCCGGGGCCCAACATACTTAAAGGACCGCTTGCTGATGCCTGCCTATTCATGGACACCGCGGCCGGCAAACAAGAACCTCCTTTGCGTCCCGGGCGTGAAAGAGGCCCACCTGGAGGCCACGAGACGGAGATCGTTCTCCATTGTGGCCCCCGCTCTCTGGAACTCGATGCCACCGGACCAGAGAGCCTCCCTCGACCTGCCCCAGTTCCTGACCGCTCTAAAGACCTGGCTATTTAGGAAAGCCCATGGCTAATGCAGAACCAGGAACTCAACTACCTGAGCCTGGCCCTTGCATTTAACCCCTAAATATTTTAATCTAATTTTTAATATTTTTAATATTTTTAATTGTTGAATTGCTATGTGTAAGTCGCCCGGAGCACTAACGTGGAGGGCGACTCAGAAATAATAAAGTCAGTCAGTCAGTCAGTCAGTAAGCATCAGTGTACTGATGACACTCCAGACCAAAGCTACGCACCAGTTGGGCCAGTGGACGCATGTAGATGTTAAATAATAGAGGAGAGAGGATAGCCCCTTGGGGGACCCCACAATTATAAATTGTTTTCCGCTTTAAAGAAGAAACAAGTTTCCATCTGTTACTGGTAGATAGTTTCAGTCATTTTTTAAAGCCACCTGAAGTGGACTGAGGACAAGAATATACAAATTATTTTAAAAAATCTTAGAGTCTCTGGTCCAATTGCACGTGAATGTGAATTTTTACTAGCTGTAGTAAGAGAATACTGTGAATGCAGGGTCTATGAGGTCACAGGACGTTCACTATGAAGGCTCTGAACTGTCATGCTTTGACAGGCCGCAACTTAATATGTACGCTCACAGAACATGCTGCCAGTGTCAACGAGACCCGTCACAGATGTGTGGTAAGTAAGGACCTTTTCCTCATGGGAGCTTTATGTGGGAAGGCTTTGTCCAAGCCCTGGAAGACAAAAGATACAACAATTCTGATTTTCCCCCCCAGAGTTCTCTATTTTCTCCTTAGAGAAAATATTGAATATAAAAGTAAGAATGAAGAAATCCTATATTGAAATAATCATTGTTTCCCCTGAAATAATAAGAGTACTACTAACACGTTATTTATTTATTTATCTATCATGTCAGAAGCAAATTGTGAATACAGTTATAACAAAGTTAAAAACTTGGCACTACACTAAATTTCCTTTGACCAGAAGATGGCCACTTGGAGTACCTCTGGTCAGGGGCGGACCGAGCTCTCCCGGGGAGGTACGCAAGGTCATTTTGGCGCCCCTCCACGCTGGCTCCTGCGCATGCGCAGAGCTTTTCTGCGCGTGCGTGGGCCTCTGCGCGTGCGGGCTGGCTCCTGAGCATGCCTCCAGGAGGGGGCGCGCTCGGAAGGCAGTGCGCATGCGTGGTGGTTCGCGCGTGCTCGGAGGGATCTCCGCGCACGCGTAGAAGCTCCAACAGGCGCCGTAGCGCCTGTAAAAACTTCTGCGCATGCGTGAAAAATCTTCGCGCATGCACAGTGCAGGCGGAGCGCCCCTGGTGCCGGAGTCCCGGCCAACGCGACGGCGGAACGGGGCAGCGCGGCGCCGGCGGCGGGGATGCAGTGGTGCCCCAAAAAAGGTGATGACGCCCCCCCAAGAAGACGTCGCTCTACGCGGCTGCGTAGGCCGCCTTATGGACGCACCGGCCCTGCCTCTGGTGTCGCTTTGAGAAGGACCTCCATTGCGTATGTGGCAGGGCTAAGACAAGGCCATATGATCCAACCTATTGTAATTGGCTGCCCTCTTTTCTCCACAATTGTGGTCAACTAGTGGAATGGGGAGGATTGGTCTCTGGGAGATCCCCACTTATGTGTGGGGTCCCCCAGGGGGCCATTCTTTCCCCTCTATTATTTAACATCTATATGCGACCACTTGCTCAGCTGATGCGAAGTTTCAGGCTTGAGTGTTATCAATATGTGGATGACACTCAGCTTGTTCTGAGGATGGAAGGCCAGCCAGACTCTGTTCCTGATTGTTTCCATCTTTGCCTTGAAGCTGTGACTGGATGGTTGCATGCCAGCAGGTTGAGGATGAATCCAGCAAAGACGGAGATCCTATGTCTGGGTCGCCCGGGCAGTGGGGATATCCAGTTGCCAGCCCTGGATGATGAGGCACTACGTCCGTCATCATTGGTAAAAACCCTAGGAGTCATCTTGGACCCTCTACTCACAATGGAGGCCCAGATCTCCGCTGTGAGTAGAACGGCATTTTTCCATCCGCGTCAGGCTAGGCCAGTGTTTCCCAACCGCTGTGACACGGCACAGTCGTGTGCCGCGACAGACCTCCTGCTGTGCCGCGAGAAAAGCTCTCTGCCCCCCTTCCTTCCCCCCTCCTCCTGCCAAACTCCTGCTGCTTGGGGGGGGAGGAGGAAGGGCCGGGCGGCGACGAAGAAAAAGAAGAAGGGGCCGGGGCGCCGCCTCCTTCAGCCGTTTCCCCAGCCAGCCTCCAATCCACCATGACTCCCGCCCCTCGCTCGCTGAAGTCGCATGGAGGAGGAGCCCCGCCCACTAAAGCCCGTCCACCGCTCATGCTCCTCCTCCTCTGCGTGGCTTCAGCAAGCAAGGGGCGGGAGTCATGATGGAGAGTTGTCGGGGAGAGGGCCATGACTCCTGCCCCTCGCTCGCACTGCCGCCTCAAGGCTGGAGAAGCTGTGGGAGAGCTGAAGCCGGGGGGAGGGGGCGGGGCATGGCACGGCCTGGCTCGGCCCCTCCCCCCGGCTTCAGCTCTCCCACAGCTTCTCCAGCCTTGAGGGGACAGTGCCAAGCCAGCATTGTGCTGTCTCTGCCACCGCTGGCTTGGCACTGCCCCCTCAAGGCTGGAGAAGCTGTGGGAGAGCTGAAGCCAGGGGAAGGTGGTGGGGAATGGCATGGCATGGCCCCTCCCCTCCCCCCCACTTCAGCTCTCCCACAGCTTCTACAGCCTTGAGGGGACAGTGCCAAGCCAGCATTGTGCTGGCTCTGCCCTCTCAAGGCGGGAGAAGCTGTGGGAGAGCTGAAGCCGGGGGGAGGGGCGGAGCGGGGCATGGTATGGTCTGGCTCCTCCCCCTCCCCCTGCTTCGGCACTCCCAGCAGCTGCTCCCAGCAGGCCACCATATCCCCAGCCGTTCTTTACTGTGTTAAAGTGTCATTTTGTGTCTTTTTGGTTGGTGGTGTGCCCCCAGATTTTTTAAATGTTAAAAGTATGCCGCAGCTCAAAAAAGGTTGGGAAACACTGGGCTAAGCGACTGGCTCCCTACTTGTCCATGAGTGACCTGGCCACGTTGATCCAGGCCACGGTCATCTCAAGACTAGACTACTCTAACGGCCTCTACATTGGCCTACCTCTGGCAGTGATTTGGAAGCTCAAGCAGGTGCAGACTGCTGCAGCTTGGTTCCTTGCTGGGGAACTGACGAGATGTCATGTCACCCCAATCCTCCAGCAGCTGCACTGGCTTCCAGTTGACTTCCGATTAAAATGATGGTACTTACCTTCAAGGCCTTGTATGGTCAAGGGCCAGTGTATTTGAGGGACCGCCTCACCTCCTACCAACCCCAGAGATCACTTCGCTCTGAACATCAAAATCTGTTGGAAATTCCCAATTTCAAGATCTTCCACTTGACATCTACTAGGCGTAGAGCCTTTTTGATCGTGGCTCCTTCCTTGTGGAATACATTACCGGCTGAAGTCCGGGCCTTGTGAGGCTTGCCAACCTTTCGTAGGGAATGCAAAACGCAGTTATTCCGCTTGGCATTTGAGTTATGAAATGGGTTTTAAACTGGTTGCAGTGCTATTTTGTAAACCGCCTTGAGCCCTCGGGGAGAGGCGGTATATAAATCCAAATAATAAATAAATAAATAAATCTGAAAAAAAATAACCCTGAACATTTATAATTTGGTTGGTAGTAGGACCTTGCTATACTCTCATTCATTAATATATTATTTAAGTTTTAACTTAAATTTCCAGTACTGTATTTTATCATGTAGTCTAGCATGTCATATTTCTAGATCTGTACTATTTTTTAAAAAATAAATATTAATTTTGCATAGGTGCAGTGCATTTGATTCCATCACTGTGCTGTGACGAGACGTGTAGCTTGGAACACAGTTGTCATAACTGTACTTTCCACTCTCGAGCCACACTTCATGAAAGGTATTTCAAATTCTTTACTTGGTCTCCTATTATCTATTGCAGGGCTGTCCAACTGGCGCCCCGGGGGGGGGGCGTATACAGCCCCCAGCCCCTTCCCTACGGCCCTCGCCTACCCTGCAAAAATTAATATTTAAAAATTTTTTTTAAAAAAAATCGATCTCCGGGCCGCTCCTTCCTCCTCCTCCGTCCCGCCTCCCCCGGCGCACCAATCGGGAACGCCGGGGGGGGGAGGGAGGAGGCGTGCCTAAAGAGGAGGAAGGGAAGCGCTTCCCTTCCTCCTCTTTAGGCACGCCTTCTCCGTTCCGCCTCTCCTCCCGGCACACTGATCGGTGTGCCGGAGGGAGAGCAGAACAGAGGAGGAGGCTGGCGTGACACTTTAGGAGGGAGGGCAAAGCCATGGAGGGCTCCCTTGGCTTTGCCCTCCCTCCTAAAGGGTCACGCCAGCCTCAGAAGCGAAATCGCCGCTTCTGAGGCTGGCGTGACACTTTAAGAGGAGGGGGCGGGGGCGTGGCCGGGGGCGGAGTGGCATGGAGCGGCCCCCCCAGGTCATCAGTGACTGGAAGTCTGGCCCTAGGTCTGGTAGAAGTTGGACAGCACTGATCTATTGTATATTTTAGTTCCTTTAAAAAAATTCTTATTGCTGGATGTTCTTATTTCACGATAACAAGTTAAAAATTTCTAACTTCTGAGAAATGTTTTCTGTCAGTTTCATGGGAAAGTATACATTGTGGTCACTGAGCATCGCGTATATGGTCTTATTGCCCCTTGGTTGTAAGGGGGGATAACGCCCTGGCCCCCTGGGGTGCCGGGTTTCAGTGGACAGGCATTGGGTCGCTCGCACCCAGGCTTACTAGCGCCTTTGGACATTCGTGGGGGCTGTACGACCCTGATCCAGGACCCATGCGTAGCTGCCAATCTTTTTTGTTCCTGTCTTCAATAAAGGAGTTGTGGCCATTTTCATCCAACCACTTGTGTTTGTATTTTGTTCATGGCACGAGGTGTATCACCCTTGCACACGCAAAGTAATGGCGTTCCATGCAGTCATGCTGGCCACATGACCTTGGAGGTGTCTATGGACAAGGCTGGCTCTTCAGCTTAGAGATGGAGATGAGCACCACTTCCCAGAGTCGGACATGACTAGACTTAATGTCAGAGGAAACCTTTACTGTTATGTAGAACAAACTGCTCGGACTGCCTGCCGTGCCACAATCAAAATAAGATAGTTAATTCTTATTTCAGCTTTTGGTTTTCATGTTATTTTTGAGCATTGTTAAGATTGACTTTTATTTCCCATCGTTTCTTGCAGAGGTTCAAGTTCAGTTGGGGAAATGATTCCAGCCTTTCTTGGTTCTCTGTCACATTCAGCCTGTGGAGATCTTTCCGATGCTTGGCCTCTGATCCAAAAGCCGACTTGTTGTGATAGCATTTCTTCCTGTGAATCATATCCTGAGCTAATAGGAGAAGATGAAAATTCCTTCAGCCTAGAGACTGAAAAAACAGCCATTGTGGATTCTGATCATGAACAGGATCTAACAATAGTAACGACTTCAACGTCTCATTTTGGAAGCCTGACGGAAGCAACTGAACTTCCTAAAAAGACTTATTGTATCACAACTTCATTAAGCCACTTTATGGCTGCTGAACCACTGTCAACAAGACAGCATGACAGAATAGTTAGCAATTCAACAAACTGACGACAGGTAAGAAAGTCATTCATAGTTGTTTGGGAGACAAGAGTGTCGTGCACTATCTCAGAATGTATCAGTGTCTCAATTACTTATTCTTATTCAATTGAAACAAACTCTTGATGCCATTTTTGAAAGCTCGTTTCTTGATAGTTCTGTGCTAATTCAATGCTCTAACGCAGTGGTTCTCAACCTGTAGGTTCCCAGATAGGAGGAGAACGTATCTCCTCCTATGAACCTACTAGGACATTAAGTTCGTCTGGGGAGGCCGGTTAAGGATAAATTCATCAGCAGAGCCAGGTTGGAACTATAAAAGTCCTTTTATTTGTAAAGAAAGCAAAACATTTTACCGGAGCCTTTTGCAGCCTGCGTCTCAAAGCACATCCATCATGGCGACTGGAGCGTTTTTTCTTATCTACAAATGTTTACATTCCAAAAGTTGAACATACGGGAACTTTGCTTCCGTCACACACATGAACTCTCCTTCTCCGGTTAACTCTATAATGGCCTAACTATATCACACAGCTTAGAAAATAGACACATTTAACAGAAAACATTTTAAACTCATTTTGTCATACATTCTAGCACTGACAAGGCCCTGCTCTCGATCCCTGCCTGTGTCACAAATACATTTGACGGGGACGAGAGACAGGCCCTTCTCAGTGGTGGCCCCTCGGCTATGGAACTCCCTTCCTAAAGATATTAGATCGGCCCCCTCCTTGTTAGCATTTTGTAGGAAAGTGAAGACCTGGTTGTTCGAACAGGCATGTGAATAGGGAGTGCAACAAATACAGGACTATGGAATTGACTGGACGATGATTCTGGATCATGAATTTTAACCAAGAGACATAAAAGAATTATATTTTATTGGCCTTGCTATGAGTTTATATTTATATCACTGTTTTTAATTGTTTTAACTGTTTTATTACGTAGCATTGAATTTTTGCTTTTGTAAACTGCTATGAGTAGCCCTAGGGCTGAGAATAGCGGTATATAAATGGAGTAAATAATAAATAAATAAATAAATAAATAAATAAATGTTTTGGCCTTCAACTCACAGAAATCCTAACAGCTGGTAAACGGGCTGGGATTTCTGGGCGTTGTAGGCCAAAACCTTCCTGGGGACCCACAGGTTGAGAACAGTCTTCAAAGGCAATCCCATGTAGAGTGTGTTGCAGTAATCTATACGGAATATAACCAGAGTATGGACTACCATGGCCAAGTCAGACTTCCCAAGGTACGGGCGAAGCTGGCGCACACGTTTCAATTGTGCAAATGCTCTCCTAGTCACCACCAAAACCTGGGGTTCCAGGCTCAGCAATGAATCTAGGATCACACCCAAACTCCCAACTTGCTTAAGATTGGGTTGTATTTCCTCATCCTGGGTTCACACGTTTGTCTGCTGTCCAGAACCTCAGCTTGCAAGTGATTCTGGTTTTAGAAAGTAGCATTTCTCTACTATTTAATTAGTAGGGATAGTTCAGAATGCAGCTCTTGCTTCACATGTCAAACTAATCTTTTACAACATAATTCTCAGAAAGTATGTGGTCTCATTTTCTAATGTGTCTAATTTTAATTGTACGTTCGTACTGTTGTTGTTCCATTGAATGTTAACTGACCTAGATTTGCTCTACTCTTCCACAAAACCCCAAATAACAACCATTAGTCCTGGGGAAGGCCAGGTGTGTGTGTGTGTGTGTGTGTGTGTGTGTGTGTGTGTGTGTGTAGCACAAGGACCTGAATCTAGAGTATGGTCCCCAGCAAAATCGAGAGATAAAACACGTGCCTGGCAGTTTGTTGTCTGTCAAGAAACGTCTGGACCCAAGCTGTAGAGAGTTTTTATAGACCATAACCGGCACTGGCTATGGCTTATAAAACTTTATTTGGCTTAGGTCCAGATGGTCTGAAAGATCGTATCACCCTCTATGGGTCTGCCAGCATCTTAGGATCCTCAAGGGAGGGCTTTCTCTGAGTCCAGGGGCCATCTGGTTCGGGACATGGGAACGGAGTCTCGCAAACTAAGCTGCCCCCAGGCACCCCTTTCACCAGCCAGGAAAGATCTTTTTACTCAAATAGGCGTTTAATTATTAATTGGTTGCAGGGAACCTTTTAATGGTATCGATGTGCTATATTTGTAACTCGAATTTTTGAGTTTTAAAATGTTTTTATACTTTCTGAAAAGTGAAGGGTATTTTAATTGATGGTTACTGTTTTAACTATCATTTATCCTCCTTACATGGTTTTAGACTTTTGTAAGCTTTTGGGGGGGGAGGGGGTTCCATCTTGCATGGGATTTTTTGTGCCAGGGGTCGGGAACCTTTTTGACTCAGAGAGCCATAAAAGCAAAATATTTGGAAATTTATTTCAGTGAGAGCCATATACTGTAATATATAATACTAGCTGACCCGGCCACGCGTTGCTGGGGGATTTTTTAAAACTTGGGGACTGTGTGTGTAGTTATGTATATGTGTATGCATGTATATGTGTGTACTTATGTATATGTGTGTTTGTATATGTATGTGCTTGTATATGTGTTGATGTGTGTAAGTACAGGTGTGTTTATGTATGTGTGTATGTGTATATTTGTATATTTCTGTGCATGTATATATGTGTGTGTGTATGTGTTTCTGTGTTCCGTTCTTCTCCCCTCTTTCCTTCCTTCCTTCACTCCATCCTTCTATCCTTTCCTTCCTTTCCCCTCCCGTCCTTCCTGCTATCCTTCCTTTTTCCTTCCTTTCTTCTCCCCTCTTTCCTTCCTTCCTTCACTCCATCCTTCTATCCTTTCCTTCCTTTCCCCTCCCGTCCTTCCTGCTATCCTTCCTTTTCCTTCCTTTCTTCTCCCCTCTTTCCTTCCTTCCTTCACTCCATCCTTCTATCCTTTCATTCCTTTCCCCTCCCGTCCTTCCTGCTATCCTTCCTTTTTCCTTCCTTTCTTCTCCCCTCCTTCCTTCCATCCATTCTTCCTTCTATTCTTCCCTTTCTTTCTTCCCCCCTCCTTCTTTCCATCCATTCTTCCTTCTATCCTTCCTTTCATAAGAACATAAGAAGAGCCATGCTGAATCGGACCTCAGCCCATCTAGTCCAGCATTCTGTATCACACAGTGGCCCACCAGTTGTACTTCTCGAGCAGAAGGGAGGGCAAAACCTGACCTGCTCCCGACCCCCCACAACCAGTACCCAGGGAAATCCCTACCTCAACCAACTCCGAGGTGGCACTTGAATGTCCTTTTCAGTAACTACCGATACACTTGGTATCCATGAATCTGTCTAATCCTGCCTTGAAGTTGTTCAGGCTGACAGCTGTCACAACCTCTTTCCTTTCTTCTCCCCTCCTCCCTTCCCTCCCCCCTTCTTTCCTTTCCCTCCTTCCTGCCATTCCTCCCCTTTCTGTATCAGTCCTTGCTCCCCTTGTCTCAGTCCCTCCATTCCTTTCCCTACCTTTCCCTGTCACCACCAACATTCCGACTCTCTAAACTGCCAGTGGGGTGGGGGGTGGGGGGGCTCCCAGCCTACACTCTGAGGGAGTATTTGCATAATGCCTCTAATTGGTCAGCTCCACTAACATTCCGATGCTGTAAACTGCCAGAGGGAGGTAGTGTGGGGGATCATGGGAGTTGTAGTCCATAATGTTTTTTGGATTTGTGGCCGTTGGCTCTTTTTTGGGTGGGTGGGGGTGTTTTGGTAAACATACCTTGTAGGGTTTTCTGGGTATGTGGGCTGTTTTTGTGTGTCTGCCTTGTGTGGTTTCTTTGTCTATAAGACTGGAACCACCACATGAAGGATTTTATATATATAGATATTTTAAGACTGAATTCAACTAAATGTGAGTATATACAGTACGTACCTACTATGAGAAAAGGATTCCCCCGACACCTCCAAGGTCATGTGACTGGCATGACTACAGGGAGCACCATTACCTTCCTGCAGAAGTGGTACCTATTAATCTACTCACATTTGCATGTTTTTTTAAAAATATTTTTTATTGAACATTTCCATTTTTCACACACACATATAATGGGGTAGTTCTGGGGAGGGGGGGAGTGGGTCTGGGTATCGGGGGGTGTGCAGGGGTACAAAAAGAAACGCAACAGTGACGAAAATGACTTCCCATGAGTGAGGTGAGATATTAATTATGCCATTAAAGGTTTGGTATTATCTCTGAAGAAATTTCCCGAGATTTCATAGAGTTCATTGTTACAGTTCTAAGTGTATGTCTTATATAGCATTCAAATCTATGGAGAACTTGGGGTATTGTTTCTGTAAGTACGTTTTAAGGCTTGTCCAGTCTGTGTTTTTCCTCCTGTCCATCAATTTTTGACTTAAAGAGTCCATCTGGATCATGTCCAGTACCTTTATAGTCCATTCCTCCATGTCCGGTGTGGTGTTTCTTTTCCAGTGCCGGGCTAAGGCAATCCTGCTGCAGGCGCTCAGTATAAAGAACATTCTTTCTTGATTTTTATTGAGGTTGGGATTGGAAAGGCCCAGTAGGTAGTTTTGCGGCTCCATACGGAAATTCACCTGCAGTATCTTTTGCATTTCTTTATGAACAATTTTCCAATATTTCACCACTTTTCCGCATTTCCACCATTGGTGTATGTAGGTCCCCAATGCCTTTTCACATTTCCAACATACATTGGATGTTCCCTTGCTATATTTAGCCAGCTTGGCTGGGTAGAGATGCCACCTATATTGCATCTTTACCCAGTTCTCCGTGATTTCTGTTGATGGTGTATATTTTAATTTCTCTAACCAAATTTCCTCCCACTGATGTAAGAGTATCGAGTGTTCTAAGTCCTGTGCCCATTTGACGTGGCAGTTCTTTGCATGTTTTTGAACTGCTAGGTTGACAGAAGCTGAGCCTAACAGAGCGAGCTCACCCTGCTCCCCGAATTCGAACCGCCAAAACTTTGGTCAGCAAGTTCAGCAGCTCAGTGGTTTAACCCGCTGCGCCATCAGGGGGCCCTTGCAGTTTTATATAAAAGGCAAAATTTTACTGTGGTGTTGTATATAAGGGACTTCCAGGGATTTTGACATCCGTAGGGGTGCTGGAACCAGACCTTAGCGCAGGGGTCGGGAACCTTTCTGATTTAAAAGCAAAATATTTTGAAATTTATTTCAGTGCGAGCCATATAATATATATAATATATTTTGAGACTGAATTTAACTAAATGTGAGTCTATATGTACATACTATGAGAAAAGGATTCCCCCGACAGAATGACGGGACACTTCAGACCCTTTTTTTTTTTTGCAAAGTAAGTTCCACTTCGCCCTCAAAAACCCCCTGAAATTCAAAAAAACATGTCATGGTAGCTGGCCATATTCTTGATTGGGTGTCTCAGTAGAGCAGTGGTTCCCAACCTTTTTTTGACCAGGGACCACTTTGACCACGGACTACTCTCCAACATTAGGAAGGGTTACGAAGCAGGTTTTGGTCAACTTTAGATTTGGTTTGGTTATTTGGGGTGCAGATTCTGAAAACTGCATTGGATAGACCACATCAGCTCTAGTTTCTGATACAGTGCATATGCCATCCAGTAGTCGCCATCTGCTAACCCAGTGTTTCCCAACCTTTTTTGAGCCGCGGTACACTTTTTACATTTACAAAATCCTGGGGCACACCACCAACCAAAATGACACAAAATGACACTCTAACACAGTAATACATATAGTTAATATGTTTTATATGTATTTATACACTCAGTGTGAAACCTGGACGTATTTTGATGAACACAACATAGATATCCTGGTAGGAATGGCAGAAAGACACACACAAAGGTCTTGCTCAACAGCTGTCACTCTCCCACTGTTTTTAGTTTTTATCCCAGTCAAGGTTGAGAAGCTCATCTCACACAGATATGTGGTTGAAAACAGGAGCAATGTCAAAATAGCTGCTGCCATTTTGATTTGAGGGGGCAGTGTGAGCGTGTTCAGGAGGGGAGGGAGGAAGTCGTGGGCTGAGTCTGCGTAGTAGCGCCTGCACTGGTCACGTCTTCCTCCCTCCCCCCTCCCCTTTTGAGCAAAGCGAGGCAAAGCGAGCAGAGCAAGGCTGGGAAGAAGGGATCCCGAGTGGAGAAGAAAAATGTTCAGCAGGAGGGGGAAGAAAGGGTATTGGAGGTTCCCATTTCCCATGGCACACCTGATGATCACTCACGGCACACTAGTGTGCCCCGGCACACTGGTTGGGAAACACTGTGCTAACCAACAGAAAACCACATTTGATAATCTAGAGCTGGTGTGCTAGTAGTAATTTTTCATGGTTAGTATTAGTTAGCCTCTCCTCTCCCGACATCCCTGTTGCCTTGGCACTAGAAGATTTCGTGAGACCAGTCGCTCTTGTTGTCACATGATCTCGAGGCAACGGTGTAGTAATGGTAAGGAACAACAGCGTTTGGCTTATCCAAAATGTATTCATATAAGAATCAGCAGTGCATAGTCAATGGTTATTACAAAATATACAACACAATATAAACATTATCACCCCGGAGGGTTCCTACCCTTCAAAGTCCCAAGTCCAATATGAAAGTACACAAGTCCAAGATTTCAAATAAGAGAGGGTGATAGGGTAGAAGTCCAGGGGAGGTAAGGTCGAAAACGCCCAGAAGAGACAGGGATGATGGGAGACGGAGTTAGGAGATGAGCTGGTTGAGTTCCTGGCCGCAGTGGCAGTAAATCCAAGTGGACTCAAACCGCAAGTTGGCAGGCCGACGAGGATAACTCTGTACGATGGTACCAACTCTCGTTTCGACCCATAGGGGAGGGGTCTTTTCAAGGCCAGTAGTAACACATAAACTCCATTCATGTAGATGTTAAGGGTACGTTTTCAGAGCCATGGAGGTAAGATCATACATCCATGGTAGGACCAGCGGCCGAAACCTCCATGGCTCTGAAAACGTACCCTTAACATCTACATGAATGGAGTTTATGTGTTACTACTGGCCTTGAAAAAGACCCCTCCCCCTATGGGTCGAAACGAGAGTTGGTACCATCGTACAGTGTTATCCTCGTCGCCTGCCAACTTGCGGTTTGAGTCCACTTGATTTACTGCCACTGCGGCCAGGAACTCAACCAGCTCATCTCCTAACTCCGTCTCCCATCATCCCTGTCTCTTCTGGGCGTTTTGACCTACCTCCCTGGACTTCTACCCTATCACCCTCTCTTATTTGAAATCTTGGACTTGTGTACTTTCATATTGGACTTGGGACTTTGAAGGGTAGGAACCCTCCGGGGTGATAATGTTTATATTGTGTTGTATATTTTGTAATAACCATTGACTATGCACTGCTGATTCTTATATGAATACATTTTGGATAAGCCAAACGCTGTTGTTCCTTGTTCACACTGTTGCTTGCAACACCCTACCCCCACCATTGTTTGAGTAGTAATGGTAAGGTCACAAACCATGTTTTCATTCTTGTGGACCACTAGTGATCCATGGACCACAGCTTGGGAACTACTTAGGGTTGCCGCTTTTTGATATAAGAAAAAGGGACAGGGACAGCACCGGGAATGTGGTGCAGCTGGCTAAGTGTCAGTTGCATAAGATCTCTCTGGCCAGTAGGTCATGAGTTTGAGGCCTGCCCGGGTCGAGGTGGGTGCTCGACCTTTAAGTGTAAACCTTTGCAGCCCGAAAGACAGTTGCATTTGTCAAGTAGGAGATAAAGGTACCACATTAAGTGGGGAGGCAAATTTTGACTGAATTGTAAGGCCATTAAAAGAACTCTAGGAACGCGGAAGGAACAACAAGGGACGCTGGGAACGCTGAGAGATTAGGAGTGCGTCAGCTCCCCCTGGTGGCCAGAGTTTGCCTCTGTTCGTCTATATGTTCGTGTATATGTGTACCTGTAATCCGCTCTGAGTCCCCTTTGGAGTGAGAAGAGTGGAATATAAATAAAGTAAATAAATAAACAAATACCTAAAAATAGGGAATTTTTCACAAAAATTAGGGACATTTCATAAAAACGTGAGAATCAATTGATGATTTTCAAGTTTTTAATGAAGTGTCCCTTATTTTTGTGAAAAATTCCCTATTTTTAGGTACTTTTCCCTTATTCATGTGGCAACCCCAGAACCACTGCAATAGAGGATGAGGAAAATTGTAAGCATTCTCTACATCCCTAGAAAACAGTAGGGAAGCCTAGATAAAAGCCAGCATTGGTCGTGTAATTGGTGGCTATAATATTTGAGTGTAAACAGGAGATTATTATTTGCATTAACTCAGGCCCAGATTAACACCATTTTGCACCCTAGGCCATACTTTGGAATTACGCCCCCTTTAAGCCAACCTCTACCGCACGCCCCCCCCCCGGGAAAGGGCAGGGCCCCCTACTTACCCACCAGGCAGCAGAGCAGGGAGGCCAAGGCCACCAGGAGGCTCCGGCAGGTGCTTCCCATGGCCAGGTGGAAGGAGGAGTGTCCCGAGCAGCCGAGAGCCAGGGGCCGGGCCGGGCCACCTCGAGGAAAGCATTTAAAAGGCCAGCCTCTGAAGCACGGAGGGAGAAGAAAGAACCAAAGGGAGGGGAGCGGGGAGGACGGGGTGGGGGATTGAGGAGGGAGGGGGCAAGAGGAGGAAAAGGGGGCGGGGCAATAGCGGGAGGAAACAGGGGAGGAAAAAAAGATGCGCTGTCAAAGCGGCCCGTGGTGCCGCCTTCCCCACCCACGGCCCCTCCTCTCTTTCTCTCTCTCCGTCAGCGCCGCCGGGGAAACTGAGGCAACCAGAAAGGGACCCCCCATATGGCTAGGAAGCAAGCCCACTCACCCACCCGTTTTGGGGTGGAAAAAAGGCTATTTCTGGCTCTGCAATGAAGGGGGGAGGCGGAGGTGTGGGGAAGCATGCGTGAGTGGGGGGCGCACACGGGTCTCGCGCTTGCTCACTCTCTCGCTCACTCGCTCGTTTGGAAGGCAGGCTCCCCATCTGCTCTTGTGGATAGGAAGGACCACGGGGAGGGAGGGAAACAGGCGTGCACAGAGCGGCCGGGGGCGTCTCTGGGGAGCGCATGCCGCTGAGTTGGGAGAGACCCCAGGGGCTGGCCACGGCTTTTATTTGTTTCAACATATTTTTTTGATTTTGCGCCCCCCTCGGCTTGCGCCCCTAGGCCATGGCCTTGGTTGGCCTTATGGGTAATCCGGGCCTGCATTAACTGCAGAGGAAAGTCTGACAATATTTTATTTTCAGGTTTTTTTCAATGGAAAGAAATATTATTTTCTGTAATAAATGTATACTTGGTGTGTACAGTGTGTGTGTGTGTGTGTGTGTCTATATATATATATATATATATATATATATATATATATATGGCATGAGAAAAAATTTATGAAAATGAAATGATTAGTAAGAAATTATTAAGAAATGATACTTTTGAGTATTTCCGCACCTGGAACGCCAACCAGGAAGTGGATTTTTTTATAGAACTGGGGCCAGGATTTTCTTAAGTGTCGTTATTAGGTCGTAAGGGGGCACCCTCCTTCTCTCTCACCACCCTCCCACCTCCCTTGCCAATAAGTATTATGGCAAGGCAAGCCCCTAAACTCGCTCCTTCTTTCGGCTGGAAGCCCGGAAAAATGTAAACAGAGAGGATTACTCAGAAGTAAATCTGCACAGGAGGGCACTTTGGATGAAGTGCCCTCCTTTGTGGATATACTTCTGAGTAAACCTCTCTGTTTACATTTTTTCCAGGCTTCCCTGCCTCTCCTGCCTGCCAGGATCTAAAGCATCAAAGAGTATTGGGGTGAGAAACCAACCTAATGTATAATAGAATGAATGCTACTGTAAGTGCCAAATATTATAAGTAATCCAACTGGTCATACCTACATTCCATGCACATGCAATAATACAGCAGTAATAACAATAACAAGAGGTAAAATTCAAACCAGAAGTATTCTGACTGGTCTCTCCTCATGCGGTGCAAATGGGCTCTTCTCTATTAGCCCGGGAAAAGCCAGTGTTTTCTGCTTGGGTGCACTGCACACACATACATATTCTTGGGGGATTTGCTGCAGAATCCCGGGCTCATAGAGAACATTCTGCAGCAAATCCCCCCAAAGAATATGTATGTGTGTGCACCAAGCAGAAAACGCTGGCTTTTCCCGGGCTCACAGAGAAGAGCCCGCTTGCACCGCATGAGGAGGGACCAGTCAGAATACTCGGGTGAATTTTACCTCTTCTTATACTCATTGTTATTTCTGCTGTATTATTGCCTGTGCATGGAATGTAGGTATATGACCAGCCTGGGCAAACTTGGGCCCTCGCTCACTCGGGATCGGGGTGAGAGAGAGGCAGCGAGGAGCCGGGGGGGGGGGGCTCCTCCTCCTTTTCTTTTGCTGCTTCCAAGAATAGAATACCCCCTCCCTCCCTCCTTCCTATTTGGAGAGTCCCATCTAGAATTCAGTGTGATTTATTCAAGTTTTGGCCTACAACTCCTAGAAATCCCAGCCAATTTAACAGCTGTTAGGATTTCTGGGAGTTGTAGGCCAAAACCATCTGGAATGCGCATGCGCTGGCATACGAACTACTAACGAATTTTGTTAATAATTAAGTTACATTTTAGAAATTTTTGGAATTTTTTTTGTAAGTCTTCCTATTACTAATCAAAAAAAATCCCCCCCATTAGATTTACGATTTGCTATTTTTGGGTTCTAAACCATGCCTAATATATATATATAAAAACTTGCTTAGAAAGGTAAAAATGAATAACAAGAGCATCCTTTTATAATAGCAGCTACAGTAACATTGTGAACATGGGTTCTCCTGCAGTTGACTAACACCTGCTCTATTGCTTTCTTTTTTTTTTTAAAGGAATCTAAAGGACGCTCCTTGGCAAGCCATCAACTGAATGCTTCCCTCCATGCCTCTCCTCTCATGCTTGTGAATGGAATGTAGCCTGGATCTTGGCGTTACACGGTTTTAGAAACAGCTGAAGTCAACTGGCAGCATTTCAAAGCTCTTGGGCAGTTGTGTTTGAGGCCCAGCAGCTGTATGGAAAACTTCAAGGAGAAGCCTGGTAAAAGGCCAAAGGCCGTTCCACGCTTCTCTCTCCCTCTCCCTCATTCTTTCTCTCTCATAAACAGGAGGATTCTGTGTGTCTCATTGACGTACAAAGTTTAGACTAGTCTTGCAGCTAAGAAGATTATGTAAATAGAACAAGCAACGGAATAGTATGTTTGTATTGCGTATGGCAGATGTGTGTTGAGGGGTGCCTGTTTATTTGTTGGCAAAAGGAAGCATGTAATAAGATGTTCAACAAGCTGTGCAGATTCAGTGTAGAATGTGTCATAAATCTCATACTGCAGAGAATCCTTTTTTAGAAAATGAACGTTTTTTATGCTTCCGTACATTAGTTGATTGTGAACTGTAAACTATGATATCTGACACTTGCCATCCTATATGTGTTAATAAGTGTTTGCCGGAAGTGCTGTCAAAATTGCAAATGCTGGGTGCATTTACGCAGAATTGTGTCCCACCGGTATCAGTGATCAGGTAAATGTGCATAGTATCACAGCTCTAATGAGGTAGCAACATTGATATTTTTCCCTTCCTAAATTTACTAATATCAGCTTTCAAATAAAATATTTGCACTTATACGATAGCACTATTGGCATTATCTACCCAAAAGTAAGCACATGGAGGTGCCAGTTATTTCTTTATCTACCGTGTTTCCCCGAAAGTATGACACCCCCGATTGTAAGACATATCGGGGGTGTCAGGGGGGTCGGCTAATGTAAGCCGTACCCC